>JACCIC010000187.1:600000-1084570 GCA_018907035.1 Sycobia sp. Sy_11
TATATTGTAACCTATTTTTACTATGTATACATATATATATGTGTGTACTTGCGTATGTAAAAGTTACGCAATATATATAGATATAATATTTTGTACTCTACATGTGTAAGTTATTTGTCTTTTTCGAGGGCGCAATTAGCACTGCTATTTGATTATAGTTATGGTTTTATTGACCCAGTATTTCGGGATACCTGGCTAATCGTTCGATACGTGCCGTTCGCATAAAAAATTGTATATAAAAAAGTCCCGTAAATATATATATATATTTAGCTATTGTGTATAAAGAAACGCTCTTCCGTCGATAAGGTAGATTTCTCACTATCTCGTTCTCCCAGGACACTCCGATATTACGATTCCACACGCGCACCGTGACACAAGCAGGCGTTACGTAAAATACTTTGTGCGTTCAGCGGTGAAGCAGTTCGTGCGACTTGTCTATGTATCACTGTGCGGGTCGGCGTTGCAAAAGCGTCAAAACGCATCTATTGGACGCGGCTACAATTGGCACGAGAAGCTTGGACCTTGGCACCGGCTCCGTACGGCGCGAACGCACGCACACGCACCTCTTACGCCGTCGCCGTCGGCGCGCGCCCCCCATCCCCTTTTGCAGCCGACCCGCGAATTCGCCGGGCAACGAGCCGGGCCGGAGTCGCCTCGTCCTCGCGGTCGTCGGCGTGGCGGGAGGGCCGCCGCGCGCGTCGTCCTCGTCGTCGTCGTCGTCGTCCTCGCCGTCCTCGCCGTCCTCGCCTACGCCGGCCGATGGACGCGCCGCACTATATTATACCGCTCCGCCACACTGTACACTGAGCGCGCCTGCGCGCCGCGAGGGTGGAATAACCCGCCGGCATCCCGTGTCGCGGGATATATATATATATATATATATATATAGGGGGTGATGCGAAATTTCGCGCCGACCAGGGCTGTACATATGTGTGTGTCTATATACGCGGGTGATGCGCGCGTACGTATGGAGAAAGTGTAACAAAGGAGACGCGCGTGCGGGGCGCCTCGCAAACTCGCGAAGCCGATAGGATTTTATTTTTTCTAGTTTCTTAATTCGACCGGACTTGGATGGCGCGGCGCGCGTATCAACCGGGAAACGGATTAAAAAAAAAAAACTAGGAAAATAGTCGAATAAAATAAAAGGACGCCGGTCGTGCAGGAGACGACGAGCGAGGCCTACATACTGACGCGGCTCGGTCTCGACGAGGGCCGGACGCTCGTGCTCTAGCGCAGGGCTCATTGTTGCCCCTCGGACGACGGTCCCCCCTCCACCGCCCATCCCACCCCCAGGCTCTCGCGAGAGCTCCCCCCCCTGCACCCTGGCACTTATTATACATACGTAAGTATAGACGCTGGAGAGCAACGTTTCACGAAAATCCACTCAACTTACTACCGATGAAGGGATGTACTTGAATTAGAAGATTCAATATTATTTTTTTAATAATTCCTAAATACGTATACTAACGTTTGTTTAAAATTCTACTGTTAATTTATATATATACATATATGAATTGTAGATTTATATAATATATATATATATATTGTAGATATTCACACAATTGTACTCTATAAAAGGGAAAGTCTTGTAAATATTTATTTTAAGGAATCCTAATAATCTGAATTGAATTTGCGAGTCGAGTAAATTAAACAACACCTATCATTGTACATTGCAAAAGAATTCGTGTTTTTTATTTAAAATTGACGCATCGGATACAAGATTCGGTAAATTGAGTAATGAAAACTGCTCAAATATCCTTTGCTAACAATCATATATTAATTTGTTCCTATTGTTTTTCAGCACAGTAGTTTTTATATTTCAGGTTTTTCGGGGGGCGACTCTTTATTATTATTATTATTATTATTGTTATTATTATTATTATTATATGTATTATAACACGATTGTAGCACAGACCAAAAATATTTATCCGCCCAGTACACCTCCTTAGATTACTGGATAGTACGCGGTAATTTTCATAAAGCACATCTCCCTCGCATGCGTGCGGCGGAGGATCGTTCTCTTTCGCACGCTCGCTCGTTCTTCCGCACGTGCCCTGACTCACCCCGGTGGCGTCGGTGCGCGGGCGCGCGGGCGGGCGGTCGCAGCGACGCTTAACGCGTACACGCGCGTGTACCGTGCGCGCAGGGCGGCCCGAGCGATAAGGTACAAAAGAGCCCGCGAACGAGGAGCGGAGAATACCGCGGGCCGTTCCCGCCTGCGCGCGCGTCTACGTATGTATACGTAGGAGCACCGATATCGTGTGTGTGCGCTTATACGCGCGCGTGTGTGCGCGCGCGTAGGGGTGCGACGATGGTAATGCAGCTCGAGGGGCTGCATTCGACGACTCGGATTACTGTGAAGGACGAGAAGTGCGTGCTCGATGCGCACACGTATGCATATAGATATATCTATAGACGATCGAAGGAGCCCGTTGAATGGGCGACGACTCACTCTCCCTCCCCCTCTCTCTCTCTCTTTCTCTCTGTTTCAAAGGCGAAAGATGAAAGAGACGGGAGAGGGGCACGGGCGAGGAAGGGTGCGTAGAAATTTTAAAAGATTCATATATAATCGTTTGTTAAACGTTCTATGAGACTTTTGGCATTTGACGACGTACAATGACCGGAGAATATGCTCATTTTCACAGCGCGTACTATCTATGTCTTATGTGGAAATATTCAGACTCATTTAATAATGTATATATATATATATATATATATATATATATATATATATATATATATATATATACACATTATTAAATCAGTCTTAGGATATTGGAGCATTGGAATATTGTATTTTATTGGATATTATTAATAAATATTTCGATCGGTCTTACTGTTCAATTAAATAAATTAAAATTAATAAAAATAACATCAATATATATTTACATCAATATTAATATATATCAATATATAGTTAATTGAAAATTATAATGGAAATCAGACCGTCCTTATTTAAAATCACCCCCGTAGACTAATCTGAAATAAAAATATTGGGGGATTTTAATCTGAAATAAAAAAAAATTGAGGTGATTTTTAAACAAGCACAGGCGGATTGTTCGAATTTGAATTTTCAATTAATTATATATTGATATTTATTTAACCTGTGGACTGCCGGCATTTTTGCCTTATTAATTGATAATTTTGGATGTGCAAAATTTATACATAGAAACACCTCATATCTCTAGAGTAGCTGTCAAGGTCAGAGGTAGCTCATATATGAGCCAGTCCGGCAGTCTAAAGGTTAATTGGATTGTAAGACCGGTAGAAATATTTATTAATTTATCTTAATACAGTCGACATAAGCAGAATTAAAGTAGTTCGTTAGATATTGGAGATTGGGATATGGGAGATAGTATCTATAAGAAAAGAAATTATTAATCGTGTAAAATAAATATTATTCTCTAAATATTATTTTATTATCATTATCACTAGTGTTTTGATATATCGTTCAAAGTGTATGATTTGAATTTTGACATATTTAGGATAATATTTAATTGAAATGAAATGCGTGCAATCGTTATCGAAGCGTGAAAAATCTCGCTGAAGACGAGAATTCAAACGTTTCTTCTAAAACTATATATCGAAAACATGTCAGCATGTTCATTCGGTATTTACCTGGCTTATTCTGGTTTGTTACGTAAATTTTTTATGTCGAATTTTTCCGATCTAAAAATCATTGTTTTATGCACTCACGAAAGACTACACGATATTAAAACTAAGAATTTGTTGGGAATTCCTGAATCGAAGCTGGAAATCAAATTTTCAAGAAAACATGTTACAGATGCACTGAGGGTTTTTTGTATTAGCGATATAATGTCTATGACAGACCTTATGCTTATATATACATACATATATATATATATATATATATATATATATATATATATGTATATATATGTATATATATTAATCATTCAGAATAATATATTAGCATGTCAAGCTTCATTAATAAAAACCGGGGATGTCTTAAGCGAGTTCCTACGATAACCGTAAATTTTTTTTCTCGTTTCGACATTGGCACACCGCAAACGTATAAAATGACATATAATGATATCAATTAATTCTGCAACAATTAGGAAAATGTGATATAGATAAATGAACTAATCAATCGAAAAACGCTGTAAAATAGGTACACTACCCTATTTAGAAAATAATAATATGTATATATATATATATATGCCGATTTATATTTTAGTTCGCAGCGCACATTGGCTTGTTCCATATATTCACGGTTCTTTTGACGCATAGATGTAAAAAAGAACTATATATATATATATATATATATATATATATATATATATGAAGATATCAAGAGGAGCTTATGAAAGTGACGTTCTGTCGCCGGTCGCAATGTTCACGCGGCGTTAAAGAAGGGGGGCCGCCCTTTCACAGTTATAAGAACGGAAAAGCATTGAGTGCGCGCACGCATCAGAGTACGTTTGTCGACTCTAGTATCTATGTGTGTGTGTGTGTGTGAGTGTGTATAGCAGAGGGACTAGCTCAATATGCAAAAGAGTGGGTAACCCAAAAAGTCGGCACTATACACGTGAATATATAAAGCCTTTTATACTCGAGTGCTTGAGCTTTTTTTTTTTTTTTTTTTTTTGAAAAAAAGCGCGTATTACGCGCGTATAACGTACGTATGACTCGCGTCGGGCGCCGTCGGGATCCCGTCGCCGTATATACGGTGTGGTCGCGCGGTCGCGCGGATCTTTTACTCTCCACATACGTAAATACACGCCTGCGTTTGCCCCGAGGCGAGTCGAGCCCCCCCCCCTGCTTTCGGGAAAGGGACGGTCGTTTTTATCGGATAAAAAGCACTTCGAGTCCTTGACTGTGTCTCCGTCTCTAGAAAAATCGTGCGGCCTTGCGACTCGTCTGGTGACGTTGCGCCAAGGGTTGGGACTTAAGGGATTGCGAACAAGTGTAAAAGAGATTCAAAAAGGGGGGGGGGGGGCAATGGGATGTTTGACGAGGTCCCTACGTTGAAATTCGCAGTATAGCAAGCCTAGCCGAGGATCCGGTCGGATCTCGCAATGTTTAATTGGTCTAGTAAGGAAGTTTTAAATAGATTCTACTGCTTGTATGTTTCATATTATTCAGGATTCTAATAGGATTTTATTTTAATTAAATCCTAAACTTTCGGACTATTTAATTGATATATAAAATCTGTTCGTAACTTTTTTATTTTATCTCGAAATTTAAGTCAATTGTGACATACGTACATTTCTTTGATTTTAATCAGTAAATCTGTTATATCTATAGTAAATCTATATATATATATATATATATATATATATATATATATATATATATATATATAGATTTAAAATAAGAATATTAATAATTTATATTATTTTCTTGTTTAGTATCCAACTTTTTCTTATATAAGGAAAAAATTAAACGACCATTGAGTATATGGGAAAAAGTTAATTAATTAGATCTAAATTCGTTATAGATATATACTATTCTATGTAAGTAAATACATAGAATATTATGAAAATTAAATAATTGCAGCGAAATCCTAATATGATCTAGAAAGTTATCATATCTAATAAGAAGGCGTTGGCAATATTACTAATTAAAATCTAACTTGTGAGGCGGATAGGTCGAGTATATTTCTACTTGTGGTATCGAAACTCTTCGGCTTCATATATTGTACGTATATTTTTTATTACGAACACGGAGCAGAAATTGTTGCCGGACGCTGCCTGCCTACGTTATATTGACATCTTTGACATCTTTGAAATTCCGTGGAAGATTAGACGAATTATTTTAATTACTAATTATTAATACGGATATATGCCGATATACGGCTGATTCGCGCCATAAAGTTGCGATTGTGTAAAAATTTCTTCGATAATGTTACAGAAACTGAAACGGTGACCTTGACATCCGTAAAAATCTCTACGAGATCGAACCCCGTTTTATTTTCTTATTCTATCTTGGAGTATCGATTTTAAGTGCCAATTATGCCTCGTCGAGGATCAAAGCGACTCTTCGATCAATGTGCGAGAAAAATAAATACATCTATGCAATACTATTTGCAGTACTGGATCCGGCAAGTGTAATATTATACATGTATCAAAATGGCCAGACCTCGCTAATAAAGGATTCTCTCGAAACGCGCGCTCGACTACATGGAGCGTCTATATTTAAAATATCCGCATCGGTGCGCGGGCTTTTTATTTTTCCGCTGATTTTTTTTTTTTCGTCACAATCCCCAGCTGGATATCGAGCGCGCTCGTACGCATTCTGATATATAGATATATCTACATATATATATATATATATATATATATATATATATATATATATATATATATATATATATATATACACATACATATATACATATACACACATGCGCGATCTTGTGCTATTTCAGCCGGCGCGGGCGTCGTCGGTGCGAATGTTGTATATCCCGCGCTCGAATTATATATACACCCGTTGGAAACCTCCACGCCGGAAGGGGGATGGCGAGGGGGAGGGGAGGCCCCCTTGTCTATATCGGAAACTCGTGCTATATGTCGGCGCGTATGCGGGCAATGCGTGTCATACGCAAAAATAGGCCCACCGTCCCTCCTCCTATCGTCGATTCGTTTCTGCAATTACGAATTGTGGGTAGTAGATGTTCTTGCGAGGGAACGCTGTATGTATTAACTGTGTAAAGAAAGTTTTTTTTTGCTTCAAATAAGCTAGCTCGACTAATTAATCTTTCTCCTGCGCAACTTAAAATATATATTATATATATATACAACGTGTTTACGCGAACGCGTTCGTATCCGAAATATTACTGACAATATCGTCTGAAACACGAGTGCTGCACGATGCACCGGATCGAATTATACTAGAGACCCGTGGCTCAATTGGACTCGATTTTCAGGGGGAGAAGGAGATGTGGTAGTCCAACCCGAGAAACGTTAAACATTATCAAACAGAATTATTTATGCCTTAATTTACTTGGTTATTGTATCAATAATGGGCGAAAGGGCAATGCAATTATTAATAAAGTAGACCAATGCTATCGGAAAATTCTCAAAGCTCGATTAAATCGTTATTGGCTTTGATCGGGCGAACGTGCGATGCGCAAAATATTTACGAAACGAGGCGTTTTTTATACGTGTCTTTAATGGCTCGCTCGAGAATTTATTTTTCCTCCGCGCGCGTTCTTTTGTCCTTTCGCGAGCAGGGAGGGGGGGGGAGGAGCTGCAGAGCTCGGCGGTAGAAAATATCCGAATAATGTATACAATTATATCGAACGATTTTTCCATCGAGTCTTATATGCACCGATCGGTCTCCGATCAAGGCGTACCGAGTCGAAATTCTAAATTAATGAACTTTGAAAATTGAACGTACAGCCTTCTTTTATTATCCATCTTCCTCGGTAATAATAGATCGATTATCGAAGTATGCGCCTCGTCCCCTCTGCCCCCCCCCAACATTCCGCGTATAAAAGTGTAGGAAAAAAAAACCGTAAAATTTTACTGCTGGGCATTAAAGTCGCAAAAAAGTCTCATTTTATTATATGCGAGTACATATGTATGTATATGTAAATACATGTACGTATGCCCGTGTGCGCGTGAGTGTGAGTAGATAATGCGCTTGTCGCGCTAAAAAGCCTTCGCCTGTATCACAAAGTATATATTGTAAAAATATATACCTCTCGTCCCAATCTCTCTCTCTCTCTCTCTCTCTCTCTCTCTCTAAATCCCTCCCTCCCTGTCCCCCTCCCTTTACTCGTCCCTTATCATCCCATTCTCCTAACCAGCGCACGCATTCGTATACCCGCTTCTCTTTTATAATAGCGTAGGAAAATTTTATCCGCGCGCTCGCGTGTTAGTTGTACCGTTACCGCGTGGAAACTTAGGCATAGATAATTATACACAGCGCGCGCGCGCCTATTCGCATTTTGATCGATAGTCGAACGACGGGTGATGCACCGCGCGAACGCCGCGGCATAAATAACATACTCGCGCCAGCTGTAAAATTCTGTGGTATTCAATAAGACGCCCATATACACACACACACACATATATATATATATATATATATATATATATATATACATATAAGGTCTCTGATTGGCGCGGATGTGCAAGAGCAGCAGCAACAACACTTGCAACAACCGAAGTGCAGTGAGAGCGCGCGCCGCGTCGAAAGTCAAGGTGCAAGTACAATGATAACTTCGTAAATCTCGCCAGTAGCTTCGAAGAGGATTCGAGAAGAGAGAGAGAGAGAGAGAGAGAGAGAGAGAGAGATGCAGCCCGCAGCTATTACGACTGCGCGCTCCAAATACGGCTCCAAGAGAGGATATTTAGCTTCCCTTCCTCTCCCTTTCTGTCTCTATCTCTCTTCGTGCGTATTCGTATTGTAGTCTGCCTCTGAATTCCGCATGGTTACATTCAGACGCACACATGTGTATATGCACATTGCATATAGAAAAAATGCGCGATAAACGTCCGGCCTTTCTTTAACGAGCGTATCGCGAATATACGTACCGCAAGAATGAATGAGAAACAGGTGCACGGCGCGCCTTTTCGATTATTTAAAATATTACGTACAGCGAAAATCGAATGGATGCGAGAGCAAGAAGGGGGAGATCGCTTTAAGCACCAAGGCCGACCAAATGCTTGGGGGGGGGGGTAGATCGATAGATATATAGATTTATATTTCTTTACAATCTTGCATACAGAATCATGAAATAAATTACATTATTAATAAAATAAATTAGCAAATCAGGCGTTTCGTCAGGAAATAAAGTAATTTCATAAAATACTGTAATAGCGTGATAATGTAATTACTGTGATATAGAAAAATGCAATATAAGTCAGTCTTATCGATATTACGGATAAGTTTAATGGTAGCAGAACATAAAGTGACATTCTTATCTGACAAGAGGAGGGTCCCAAGCGCGGGTTGACCACAGTTAGGAATGAAAGAAAATTTTTCCTGCATCTCTGTATGATATTTATAGTAGATGATATGCAGATTAGCTATCTCTAATACATTAAATCGTCATTATGATCGATTTTATATAGTTTTAATAAATAAATAAATATACGCAATTCTCCAGTTCCAATACTTGATCCATCCATCCTTACAAGTACATCATTCGAATATAAAACTTGAAGATGCCTACCTAATGTTTAACCTTAATCCATAAATGTATAAGAGACGAAATAAAATAAATTAACATTGCATACGACAAAACTTAGTCGAGTGCGAGATTTTCTATTATTGAAGACTTAAGTGACAAGAATCATACGAAAGATGGAGAGAGAGAGAGAGATCAATAGACAAATGTGTATATTTATTTCCAGTCTTGTATCTAAAATAGCGTAATAAACATTAAAAATTCGTTATTGCTATATTAGAGATTTCATCGGTAAATAAAAACGTCATAAAATATTAAGAAAAACAACAAACACAATTACTATATGTAGTTACACAATAAAACAAGCTTATCGATAGCACAAGTATAGTAGTACAAATAGAAAATAAAAAAATTTGTCGAAAGCACAATAAAAAACCAAAATAGATGGCTTAATAATAATACGAACATAATAGAAGACATTCTAATCAGCTTAGGACATAAACATTTAGTCCATCCTGTAAGTACGCGCTTATACTTAAAACTTGAAATTATCTCTACAAGCAACGATACAGAATAAATTAACGGTACAGAATAAATTAACGTGATGTATAATAAAATTTAGTCGAATGCGCGGGGTGTCCTATCGCCGTTGATATACTTAAACCTGCTAAATGATGTGAGATTACGGATCTCTAAGGGAGATTGTTCCAGAGAGAGAGAGAGAGAGAGAGAGAGAGAGAGAGATAAATCATTTGCCGCCTGGTTGCGACTCTAAAGAGGGGAAATTCGTATGATTAATATTTACCTTCGTCAACGCGCGTCGGAAGAAAGGGTGACAAAGGATAAGGAGGAAGGGCCGACGCGGAAGGGAACTCGCGTTGAGCTTCGATCTCTAGGGCGGACCCCCCACCTAGCCTACCCCCCCTCCCCAACTCTCCTGTTGTTCTATATATACAGAGAAACAAAGTGACAAAGAAAGTCTCTTTGCGATGGATTTGGGTTCGTCCCTCGCGCGCGACACGCGCACTCCGCAACCCCCTCATCGACGGAGAGAGAGGCGGGTGAAGGCGGAACGAGGAATTGCTTTTCGCACTCGTCGACCCGGGCGAGGGAGGTCGCCGCGTGTGGAAATACATTTTTTACCATCGCCGTCGCGGTCTTTCCAAGTCTCGCTGAGAACAAAACAGCGAAAAGAAAAGGGAAAAAAACAAAGAAGTTCGCTCGCGGCAATTTGGCGTCGAGCGTACGATGGCGAAGACTTTAATATTGAATGGGAGGGGTCGCGACGGTCCGTCGGTATTGAATGGACACGCGAGAAAATTACCCAACGATCGATTATTGTATGTGCGCGAAGATCGGCGTAATAACTGGAATTTCGAGATGTAGAGCAAACGCGCTTTACGAGCGGCCCGGAATTTATAATATAGATACATTGAGCTAGAGTTAGTAAAATCAACAGTACCTTAAATCTCTGAGCATTCTATATTATGTAGTTCGCAGTAAAACAGACTGAAATGTATTATATGTCCGAATGAATAATAAGACATGATAATAAAAATTTTGGCGTGCCAATTAGAACGAAATATTTAATACAATCATCAAAACATTCAGATATCGAATTGGAACAAATTAAAGCTTTCAATATACATTTTTTATTTAAAGATTTTTTTAACTATAACTATTTGAAAATATTTTCATAGTTTTAAAGAAATACTTATCAAGATACAACTTTAATTAATTATTTGAGTTAACTCATTCTTCGGTGTATTAATTGAAATTTCATTTCTTAATTTACCCATTATTCTTTCATGAATTCATCGCATGAATTAAAGATGAACAAATCGTCCCTGTCAGTTTATTAAATTTTAAATATGTCTAACGCGGTTTCACATATAATGCAATCACCAAAAAGAAGATTGATTTACATTAAAATACAGTGAGCAAAGACATAACTGTTTATTATTACTGTTGATCTGTTTTTATGTTCTCATCCAATCTTCACGTTTATCCATCTTTTCTGTATCATTAAATAGAGTTACTCGTTAAATTCAGCATCTCCATACTCGAAAGTAGAATAGAGTGGAAACTAAAATCGGTATTCACACACGTTTTAGAAGTACGTTGGCTTACGCAACAACTTCTCCTACCATTCTCTCTCTCTCTCTCTCTCTCTCTCTCTCTCTCTGTCTCTCTTCTATCGTACTCTTCCATTTTGCACTAATCAAACAGCATTCTCTGTTTCATTGTTGACCAAATTGGATACATCGCTGATGCGAACGATACCGTTGATTTGGCGAAAGTTCATTCGCATCGGCCATACTGATTAATTGTCCTCGCTTTCTACAGTGGCGCATATAATATTTCAGTGGTCAAACTAATATTATAAGGAGATAGTATTTGCTTGTATTGTGACAAAATCTCAAACACTAATTAAACGATAACAATGAACTTGGATAATAATCCTGGTATTGTGTAGTAAAATCGATGTAAATTACAACCAATAACTTGTTGATTTTAAATTGCACGCATCTAAAGTTTTGTTACTTAATATAGAAGCAGAAGTATGGCGCGTAAATAGAACAATTCATCTTTAAATCGACTATTTTTTTATTCAATCTTGTTCAAAAGATTTTTTCGAACAACATATATCATTCATTCTTCTCATTTACATTTTTTTATTTCGTCTATTAATATTTCTCTTTAGTCAAGAAATTATTTATTTTTTAGACAGTTTTTAAAATGCTTTTTCCTCAAAGGATGAAATAACACCGACTTCACGTATCACTATGATTCTCACTGATGTACCCTTTCCATTCAAATGAGTGCAATTTTCTATCAAACCTGCTTTACAATTATCATTCACGAGTCCCATGATCAAACTTTAAAATACGCAGGGATTTATTTTCGATAAGACTGTTCTTCACCTGGACAATTATATGTGGGACTTTGAAGGATTTGCAAATGAGCAAAATTCTTTATTTAATTATCGAAGAGTAGACATAGAACAAAAACTGCTATTTACTCTGAAATTTGATAAATTTATTATAAGATTGAAAAGTATTTCGTTACATTTTTCGTCTAAATAAGTTAGTAAATACAAAGTAATCGGTTATGCAATTATCCAGGCGAAGTCCACTCGAAAACGGGGGATGATAGTGTATACATATAAGAAGCCAAGAGACTAATATAATATCCGTTGGGAGCTAATCAATTTAAATTAGCTTAAATGTCACTATTCGACTCACGGGAGCCTTATTATACGTAGCTACTCGGCGACGTAGTTATAATACCTCGCCTACATATTTCAAGAAATCACAACTGATCATTCGTCTCTGTTAATGCTTTTCGCACGATACGTCTGCCTGATATTATTTCCGTAGCTAAATTGCGGGATTAAATTCTAATTATCTTCCTCTTCTTCTACCTTTTTTGCTCCCCTCTCGATATTTCAAATATTGCGTAGATGAATAATATTGTTAAAGAACGTTCGTTCATTAGCAGTGATCGAACGATAAATTTTACATTATACATGGCCGCGAGCCAATCTGAATTTTTTCCAAATTAAATTCGGTCGAAGGTATATAATTACGTTATTAACGTAGACATCCCAGCATTGCAGTTTCGAGCTTCGGTATTGTGGATGGATGATTCGTCAGTGATATACTTCGTTCTACTTGAACGCGATGTTCTTGTTTCTCACGGCATCTGCACGATAATTATACGGCAATCTAATGTTTCTTCGTGTTGATTTTTATGAAAGCTTAGCAAAAGTAATGGATAAGGTTGAAGCAGTACGATGCAGTTTTCCTCCGTTAAATTTCTTATTTTCGAGGTCTATTTTGCAAGTGTACAAGAGTACTTCGGAGGGGGGGGGGTTGACCGTGTGCTGCAATCGATATAAGTAGTATTGGTAGGATAGTATTTCTCTGATAAATGGATTTCTTCGAAAATATTTTTTTCCTTAATGCTTTTAATATCTTTTCCACTACTTAATAGAGTCACTGGTTGATCCAGGCTATTTAAATGGCTCTATTTGTTTCCCTCTTTTTTTTCAAATGTTTACTGTTCCGCGAAAACTTATTCCGCAAATATATCGTTGATTTGTAAATGAAAACAGGCTAAAGGTAGGACGTTGAATTAGCTGGATATACATTTTAGATATAGTTGGAACCGTAGAACTCAAACCGTTAAAAAGACCAGGGGGTCCCATAAAAAAATAAAGTTTAGTCTATGGAGACTGGGTCCCTGGACCGAAAATTGGCTCGTTTTATCGTATGGATTATTTCTTGTTCTAAAAGGTAATTTTTCTCTTCCTTTAATTGTAATTGAATTTTTTTCTTCTCTTAATTTTGTCTTCCTAAAATTCCTTTTCTAAAAATCACATTTAGTTTTCGAAATATTTCCAGGACGTGATTAAAAAATAGCACGCCCTGCACATACCAAGTAAACAAACGTTATTCTTTTTTTTTTAATAAAAATGCGAATACTTTGAAATGATTAATTTATAGGACCTGATTCATTATGATGATTAATCACCTATTTATACGATAAAAATATATATCACTGTTTATCGCCCTTTCCACAAATTGCACTGATACGAAATAACACGTAACTTACTGGTATACCTTCCGCCTTAAATAATGTTTATTTCTCGACCTATTCATTTGATCTATTAAAAAATTAAATTTTTCTATATATTTCTATATGTAAATTGTAATTCAATATTCTAAGTCTGTGCACAACTTGACGGCTAAGTAATCATCAACAACTGAACCCCAATATCTCATTAACGAGTTATTGATTAGATCGGGGTAGAGGAGACTAACGATATCTATCAAATTAAAATAAATTAATTTTTGTTGAAAGGGCATGAAATTTTTGATGAAAGGTTAAGTTTTAAGTAATAATATAGGTTAAGTTTTTGTAAGAAATAAATTTTAAAGAACATTTAAGGAGCTTACGAAGATGTAAATAGAAAAATTACCGAAGGAAAGGACAATTAAACCTTATCGCTTGTGTCTATCACTCTCTTTCCTCTCTCTCTCTCTCTCTCTCTCTCTTTCGCTTCACCCCTGCATTCCTCAGCCGCGTGGCCCGTTCCGAGCGAAATGAAAACTGAGACGCGCGGCCGTAATACATAGACGATGGGTCTCGGGAGCGATATTCGCGCAGATTGCATTAGTCAAAATTAGCGCGCTCGCACGGGACGACGGCGGTTCGCGGCCAAGAGGTCGGGTCCATCCCCGCTCTCTACGAACCCTCTCCTAATGGGCTACGACGCTGACGAATTCGCGAGAGAAGAGAGAGAGAGAGAGAGAGAGAGAGAGAGAGAGAGAGAGAGGGAATCGCGGCCAACACTTCGAGCGCGGCAGCGTAATGCTTCCTCATATATAGGTATATATAGTTATACATGTGTGTGTAGGAGGGGGACCTATACATTAAACGTAGAGACGCACGCACGCTTCTGTACGCTCGCACAGCGGAACAACGATGTCGACGCTTTATGTAGCCCGACTGCTACACTTGTATACTTACATGCATAGATATATACATCTAAGAAACGTATCTCGCGTTCTATAGTAGTAAACCGAGGGCCTCCCGTCTTTGTGTATGTATATATGTATATATTTGCAAACACGCGCACACAGGCACAAACACAGAAAGGGGAAGAGAGAGAGAGAGAGAGAGAGAGAGAGAGAGAGTGAGAGGGAGACACATGTACGACGGAAAGTTAATCCCTCTTAATTTGGAGGCGACCTCGGGCGAGCGGGCCGCGATTCCCCCCAGCAGGGCAAGACGCCCGAACGGTTTTTAGTAGCTATCGCGCCCCCGCCGGCCCCGCCGATGCCTGTTTAAAGTTAAACGCTCGCTTAATGCAGACGTATAATGTCCGGTAATTAACCCCTGGGAAATTTGAAGTCACCTACTCGGACTTGTTTCACGAACGAAAACTGCGCTCCTCGTCATTTATATATATTATATATATACGCGGCTGTATTACGACTCTTATAAAATAGGACTCATTTTAATCTTTAACTTAACGTGTAAATTTCAATTATGTTTCAAACTTCTTTTGTTTAAGTTTATTTAAATTTACTAATTAATAAATAATTAAACAAATTTTCGTAATAGGCAGAATTGTTTACATCCGCAATGAATTGTAGCAACATCTGTTACAGATACATTATTATTATTGTTGCCGTTGTTGTAATGAAATCGTCGCGGCCAATTCTGCCGCTTTCGAGCCAGAACCGACGCGCCGAGGACGTAATTAGTCCGTGCGCGAATTCGTCTGTATGAAAAGCGAAAAAAAAATTAACAGAAACAAATGAAAAACAAGCGAATATCGCGAGGCTGAAGAGAAAAAAAGGCTGATTTTCAGAGCACCGCGGAGGAGCTGCCCGCGCGCCGGCCCGCGGTTCGTTTATCGCGAGCCACGCCGCGCCGGGGATTCGGCAAATAAAGACGCGCGCGCCGGCGGAAACGACGGAGAGGGCGGGGGCCGCCTCGATTACACTTACGCCAGTCCGTGAATCGTATTTTTGGCCGAGAGGAAGTCGGGGGAACGCGAGAGCTGCCGAATCCCCCCCCCCTCCCCCCATTCCCTCGCTCCTTCTCCCTCGCTCTCTGGAGCTGCCGACTAGCGCTGCGCCCTCGGCAGGAGCTGCCTGCGCGTTGTAAATTCCGCGAATGGTACGCGCTCGCTCGGATCTCCCGGGCGGCTCGACGGGGACTCTGCGCGCGGTAACGGCTTTCGTTGCCGAATGGCTTATTTTTCCAGCGTTCGAAGCATTCTACTGCCCGGGATTGATCATTTTTTCTTCTACTACTTTGGATTCGTTTTTACTGCTCATTTTAGTTGCACAACTCTGACGTGCTCTATATAAATGCGCGCGCGCGCGCGCGCTGTGTGTGTGTGTGTGTGTGTGTGTATGTAGGATAGCTTAGTTTTAATATTAGTCGAATTTCACAGATAATTTGTTATAAATATTTTGATACTCTTATATTATATAGTATCAGCTAATTAATTAACAAGTACTATTAAATTAAAGCTTCTTACAGTAGATTATTGATTTCTGAGATTTCGATGTCTATTAATTTTTTTATATAGTTCGTATCGTATATATATATATATATATATATATATATATATATATATATATATATATATATATAAACTCTGTTTAATGAGACAGAAACGATGGATGAACGTGAAGATTGGATGAGAACATAAAAACTGTATTTTAGTGAATTAAATTGTCATAACTGGATCTTTACTTAATTTATTCCGGTAAATAAAGTCATTTACATTAAGTTAATGTTCACTATGTAATCAAAAGTAAAATTGAATTAAATATATAAATGTTATTTAATGAAGACGTTCGTGTACAGGCGAGAAAAAAAATACTAAAGGTATTGAAATAAAATCCAAACGATAAAAATAGAAAAAAATACTCGTGAATTTATTCCTCTATAATTTTTATGTAAGTTTAACCTTTAGACCTAGTACAGCCGCGCTCCCTTAGATGCGGTCGATTTCATTTTATTCGATTTTTGACAAACGATAGTTTAACCCCTTCTTTAGCGGGATTTTTAATTAATCGCGAGACATCTCAGTTTATTCGCTGGTTTGTCAAGCTGAGTATATAATTGCCATATATATATACGTATATACGGTAGATATCTATCCAGTAGTAGTAGTCCACGCAATCCACAGCCACATTGCTCCGATTTTACTACTATTCGATCTTACGTGGTCCATACTGGTTCGTCGAACGTTCGAGGGTAACTTTACGAGCGAACATCCGATTCGCATATCGATGCATTGCAGATCACAATTCGAGCAGATTCCGCTAAAATTTCATCGTTTCGCCAATTGGCTGTGCAAATTATCCAGGATGTATTGTATGTTGGAAAATAATCTCGAAGTATTGATATAAAGCAATCGAAGAATTTTTGTACGTTTCTTACACGATTAATACATTTCAGTCATTGATTTCCTATCCTCTTTTAAATTATAAAGGAACTACGCTAAAAAAATAATTATATAACTACAATATTTCTAACACCAATTATGAAACTCATGCTTTGGATACCCGCCATTGACAGCTAACTTGTCCATCGCCGTCCGCGACGATTTACGCTGCGATTCC
Organism: Sycobia sp. Sy_11; assembly: GCA_018907035.1. Lineage (NCBI taxonomy): Eukaryota > Metazoa > Arthropoda > Insecta > Hymenoptera > Epichrysomallidae > Sycobia > Sycobia sp. Sy_11. The sequence goes on from JACCIC010000187.1 coordinate 617,254, forward strand.
CCAAAAGCAGCCAGCGGGAGCCAGGGCGGTTTTTCTTTAAACACCAGCGGTATCGAAGGAGACTGGTAAGAGGGGGGGCGGGCTCGGCAAGAGCGCGTTAAACGGGAGAAGAGCCGACGCGCCGGGGGGGGGGTTAATCCTCCTCTCCCCCCCACCCCCCAACCACCGCCAATCGCGTTAACTTCCGGTGAGCGCGTTTGCGCGAGTATCGCCGCTGTTGGCGCAGCGAGGAATTCCCTCTAATCCCGCCTATCCGGGAACGCGCGGAATAGATAATAAATAGCGTGCTTTATTGCGCTCTAAAGGGCTTTCAGCCCCGTCCCGTCTGCCGGCTCGAGTTAACTCGGGAGATTGCGGTACGTTCGCGGAACTTTGGCGAGGCTCGACTTGTTTTGTTTTTCTTTTCTTTTCTTTTCTTTTTTTTTCTGTAATCGCACGACTGTACGTCTCTGTTACGAGAATTATACGACGCGATAATAATGCAGTAAGACGAAAGTGTGATAATTTTCTATTTTTTATAACTGAATTATCAATATTTTTATCGGTCTTTATGCGATAATACAATTGTGATTATTCGAGGACAGCGAGACTGTCCTTGATTATTATCACCCCCCCCCCCCGAGGAATCTGAAATAGAAATTACTACTAAAAGTAAAATAATAATTTAATTTAATTAAAAATTAAAAAATACAAATGAACTAAACTTTAATTAAACTTTCGTCTTCAAATGATTAAACGGGTCAATTCTTGAAAATGAACCGGAGTGGTTAGAAACGTCGTACATTGAACGGTTAAATTAAAATTTAAGGCGGCGGGGGCAGTCAGGCTTTCCTTCACTAACATCGAATGTAGATATATTTTTATTAATCAATTTACTTATTTATTTTTTATCGGCAATGTCCATTTCAGATTGGAAGGACAGTTAATCGTAACGAAGAATAATTTTACTGTCATGATTTAATTTAAAAAATGTTACTTTACAAGACTGTGCACAAGGACCGGTAAAAATATTTACAAATTTAGTTCAGAACGGTCGACACAATTGCAAATTATAATACGATTTGTAACGTCCGACCGTCCTTGAACAAGACTGCAGTATCTACGAGGTTCTAGTAAAACTTAATAACAGCACAGTAAATTTCCATGGTTTCGCGATGAAAATTTTTATTAATCGATACAGTTAATTATCCACGATTTATATGAAATTTTCTGTACACGCGCTGTATGCTACTTGCGTAAACGCAAGGGAAGTGGGATGATATTCGGAATGTTGGAAACTGAAAATTTAGGGGTTTTCAATTGCTTTTCAATACATTTTGCGTTTGAATCTCATGCAAGACGCGCGAATTTACAGTTTTTATCGTAAATAATCTCAGTCTCTCCGCGCTTATGAAAATAGGCTTCCAGCATGCATATATTAAATTTCACGTAATCTTTTTATTATTATTAGAGTGTATATAATATACTGTTTTCTGTAAATTTTCCAGTCGCCCGCTCTGTTGTCTATTCGTTATAAGCATTATCAACGAAAGAATTTACTTTAACGCGTATAAATTGCGACGTCCATTAAAAAATATACACAAATTTTCGTAAATTAACATAGCCGGATGCTAATAGAGCAGAATGCGAAAGAAAAATAAAAAACGATCTCAATGCGTACGCGCAAATTTTACTTACGGGATTTTACGATAATGCAGCCTCGGAATTAGGGAGGCAAGTTCGCTTTTTATAAGAATTATAAATTTCGGTTGGCTCCACGTGAGTCTTCGAACCAAAACAAAAAAGAACAAAGAAAAAATAAACAAACAATCCTCTCCTTAGTAAATTCATTTGGAGCTAATAAACATAAGAGGTTAAAACATGGCCGATAATTAAGACTTTGTAGAACGATATAATTAAATAATTTACACAGGTATCGTTTCGCGAAGAGAAACTTTTTAAGCATTTTACCAATGGCCGTTTCCCCGAGTTACGTTCGCGCCTTCGCCGTCAAGTTACCGTATAAATATCTATATACAGTTTATTTACTTTGAAACATGACAAGTTTTTGCAAGGGCGCTTTAACAGCCAAGACAGCCGCCGGTCTCTTGGCTTGGCGTAATTATCTCACGCTCTCATTTTTTATTTATTTTTCACGATCGACAATTCGAACTCACGATACATAAACGTATAAGCGTCGGATTGTTGAAAATTTCGTATTATCGCTCCCGTACGCTTGGCGCGATAAAATTATTGATGTACTTAGTTGACCAAAAGGTCGGTGAAACTGTAATCACGGGTTTCTTAATATACGTGAAAAATTCGTTAATGAAAACAATTATTACGGTAGCTGTGCAGTAGAGGTCCTAAAGTGAAAAGTTCGGATAAAATACGAATTTACCTATTCAGCGTTGTGCACGAGTAAATATCAATTGTGTTAATTTGTCGACATTGATTAAAGCTTAGGTGCGAGTGCTCGAAGACAGTGCTTTATTTGAATCAATTAATTTTAGGAACAAAAAAAAAAATTTTCTTTAAGAAAGTAGGGTGGCAACCAACTCGGCGCGCGCGGACGAATCCTTGCCAAATGCATCGGCGCGCATGAAATCTATACGCGGACCAGAGGCAAAAGGGCGAAAACAACGAGGAAGAGGAGAGAGATTAAAAAAAAAAAAAAAAACCAAAAGCAAAAGACAAAAAACACCCAAAACAGAACAAAACAGGGTAGAAAAAAAAGCCCGAAATAACGACGACGCTTTGGAAAGGAAAGCGCACTTTCCCCTTGCTCGGCTTGGCGCGCGCGCACCCACATCGTGGCTACAATAATGGAACGGGAGGAGAGCGAAGCCTAATTTACGACGCCTATATATACGGCCCGGAACAAATCTGCGGAGTGGAGCGCCCCGTGCGCGACCTTATATGCGATTTGTCCTCTGTTTATATATATATATATATATATATATATATATATATATATATATATATGTAGAGAGAGAGAGAGAGAGAGAGAGAGAGAGAGAGAGAGAGAGAGAGAGAGAGAGAGAGAGAATGAAAGAGTGATAGAGGGTGAGAGAAAAGGAGAGCTAAGCCTTGCGCGCGCGGAGCGGCCGGGGGGAACGGATTGCCGCGCAAAGACACACGCGACAGATAAAAATAAGCGGGGGGCGCGCGCGGGAGGGCGAGGAGGAGAATCGCGATAAAAACACGAAAGGGGAGGACCACGTGTGTATGTATGTATATGTATACGCATACGGATGCGGGTGTGTGTGTGTGTGTGTGTGTACGGGAAATTAATCCACGCATGAGAAAGAGATGGAACTCGTTCGGCTCGCCTATGTCGCTCGGGTATGCGAGGGCCGATACTATAATACACATAGAGAAGGGGGAACCTATATATATATATATATATATAGATACACACCTTGTGAGAAAACAAGTATCGAGATAAGGAGCGAGCACCCTCCTGGGCTGCCGATGGTATATGCGGAGGCGGCAGCCTCTCATCGGGAATTAGCCTCCGTACCGATCTTTCGAAAGCACCGCGCCTGCTTTTATTATATAGTTCAGCCTATATATATATATATATATATATATATATATATATATATATATATTGGGTGCCCTTCGCAGCGCCCAGCTGCGATCGAAAATTCGAACCTGCCCCGTCGCCTCCTCTTCTCTACCGACGCTCCGCCCACAATTTGCTGTCGTCGAGCGTTCCGCGAAAGGAATTACGATGTCGATTTAGATATCTCGCTCTCTCTCTCTCTCTCCCTCTCCGCTCCCGCGCGTGCGAGTATGTTCGTGGTTGCGCAGACTTCTTCTCTCTATCCATCCCTGTGGATCGGTCGCGCACGCTTTGATCCCAGCGATTACGTTTTTCCTTATCTGCGTTTGTTCGGCGACGCTCTGGGCGGTGACTTCGTTGGTTTTACGGCTCTGCGCCGTTTGCTTTATTTGCTCTCGGACTCACACACACACATGCACGCGTATGTACAAGTGTACGCCGATTTCGAAAGGTACCGCCGAGCTGAAGTATCCGAGTTTATTTGACGAAAGCATCAATATATATATATATATAAGCAGCGATTATAATTGTCCACCCTCAATTTGATTATAATTTAATATATGTAAATTTTAGCAATTAGCCCTCGCGAGGTCGTGTGGTCGCAATATTGGGAGGTGGCTCGTTAGTTATTTTTGGAGGTAGGTTAAAGCGGTACGACGCTCGAGACAGAGAGAGAGAGAGAGAGAGAGAGAGAGAGAGAGAGAGAGAGAGACGGAGGGAGCGCGTCAGACCACTTTTTGTCTCATAAAGAGCGCCCGCGCGCGCGGATTTAAAATATACGCGTGTATGGACTGAGAGCTGGTCCGCGAGTGCTTTAATCGCGGGCCGAGCGGCTGCACGACGGAAGAGAGATTCGGAAGCGGGAGGGTTGGCGCTGTTCTCCTTTCGAGTCTCTCCCTCCGTCGCTGCACCTCGTTTCGCGGCGGGAGAGGTCGGGAATACGAGAACGGAGGCACGGGGTTTACTCGAGGCGGATTGGCGCGAGCGCGCTCGGCGCAAAATGCGCGAATGCTTGAATCTTTAACTTTGGTCGAAGCGCGCGCGCCAAGTAAAAGGGGCGGACGGAGAAGGATACAATTTTCGCGCAATTTTCAGTGCCGCTCTTTTTACCTCGAGGCGTTCTTAGGACATTTCTCGTATTAATCGTTATGGTTTCATCCCGATTACGTTTTTTTTTTTATCATATCGGCTCTATTCGCAATCGATGCTGTTTTCCAGATTCGGGCGGTTGGCCAATTCGCGCACTTCAAAATACCGAGGCAAGTTTTCCACGTGATTTCGGCCGTCTTGGACGGGGCTCCCGCCAATCTAGTGTTATTACTGCCCACTCAACTTTATTTACGCTTTCTTTACGCATTTTCATCTAATATTGAATAATCTCTACGTAAGACTTTAATAGATTACAAAAAATGTTAGAAAGACCACTGTGCAACAATTCGTTCGCTGACAAAACATTGAAGAATTTTAGTAACGGTTCTGATCGCTTACCGAGACCGAATGACGTTTTAGGACCTCTCTGTGACGCTTCCAAGCTCGTCTTCGGCAAACTGCTTCAAAGCGACCGCACGGGTATACAGTTCGATATCGAACTCTTCTCGCGTTTAATAAAATAAAAAAATAATATCAACTTACGTCGATGCGGATTCTTATACAGCGTAATGACGCGTATACGTTTTTAATTAATGAAATCATGGACAGAAACGAACGTCGTCCCGTATATGAAATTAATGCAAATTATTCCGGTTTACGAGCACCTATCGATCTACTACCAATTTAAGCTTCTACTAGGTTGTGCGTAAAATCAAGCGGAAAAACAAAGCCAAAAAACAAAGTAATCGCGAGTCACGCTCGCGTAGCACGTGCGTAAGCAAATAGAGTCAACCCCCCCCCCCGCGTTAAACTGAGCGCCTGCCTCCTAAATCCTAATTCTCCTCCTCCTCCTAAATGTTCCCCGCAAAGCCTCCCCCTCTCCTTTGGCAAAACGACAATTTCAAATAGTCATCCAGTTTTAGCCCTGCAACCTGTACATTATATATATATACACATGCCGAGTGGGGGGAGCTTCCGAGGAAACATCTTCGGGACTGTCGCGGGATCGATAACGCGCTGCGGCGGGACGCAGGGGAACCACGGGCGAATCCTGTAACAGTGGGATGGGTGACGGGTGCGTCGCGGTCGGTCGCTCGATCGGACCGCGTACGTACTCGCTCAAGAGAGATATTAATGCGATCCCGTGCGCGCGAGCACCTATATCTATATGGACAGTATGTCGATGTATATACCGCCGCTCGGTGGCGATTGGGTAAATGCCCTTCGGTATTCCCTGTGATGTATCGGCTATTATGTGTGCATTACCCTCTCCCCTCTCCCATCCCGTGCAAGTATCGATACGACGATGAGCATGTGTGTATATATGTATACATAGACACACGCAGCGTCGAACATAGCGTGTGTAATTTGTCAGCCATTAATGCGGTTTAATTGCAGGATGAAGCCTGCCTGTATATGCATTTGCACGTGATCCGACGCACGGTATACACGCACGCGCGCACGCACGCGCACACACGCACACACACACACACACACACACACACACACATATAACATTAATAATGTTAATAATAATTTTATTGAGGGGAGATTTCGCTGTCATTATGATTTGATTATGAATTGGAAATGTCTGGGAGTTTGTCGGAGTTTACTTCTAAGTTGCTATTTCGAGTCTAGGGCTGTTGGTTACTTTTCCACATCTCCTAGCGCTATTTCCTTATTCATATGCTCGCTTAAAAACATTATCTCTCTCTCTCTCTCTCTCTTCCTACACACTTCATTGATACCAGACAAGAGTGGCATTTTCTTACATTTTAGCATATAGACGTACGCGGACCATATTGACATACACGAGCACATAGACGAGCCGGAACTCTAGTGCAGGACTAAATGGCAATCTCTTATATCTCCGTATAGCTCGATGTGCGAGAACTGTAATCTATCGTCGCTGCCGTAAGTACGCGCCAACGACCGATACATTAACTTGTGAATTAAGAACCCCAAAACCAGGATTCCTGGAAATCCGTTATAACACTCTTATTATTAATCTCAATCCGAGGCGCACCGAGACTGGATCGTCCGCCCTTGTCTACGCGCATCTCTCGACGACCACAGCATCGAGATGAATTTCCGCACGAGTCGGTCGCAAGGTTCGCCATTTCCACGACTATGTTGGATAAATTATTATCGCTTCGCCCAGCCAGATTTTTTTCAACATTTAACGGTAGAGAAATTCTTTCGTTCTGAAAAATTGACTTGAAAACTTCCGTTACGACGGTCAGTTATTATCGAGATATCCCCTTATACGCCGGCGTAAAGTTTTAGTTAAAAGGTATAATCGAGAGAGGAGGAGGGGGATTATTCGGCTCGCCGAGACGAAGCGATTTCGCCGCGTGCGATTACACGTCTCCTTGATGTGTAAAGAACGTTTTAAACGTATCGTATATATGTGTACGGTTCTCCCCGTATATGTATGCGTACACGTATATATATATATATATATATATATATATATATATATATATATGTCTCAGACGGAACGCTGCCGGGACGCGCGAGCCGTCATCGCGTCGACGCGACGCGCATTAATATGAAATATTAATGGAACTGCGCGAGGACGATAGTGTGAAAGAAGGAAAGAGAGAGAGAGAGAGAGAGAGAGAGAGAGAGAGAGAGAGAGAGAGAAGCAGAAACGAGCGAATCAGTGCGACCTTCGCCGCCGAGAGGGACGGAGGAACGCGACTCGGGCTGGCGACCTCGAGCGCGCTTCCCCGCGCACATCCCTCTTAATCCGATTACGCGGAAGCAGCCGGCAGCGCGGATCATTATCTTCGGCGGCTGAATGGCGCGGCGATCGAGCGCTCGCTTCTTTGCGCGCGCCTCTAACCTGGAGCATTGCATGCGCGCGTCGTCAAATTCTAGGTGCGAAACTACGACGCGCAAGAATCCCCGCGTGGACGTAAAAATTGGCGCGAGCGTGGTACCAGTATGGGATCGTAAATGATCAACCGATGTGGATCGGACGTGGGCGAGCTTGACGGGTGGACGTACGGGGGCCTCGAGACCAGCGAGGAATACCGGCGGGGATAAGGAAGCCGATTGCGATCGACGATTAAACGAGGATTAATTCGAATGAGCCGATGACGCGAGAGCGGCTCGGTCGCTTCGACGTACTTTGCGCGGATGTCAGTTCGACGCGCAATGGGCCGAACGTGCGGGAGCGAACGTACTCGCGGGGCTCTTATGTATCCGCGAGGAAAGGCCGACAAAACCAAGCATCGTCAGGACTCCTCGCACTCGTTGGAGAACGCGGTTTCGGAGCTTTACCTGAAAGTCCAGCAGTCATCGGGACTGCCCGATAGACGGAACGTTCGCCGAGTCGTGCGATCCTTCTTTTCTGGATCCGTAACGAAGACCGCCTCTTGCATAGTGTCGCTCATACATATATACATACATACACGTGTACACACACACACACACACACACACACACACACACACATACATCCTTACATATATACGTACATACATAAATGTGTATAAGTGTGAAAAAAAAAAAAATATATATATATATATATATATATATATATATGTATATATACATATATGTATGTATGTATGTATGTATATATATTTTTAGTAGTATTATACTTGGATAAAACTATGGATGCGAATTTAGATTCAATTTTATATTATAATTTATACTGTACGCGGGATATCCGAGACAACTTGCCCTTGATGCAATAGCGAGCCTTATAAATATTTAATCTATAATAAATTTGATTATTTTTGAACGAGAGATTGGAATTAAGAATCTACTTTTACTAGTAGATTCCCGAAGTTATCCCTTTGAGACACGTCGTTATTAATTATTTATAATTATTTATAACACCTAATAAAGTCAGGATGACATATTAGGCTTAGAGAAATTTGATCGTATTACACACAATACGCTACGTATTATGTTTTTTTGAAAATTCTTATGCGGGCGAGACGTTTTTATGCTAGCTATGCGGGCGAGCGAAGCACAATGAGATTGTAAATGGCTCTCTCCCTCTCTCTTTACAGGTGAAAATTGTCACACTGCCGTTTTTCCATCAAATATATGGTGTGTGTGTGTGTGTGTATGTACACGTGTATATATATATATATATATATATATATATATATATATATGTAATACGACGCGGGCCGTAAGTGAATATTCAGCTTTTTGTACCTGCTAAGTGCACTTTGTGCGCCGCCGGTGCAATTTGACTGGCCAGTTTCCGCTAGGTCGGTGCTATGTACTGTTCCTCACCGTAGAATTCGAAGTATTATTATTATTATCATGTCTGGGATGGAAAATGATTTTTTTTCGTTTCCATCACTCCCTTTCAGGTTTACAACCAAGAGCGCTATGAAAATTGAATTGGTGTTAAATGGTAAAAATTATCGTGTAAAAATTGTCGTTTGATAAATTCACGCATTAGTTATAGGTAAAGATAATTAAATAGATATTCGCATGTCGAAGGAAACTGAATGGAGGCTAAAAAATTTATGTCAGAAAGCAATAGAAGATAGCGCTATGGTTTTGGAAAATTCGATGTCTATCGATCGCGAATAATAATCCGGTATTAAGTACTTTGGGAAAAAATCAAGACCAATCGAGTAAAAAACGATAATTCTTGAGTTTACTAAATGTTGCAACAAATACGGCGTTACTGTCTTAAGAAGAAACATGAATAGTACGATAATTTACGAGCGTTTCCACTTGTAAATTTACGTTGTCCAATGAAGTCAGATTTTTCGTGAAAATATAATGAATATTTCAATATATCGTATAAGATTTTATATAATAGACAGATGATGATTTATCACCGGATTTCATGCAACGGATATCGAGAGAAGGTTGACTCGTATCTGAATGTTCTTACGCGTGGAAAATCTTATCTAACAAAACCTATCTTTTAAATTACATTATCAGTGTAATACACATACGCACACACGCACACGCGCGCACACACGCACACACACACACACCCACCCACACACATACACAAGGAGAGAGGGGGGTAATTTTTAAGTTATTAGTTGAGCAGTTGAGCCATCGCTGATGGATAGTAAAAAATTCCGACCTTTCCAGTCGTAGTTGAAAATCCAGACGGGAAAAGACACACGAGAAGAAAATCCCGTCGTCAAATTTTCGAGAAAAGTAGTAGAGATCAATATTGTTCCTCCTGACTCGCCCTTCGTCCATTCGAAATAGAACAGGAAAACTTGAAGATTGACGAGTAAATCATAAGTTTCATATTTTCTACAGAATAAGCATATGTAAAGCAATAAAATATAGGTCGAGCGGATGGTATTCCTTTCGTATTTGGGCATAACGTATTATTAAAATTTTATCTTTATGTGGACGTCCACTGGAAGATTTTTTGCTATTAATATTTCGAGCACGCGATCAGTTATACATCTCACTGTACACGGACTGTTCGTCCGATCTGAACAATTGTTCTTCTATCGCCGGAAGAACGATCTTTCACAACTTCGTTCGCTCGCGAAATTACGCGCGGGCATCAGCGACGCTCCCGTGCCCAATTCGCGAGTTCCGTCTCGGCCGCTTGCGCGCGTTACGCGGAAAAAACAACCCCTTTGCGTCTATCGGCCGTCCGAGCGGCGATGATTCAACCATTCGCCGGGCTCTTTTAACGCACGCGTTGATGTATCTATGCATTAACGGCGCGACAAAACCAAAAACGGACACGCCGTTACCGCGCACAATTTCGAGCTCCGCTCGCGCGGAAGAAAAGCTGGAGAGTCGGGGCAGACGCGGTCGAAAGCCGCGGAGCCCACGAAGAATCTCTTCTCCCCCCCCCCTACACCCGCCCTCGCTCGCTTCTGCTCTGCGCATCGCCTTTGATGCGCCGGAATTCGCGAGAGTTTCTTTGATGCCGCGGAATCTCGCCGGGAGACCGAGAAGAGATACGCACAAAGAGAGAAACAGAGAGAGAGACAGAGAGAGAGAGGGAGAGAGAGAGAGAGAGAGAGATGGAGAGAGAGGCAACACTTGCATCCCTCTTCAGTCCGTCCCGCGCTAATTAAAAGCACTAGGAGCGCAACATTTGATTGCCCCTCCCGCGTATCTGACGCGCTTTCTACCCAACTCCCTTTACTATATATATATATACGTACAAGAAGTCGTGGCATGCTAGAAATCAGCACGATCTAACTTTCCTTCCCCCCTGCTCGAGGGCAAAAAGACGCGAGCCCGAAGAATTCTGTCGGGCGCGCGCGGTCGAGTGGAATTGCTGGCGGGAGGGGGAAGGGGAGGGAGTCGGGTAATTAGAGCGCGGATTTCTCGAGTCCCGGCGGTTGGCGGGCGAGGGGGGAGTGGGGAGGGGGGTGGAATCTCGCGCCCCGGCCACGACGCCCAGGCTGGTACATTACGATTGTTGTTGCTGCTGTTGTTCTTATTATTATCATTATCATTCTCGCGTGTACGGGAAGAATCGGAGGAGCGCCGAAAAGCGCACGTCGAGCGTTCCGCGTATGCTTCCTAGGCACGTGGGGGGGGGGGAGGTGGGCGCGCACATACCCGGTCGCCCGATTACGTCGGCCCGTATAATTCGTCGGACGTGTACGGCGGCGCGGCGTCGGGGTTTGGGGGTGCAGGCGCTTTCGCTCCTCTACTTTAATTAATATTCGCGGTGCTCCTGTTTTTCGACGCGAACAGAGGTTCGTACAATGGGTTGCTAATTTTTCTTTTTCTTTTATTGGTATGTTTAGTTTTTGGCTTTTAAATCTCTTCCGTTTACCGCGCGAAATGACGCGCGACGTCCTTGAAGGATGTTGCAGGGTCTACTTATTTTTATTTTACCGATTGTTCGGGCTTTTCTTCTCGTATGGGTTATACATTCGATTATAAATAAATGTCTGTTAATCAATGGTTATTTTCACGTGTATTAGATCGCCACATGTCATTACTCATTCAGAAAGCACGAAGATCTACAATATTTGTTAGTATCCGCTAGAATTTTAGAGCTTTACGTGAAAATCGTCGTATAAACCGAAATTAAATAGGAAGAACGTGGATAAACAAATTTAGATTGCTAGCGGTCGTCCGTCTGTATAGATTGCTTTGCTAAAAATTAATATCTCAAAATTCGGCCGAAAGCTAGGCGATAGTCTCTGAAGAAGCTTTATAAACAACTCTCGAAACAGCGTCGAACGTTACATTGGCGTATTATTCTCGTCCCACGCCGAGTTTTACCCCAAGACTCGGGCGAGAGTCGAAGCCTGAAATAATTGATGTCTGGATCGCGTGCGCGATAAAAGGAGCTCGGGAACAAATTACCTCGCGGACTTGCCAATGATAAATGTATCTGTACGACGGAGAAGAAACTTTAATGTTCCGAAAGTCGGATTTTTTTTCTGTCCCCCCCCGCCCCCCGGTATTTTTTTCATTCTGCTTTCTACGGGCAGATGTCGCTGAAAGCTGGTATTTCTATAAAATCGTAATTCAAATATTTTTCTGCGCTCTCCGTTCAATGTAACCTGGAAATAAAGTCATTGCACATAATAACACGAATTATATCAGAGACAGAACGAGAGCAAGAGAGGAAGCTAAAGCAATTACTTGGCTCAACTGAACGTCATATTGAAGGAGCGTTACATCCGTGGCATAATTTTTTTTTAAATTTCCATTTATTCCCAATCAATCCCTGTTTTTCCGTGTCGAAACGGGTACAATGAGGAAATACACAGTAGGTCGAAGCGAGGGCAGAAAGAAACGCGCAGCGATCGATGTTATATGTAAAAGCGCGCAGTTTGCGATTAATCCGTTTCCTATACACACAATACGTATGCGCGGTTCGAGCGGTTCGCAGACGCGGGCTGTTGCTGCTGCTGCTGCTGCTGCTGTTTCTGCTATTGATACACCTTAGCCAGTAGCCGCGCTTCAGACTGTATATTTTATTTCTAAAATTCTGCGTGATTAGCTCTTTCGAGACGTGTCGCGTAAGTTAGAAGCTATGATATTCCTGGTTCGATTAATCATTGATACGTCGAAATGGATGAAGATAAATATAGCTTCAAAAATGGAATTCTCATATAAACTAATAAATATTTTTATAGGTGTTAGACTCTTTTTAATACAATAATCTACTGAACTAACACACTGACAAATCCTTGTTTATTGTTACTTCCATTAATAAATTAATTAATCAATTTTAATGAAGGCTGACATAAATTTAGGTGAACTACATGGATATGTTCAGCTTCAAACTATCTGGTATTCGTGAAATATTTTCAATGCCACTGTGAAGAAAATAACTAAGAATATTCAATTGAAGAATAAATAATAATAAGAATTAGTACCGAGCCAAGATCCAAGTTCGAACACGCGTCATTTCTGTCTGGCGCTTCTAACTGATTCGGATTACAAGAGATCCTCGGTGTCTTTTTCAAGAGCGCTTGGATCTTTTTTCTTTTTTCATCTTAATATACACGCAACGCCCAGAACACTCGTGGCGCTGCTTAGCGATTTCGATCCACCTCCTTTTTCTACATCCGAAAGAGTCGATTCAAATCCATAATGCGATTCTTATAACAATCGTAGCTATACCGATTTAACATTAATAATCATGCCGCTATCCGGGCGCGCAGCGCAAAATTTAAAAGAATTATCGTTGTACACACATTTGAATTGTACTTGCAGAATTTATGGCTTCTTGACGTTAGAAATATCATTGGAGTATATTATATATAAATCAGAATTTGGAATTCGCCAGCATCGCCATGCCTGTAGAGATTTCAAAGTTTCTACGACCCTATCAAGCGAAACGCCCTAAAGCGGCAAAAGGTATCGGAGCGTTAATTCTATATACGATCGCGCAATTTTGGCCCGTCTCGTAAACGAAGAAGAAAAACGATAAACTCGAAAGGTGGCCCACGGTGCGGAAACGCTTATTTACGTATGTATATATGCATATATACGCGCGCGCACAAATACACGATTTAATTATGGAATTATTATTGTCGCGGGCGTAATGCGCACGGAAATAGAGCTTGGGGGTCAACGCGCAGTTTCCTCGGGGCCCGCAACCGTTGTAAAAGGCCGCGTACGCCGAGCCCGCGCGTCCGCGTCGAAAAGCGCATAAATCACCGAGGGTTCTTTTTAGAGCGAACTACGCACCGCGCGCACGGTTATTTCTTCCTCGCGTTCTCGCCACTTCCGGATAAGAATCGAAAGGCGCACGGTCGAGGGAGGCTCATTAATCGAACTTGTTCCTAATATCGATGGAGCTGGATGTATAAAATCGTCGTGGCGCAGTCGTTGGAAGAAGGCGCTACTTTGCAGCCCTTGCTATACTATTAGAAGCGGAACTAATACGTTGCGGATATCATTGGATCGCCAATTCGTTTTTTTTTTTTTTTTTACTTGACGTTTTCAAGCTCAAATTTTTCTCACGTTCAAATATCGCGACTTTATGTATACTATAAGCAACGTATTACACTAAAGCCGGGCTATCTGAGGTTGAATCTGAAATTGTCGTCGTGCTGACGAACCCCACAAGTGTTCCGGGACGAAGAGTTAATCCTTCGGATGAACGAGATCTTATTCGCGCTACGTGCGTTCAACTTAGAGAACTTTCTATCCCTTGTGCTTTTTTTCTTTACGGCAACCTTCCGTCGACTGTTAGAACGATGTTTTTAATCCAACTAATTTAAATTTAATTTGTCAAATTAAACTAGATTCGAATTAAACTAAATTAAATTGAAACAGACATTCTTTACTCAAACAAAGAAGACTAATTCAATAGTAAATACGAAGGATTTTCATCTTATAGTCTTTTCATATACCAGATAGACTGACACTGACGGTCAGGTAAATTTTAAAATTTACAAAAAGCAAAATTAAAAATTAAATTATATGCGTATATATATGTATATGTTTTTTCAGCGTAATTTCATAAATATGAGAGAATCGAAAGAAGTGCACTTGAAGACTTTACCTGAACAGTCGGCTCGTTAAAATATTATGTTATTTTTATACAGTGAATATTTTTACGGAGCTGGTCGCGTGTATTATGAAAGTTTTTTTTCCTTCACTATTTACGAGATATTCGTAATTGTCGAACGGTAGAGCCGATGCAGCTTTTTGTTACGAACCGCCCGAGACGGAGAGGGAATAAGGACGGAAATTCAGCCTCGCGCGTATACTCCATACAATAAGTACAACGAGCGTATTGTAATGATACCGAGAGACACACACACACACACACACACAGCTACACACAGCCACACTCTTTGGAAGTCCTCGAGATCCGGCGTATATGTAGCGGGATTCGCCGCGAACGCTGGTATACGCGGGCGATGTTCGGGTTTTACAGTCGGCCGGCACGAGAGCCCGGGCCCCTCCTCCCGCTCCCTCCTCGGCCTCCGTGCGCATCTTTATGCGGCCGCGTCACGCGCGTGCTCGCGGCCCGCCGAGCGTCGTTGTCGTCGTCGTCGCCGCCGCCGTCGCCGCGCCCGTTTCTCAAAAGCTCTCCTCTCCTCTCCTCCTTTTTTCCTCGTTCTCCCCCTCGCCCATCGCGCTCCCGTGCCGTTCCCTCGCCGCCCCGCCGCGTTTCGCAGAAAGCAGCGGCGGCAACAGCAGCCCGAGGCCTAATAGCTGCGCGACTTCTCTCGTTCTTCCTACCGCGGCTGGTTCTGCGCGGCTCGCGCGATCTCGCGCCCCCGCGGCGGCTAATATTTTAATTGCCCCTCCGCCTCCCCCCCCGCCGCCACCCGTCCGTCCGTTGGCCCGGCAGCGCGCGGCAATTCTGCCGCGATTTCTAAGGGCGAACATTCGTCCTGCGTTATCTTGGCTTTTATTCTCGGGACGGAAAAAATCCGTGAGTTATGCCTTGATTTTTGCGAGACCGCGCGGCGATAGAGCAGGTTGGAGTTTACGGTAAGTTTTTGGAAGACGGCGAGAGGAGGAGGCGGGGAATGGCACTGACAAATAGCTCAATTTCCCTCTCTTAGATAAATAAGAAACGTGCGTATTCCTGTTTGATAAATTTACTTTTTATCTCCTTTAAATAAAGTTATCTTAAACATACGTGGATTATCATTTTATTTGCCATTTTACATATTTTAACCTTTTTACCGCGCTGTAATTTCATATTGCCCTTTTTAACCACCATATACGTTTGAATTTTTTTTTAATTATGCAATTTTTATTTGAACTTTATAAAATAGAATGTAACGTGTTTTTCAGGTTTTGAAGAGAGAAATATAAGAACATTCGTATCTAGTGTAATATTAACTTCATGTAGTGTCTCCAAATTTGTATACATTGTTCTCAAAATATTTTATGTCCAATGCATTTGTTTATTTCAATACAGCCGAATCGAAAACGTCGGTAACATCTTGCATCATTAATATTTTCTTATATCAGCTGATAACAAAACCTTTGCCTTTCATACAACATTCCAACAAATAAACTATATTTTTTGCTCATACTTCCCATTGTTTTATTCACTCTATCTCCAAAGATTGCGAAAGTGTATTTTATCAGTTATTTGTGAATATTTCATTTAATAACATTTGTCAGTTGTCTATATTAAAAATGCATTATACAATAAATATACAATAGGATGATATTGAATGAATTCAACATTATTCTTTGAATTCAACAATATTTATCAATGAGGAAATGCATCATCTTTCGCTTTTCTTTTATTTCATTCATCCACAACTGTTTTAGCAATGAAAAATTTGCACAGGTTGCTATTGATAAGCTTGGACTTCACAGTCGTATATAAATAGCGTATATACATATATAAATGCAACAGCTGGGTAAGATCAATCTTCACGGAAAAACCGACTTTTTACTTCTATCTGTTATTCTTGCTATTCTGTTATTCCTGTTATTCTGCTTTTTAATATTCATGATTTTCCAATATGATGATAAATTATAATTTTTTTGTTAGGATCTATAATTTTTTATTATGATTTTTTTGATTATGATAATTGAATTATGATTTTGTTAGGATGCATAAGTATACTCCTAACTTACTACAAAAATAATTAGACATAATTTTTATGAAACGCTACATCGAAAAATCAAGAATATTAAAAAGCATAGATAACAAGTGATAGATTTGAGGCGTTTTTTCGGCGTAAATCTATTTGCCAAAATCGATTCCACTTTATATAAATACAATGGTTATTTATTGACTAATATTGACTAGCTGTACCGGAGACCTACGTTCGCTAAGAATTTTAATAAGTCATAACTTTATTCATTCTTCAGACGAAGACAAGGGCAGGAGATAATGGAAAATTTGTCGAACGTTCGGAAAGTGGCAATAGGCGTTTCTATCGACAAACGTTCGCTTGAAAATAATTTCTCTTACTTCCTGCACCGGTAAAGATTCGCGCGAGGCACCCGGGGCAAAACAGGAGAGCAAAATAATGGTTGACAAACGAATCAAAGCTCCACGTTACCTTCAGTTCCGAATCCCAGGCTGGCCCGCGCCTCAGGCCCCGAAAATCGTCTCCCACCTCTGCCACCTCGAACCTCGCGAGCACGCGCGCCCGCGCGCGCGCGCGGACGCCTGCGTGCGTCCTCGAACGAGTCCTTTATATATATATATATATATATATATATATATATATATATATATATATATGCAGATATTTAGATGATTACAAACACAAACACCAGAGAAAGAACGAGAGCGAGAGAGAGAGAGAGAGAGAGAAAGAGCGGGCCAGCGCGAGTCTCGCGCGACGAAAACAATGCACAGGGGGCCGCGGGCACGTGGTGGCGGCGGCTCGCGCGCCACCCGACTGAGCCCGCGCGCGCGTGTCCGCGCCGCGCTGCTAGCACTCCCTATCTCTTTCTCTCTCTCTCTCTCTCTCTCTCTCTCTCTCTCTCTCTCTCTCCTCTCCCTCGTCTCCTCTGTACGAGCTTGCGAGCTTGCGAGGACGGCGGCGGCGACGCGCGCGCAGCCGTCACCGCCGCAGCGACGGCCGCTGCCGGAGCACGTGGCCGGAACGCAGGGTGATAGAGCAAGAGAGCGAGAGAGTGAGAAAGAGAGAGAGAGAGAGAGAGAGAGAGGGAGATTGAGCTCGCGTCCCTCGAACTCTCTTTCTCGAGCGCGGGGAGAATGTGCGTACGAGGGTTAATTAAACTGCGGAATTCGCGTGTATTATATAGAAAACAAGGGGGGGGGGAGTTGAAGCCGTTCTTCGCGTCGGGACGATGATTGCGCGGTTTTTTTATTATTATTATTGGCAGGGGCGGCACATCGGGACGAGGAGAGGACAGGGGGGCTTTTGCGAAATTGACGGATGCGTGGTATTGGGACGAAGAAGTTTCGCGCGATACTTCCCTCTCCCGTATCGAGGCGTTCGATCGGATTGCACATGAATCCGGCGTATAGATACGTAGGACTCGATTCAAACCGATGCCGTGTAAAATCGTTATTTCCCGATACCGTTTGTATAATGTTTAATAATGTATTTTAGGTTTTCCCAAATTTCATTCTTATACGCGCCGCAACGATTTGCAAGGCTTTTCGTTTACAAAACTTTTATTACTAAACTACAAAACGAGATATTTCTGATTCTTTGTCAAATTATTACGCTATTACCAGCTGGTGCAATTAATTTCCAATAATCTAAGAAAATAGAAATAATATAGATATACGTTTTTCTGTTTTCGACACACGTACTACGCGAATCTGATATCGTTTTGGATACTTTTAACTTAATATTCTGCCGTAATTTCCATGAAAAGTCCATGAAAAAAGCTGCAAAAAACTCGTACTTATACCATAAAAAAATATCAAAATTCTTAATGAACTGAATGTTCATTTGGTTCTTCTAAGATACTTATCTATTAAAACATATCCTATAAGTTATTATAATACTCTAAAATGTAAGTTATCATAGTACACTCTTGACAACGCGACCACAGAGCCAAATATCAAACGTGCCGATAAAGGCCATGTGTTACAAAATTAATTTCGCCGCGGAAAGTAACACAATTCGCGTGCAGTAAAACTCGATTCGCATACGTTTCGCAGCTAAATTAGTGATCACGATTAGAAACCTCTGAGCAGACAAGCGAACTGTGTTTGTTGTCGGATAAAAATTTGACTCGTGTTGGTCATCGTCAATGAATAACCATTGGGATTTGTCGATGAGATCTGGTGCAACCCAAAATAAATGGCATCTCTGAATACGTAATTGATTTACCCGGATACGATTATAGGTTCATTTTCACTTACATGCGTAAATTCACTTTAAAATCCGTATTTCAAGAACTCTGGTTTTTTAATTGCAAGCATCAGTAAATCAAGAAAATACGAGCAATTTCATTAACGCGTTGACGCTCCCTTAATATTATTTGATTTTTACAAAAAAACAAACGCATTTATCTTTTTGTAAAAAATGTAAATTAATGTAAATTACTTTTGAATCATATTCGATATAAACTTACTGCTCGGTTCAATGAAAAGTAATTCGCCATCGTTTTTTCCCTTGAGCAAATCAAATAATATAGAAGAAAATAATGGCTAACGTCCTAGCACGTGTGTGTGTATGGGTGTGTGTGTGTGTGTGTCTGTAAATTATTGTAAAAATTTGAGAATCGCACGTGTTTTTATGATTATGGTGAATTGATAAACAGTACTTACGTCCAGATTTTAAATTAATTATGGTGACCTGCTGATTTCTACTACTCATTAATGGATTCTATATTCAAACAGTGAAAATTGATAATGATAGAAAACGGGATAAACATTCGATCGCCATATATACGAAATAATTATTAAAAAATATAAATAGCATTTACAATGCTACACAATTAGTTTTTATATCGAATGAATATTGTAAATCACGTATTCTTTCGATTAAATTTTTACTACCCTATTATGCGCTTACAATGCTTCTATGGCCTTTTATGCGTATTACATTAAAATTGATCGTACTGGTTGTAAAAAAACCGTATAATATTACGGAAACATCGGATTTATGAATAAGATTTTCATTATTTTTTATAATTGTTATCCCGATAGCCATGATTGGCCAAACCATCCATAAATAATTAGCAAAAAAAATCAGGAAATTCGTATTTGTTTGGCAAAACAAAAAGTTCCTCATTTATTTATTTATTTGACGTCCGAATAATTGTCACGTAAAAATTTGTCCCGAAAAATTGGTATATATATTTTTCCAATTGTCACGCATGCGCAACAAATGTCTATGATTTTTAAATTCATTTTAATTTTCTTTAGAGCGATCGTAATTCCTATTTAAAATGTCATAATAAGACAAAGGTATTGATAAACGGTCGATTATACCGAATTCAAATATCAATGGAAATAACAATAAAGGTTAGTCTACAGAACAGCCGCCTGATACATTTAAATTTTATTCGGTGGACCGTAAATCTTAATGGGCCATAACGTGTGTTATATTTGAATTTATAGATTTATTTCAAAATTACCCTCCGTATATATGTACATCTAATATAATATGCACATACGCATAAGTATAAAAGTAAAATAATAATAAGAATCACACAATTAATAACACAACAACAACCATAAAAATGACGAGGTAATGATAATAATAATAATAATCTCGTGAAAACAATTTTGTTAAAAGAAACGTATAAATCGGATTTTTTTATATTCTTACAATCAAGTTGAAATTTTATAAAATAAATTATAAATAAATGTATAACTTTTTCAATGTTTTACCCTATGATTATAAATAAAAAATAGGGTCTTTCCAGTCAGATAAAAGAACGAACAAACTACTGAATTAATTCCTCCAAAGTACGAAGTATTGTCCAAATACACTGTACATATACACACAATAGAGCTCTTGACTTATATAATTTGTTTCGCAAATAAACGAATGCTTCATACAACAAAATAATTGCGATCCACGGAGTTATTACACGAGATCCAGATTTAGTCCAACAATAGACTGTACAAAATAAACAAGAAGCGGTCCTCGCTCTTGAAAAAAGAAAAAAAAAATAAGCGAAGACAATGCTCGGCCCCTTAAATAAAAACCCAACGACGTTTCTCCTCCCCTCTTCCGACTATTCTCAGCCACGCGACCGTTTTCACCCCTGCTCGCAATCTCAGACCGCGAGCGGCGAATTCATGGGTACATACACACACACACACACACACACACACACATATATACATACACGTACGGTTGTATATAAAAGACTCATCAACTGTCGCCGCTCCGCAAACCGTGAGCGCATTCACCTCGGCGCGCATTTCATATAGATAGATATATACATATATATATATATATATATATATATATATATATATATATATATAACGTAT
Source organism: Sycobia sp. Sy_11 (assembly GCA_018907035.1). NCBI lineage: Eukaryota > Metazoa > Arthropoda > Insecta > Hymenoptera > Epichrysomallidae > Sycobia > Sycobia sp. Sy_11. The sequence goes on from JACCIC010000187.1 coordinate 638,205, forward strand.
GGTCGCTTCCCATAATGATAAACTGCCGCGTAAACACGTACAGAGCAGTCGCAGAGGAATAGAGCGAGAGAGAGAGAGAGAGAGAGGGAGAGAGAGAGGTTCACAGAAGATGTACAGAAAAGGCACGGTTCGGGGCTCGCATGGGCGAGCGTCCGCCCACCCTCCCCTCCTCTATCAACCCGTCCCACCAGCCCTCATTGTTCAAGTGCGAATTTGAAATCGGTCCTGTAACGCGCGCGGAAGACACGCGAAAGGGGAAAGGAGAAGAAAGCTGCGGGGAGCGGGGGCAGGGGGGAGGCGGCGCGGAAAAGCGAGACGGAAAGTGAGGCGCATCTCTTACAAAATTAAGCAGTCTCCGCGACGCGGAGGGAGGCTCGGAAAGCTGGATGCGCCCCTCCCCCTCCGCGTCTTCGGCACGCACGCCTCTCTACGCACTTTATATGTATTATAGTCGTGTACTGCGCATAGATGTATATCAGAGGGCGAGAGACAGACAGCCAGACGGGCAGGGCTGCGGCGGTCCGCGGGGGAGGAGTAGCAGCGGGATGGGGGTGGGGAGGGTTAGCCCTCCTCTCGCCCGGCGACGACGCATTGGTATTCAGCGACGAAAGCCTGCCTCTGGCCCTCCCGTCTGCCCCTCCTGCCCCGCCGGCCTCGTCGATGTCACTCTCTTCTTCCTCCCTTCGGCCTCCCCTCCCTCCTCTCTCTCTCTCTCTGTCGCTCTATCCGTGCTTGATGAGCCACCACGAGCAGCCCCGCGCGGCTCGGCCGCGCTACTTTGTCGGATTCGACCCTCCGCTCGGCGTCGTCGGTGTTTGCGTGTCCGTGCGCGCGTGGGCATCTGTGTGTGTGTGCACGAGCGCGCGAAAGCCAGCGAACTTCGGACCGTCTGCCCCTGCCTTCACTCTCGTGCGTGCGAAGGGTGCAAGCCGTGCGCGCCACCGCCCGGGCATCTCCTTGCGCATGTGTTGGCCGCGCGACTGGACGCACCCATACGTTTCAAGGTACTATATCTGTATACATATATATATATGTATAGATAGATAGACACACATATATATGGATGTCTGACGGGGCGCAGCTATATATAAGCGGGTGCAAGCATCAGCTCGAGCAGTCAACCATAATCCGAGATAGAGGAGGATTCCGTTCCTGGGAGGGCGAAACCTATATATATGTATATAGCTTTGTGTATCGTGGGCACCGCTGGTCTTGCAAACGTGACGAGGATGAATCGTGCGGGAAGGGCAGGGGTTAAGAGAGGTAAGACAAGGGCGGCGGAGGACAAAGTTGGGACGCGAGGATTCAATTCTTCTTTCTTTTTCCTCTCTTGCGCCGCTCTCTCTTGCTCTCTTACCCCCTCTCTTTATCTATCTGCCTTCCGTCTTCCACTCCGACTTTTACCGATGGCGGCGGGGCGGAGAGGTTGGGATGAGTGTTAGTCGCGGCCCGCTGCCGGTCTTCCGCCTGTTCGCCCGCGCCTACCAATTACTCCTTTATTTTCCTCCGTCTTCCTCCTGGTTGCTCGTTTTTTTCTCCTCTGCCGATGTTTCTTTCTTTTGCCGAAAAACGAGCATAAACCCGACAAAAAAAACACAGCAAGAAACTGTAGAGACCGATGAAAATGTGGGCAGGACGCTTTTGCACGTCGCCTCGAACAAAACAATAGATTCTTTGCATTTTTTAGGTGTGCCTGAAGTTCCTTCTATTATATAGATATTGATTGGACGAATAATTCGAAGTCGACAATCTTTATTTTAATATTCGTTAATCAATAATTATTCACGCGCAATAAAAAGAATTGTTATGAAAAAGACTTAATGAAAAAAACTTAACTTAAAAGTTGACGTGTCAAAAATCCATAACACATTGTAGTAATCCATAGCTAAATTCTAGTATAATAGCTAAAAATACTCTTGTTATTTATACTCGTCAATTTGTAAATAACTTTTTCTAAAGATTCGATTACGTTTATTAAAATCTGTATATATATTAATGGATCATTGATACGTTAATATGTTTTTTAAATATGGACTTTAAATACATATATCCTGAAAACAAATTTGTATCTATTAGTATCTTTAATAATTGCTAGTTAATGTTGACGAAACTTAAACATCAATTCATTTTCTATTAGAACAATAAAGACTGGCTATTATTTAAGAATGTTAAATTTCAAATTATTTTCTATTTCTAACAAACAAAACATTATCGATTGCATTATCAGCACTATAGCAATAGGTCCAAGGTCTCCCGTCTGAACGTTGAGCTCAGCGGGTGTTTTATTCAGAAAAGCTGCGTCGGATTTAAAAGAACCCGAATCACCTCTGGCAATCTTGTCTAGCTCCGAAGCCGATTTTATATCGTGAATCTTTACGTACGGATAAATTTTCATATATAAAAGGAAAACTCCCATGATTAATAAAAACTTTAAGTCGTCGTAAACCAGTTGAAATTGTTAAATAATAAAGTAACGACGCAAGTTTCTTTGTCTGCGGCAAATTTTATCTTCGGGCATTTTACGCGCGCGTCACGAAACTTCGTAAAAAGCACCGTCCGTCATTTTCTCGAACGCGATAACACGATGAAGAATCCGCCGTCGCTATCGGCGTCTAGCGAGCGAAGAAGCCTGGCCAATGCCAACGACTTGAAATGAAAATTACCGCGAGGTCGTTCAGGATTTCGAAGACAGCTATGCCGCGGGTAATCCTTATTCTTCCTCGCGACCCCGTCAACGACGACGGTAATCGTCACTGAATATGCGTTTTACATTTTGCTCGTCTCGATACCGAGCATATACCTGTCGCTATGCTTATATAATGCACGTATCCGTCTAATTCCCATGCGCAATCTCGGAGTTTTGCACGAAATAAGCCCCGCTCGCCCCGAACCGTTGCCGAGCGTCAACGGAGAACGTCACGTGTATATCTATATATCTAAGAGAGGGCGAGCCCGTGGAGGGTTCGGAGCGGTATATATCCGAGCCGAGGGAGCCGTCCGAAATAATCGCACGGACCGGACTGGCCCGTAACAGCCCAATAAACCGGGCGTGCCGCGCGGCCCGGATTCCCCCGGAAAATAAAAGAAACCCCGCTCCGCCTCCGCCCCTGCAGCGCGCTCTAAAAATCTCCCCGCGCGACTCGCGGACGAGAGAGCGAGAGGGAGGGGGGTGGGGGGTTCTGCTCCGGCCACTTAGCATAATAGATAAGTCCCAGAGGTCGTAAAATGCAAAAGTTTCGGCAGAGAGGCGGCGAGGGGGAGAGCGTTCGCGGCCGTGGCGAAATGATCGACGGCCTCTCGCCCACCCCTTTCCCTCTCCCCGTTGCTCGGACGCTACGAGGGCGAGGCTGGGTGAGCGGCTGGGGAAGGGGAGAGCGGGCTCCGTCAAATCTAAGCTTTATCTGCATCCGCGCGCCGACCCCCCTCCCCCGCCCCACGCCACCTTCTGCACTCCCTTATCCCAGATGAGCAGTTCGCTGTGTGTAAGGGAGACGCCGGGGCGCATCCGGTGGTTTGGCTCGGGGCGCTCTCTCTCTCTCTCTCCCTCACTCTTGTGCTACTGCTGCTGCTGCTGCTCGTCAGCAGCGCACCGGTCGTAAAAGCCGAGAACTGGCCGGAAGGGGAAAGACGCGCCGATACTCGGACGCCCCCGCGCGCGGCGCGTTGTATATATATATACATAGGAACGTCGGACGTCTTGCGTACATGCTTATGCATACCATCGTCTATTTCATGCGTATCTATATATAAAACGCGCGGCGTTTATTTCATTTTCCGGGAAAACTAGTCCCTGGACCGAACGGTTTACGAATAATAAATCCCCGCTGGCAGATAAAGCGAGTCTTAGATTATTATTGGAGGGGTGGCAGGTGCTTTTAATGCCTTCTCCTCACCCGTCTTCGACTTCTTCATCTTCTTCTTCTTCTTCTTCTTCTTCTTCTTCTTCTTCTTCACCGTCTTTCTACTTCTTCTTTTATCGAGAGTAGCACGAAATTGATGATGAAATTACGACTGGATCAATCGATGTTTAAGAATATATACCCCGATCCATACTGATCTGTACGTTCGCTAAACTATCGTGTTTCTCTCTTTTTTCCTTTCATTGAAATCAGAAATAAAATTCAAAATTTAAATAAAATTTTGAACGAGTGGGTTATTTTCTAATTCAAACTCTAATGCACCATCGCTCAAATGATACGACAAGATAATAATATTTTAAAATCCAACATTGAATTAGAAATCTACAATCTAAATTCCAGTCAACTCAAAGACAGATGAATAAATACTTTTTTAGCCAATACATTTACAATAACACAAATAATGAAACTTCAAGATCCAGCCACATACTTAAATTCAAATAGTTACATTCTCAATTCCATCGTAATTTTAAAAAGTCCATTGATGCACAGTTATTACTAGTATTGCATATACCAATCCTTATTTATTTTTAACCCCATCTCCGAGATAAGAAGACTTATCTTCAAATGCATATATTTTTCTATTAAGATTCCATGCGATGTATGTGTAAAGATATCTGCGAAACATTACCCAGCCGCATGTAATAGTAGAAGGTACGATAAGCAGTAATTACGTTTCGTAGATTTTCCTACAAATGGCAGAGATAAATCGAAGTTCGATGCTAATTTTCACTCGAAGCATCGACGGTAGTTGTCATTTATTTTCACGCAACAGCTCCCGGGATTGGAAACAGCGCTGCCGCTCGTCCGTCGAAATTCGCCGGTTTAACTTTCCGGTCACAACTTCGGTTTACACGTTCCCCTCGGGAGGCAGTGACTTCATTTTTGAGGCTCGGTCGAATAATAAGAAAAGTTCGCTGGAGGGGACGATTTCGGGGGTTCTTGTTTTTCAGGTTTTAAATGAATAAAATTTCTTCCTAGTCACATTGAAATGTCATTATAAAATATAAAATAATGTAAACGTATGTGGTCGGCGGTGGGGGTTCCATGATGTTGTCAAGAATTTTTCTTCATGGGCAAGTTACTCATGCGCCATGAAGTAAGATCGTCTCTGAACGACATTCATTGTTTTATTATTTTAGTATTATGCTTCCACTACGTATATAAGAACATGTTCCGAGTTACTGAATCATTCACGGTGAGTCAAGAGCGCTGGACTAAATTATCTCAAAGTTTATCGATACTCTCTGACCGAATCATAGTGGCTGTTTATGAATATGTAAAAATATGATTGTGCGTCAGAAGTTTCATCTGAAGTCGAAGGTTTGCAATGATAAAATTATTTGCAAGAGCTAAAATTGTTTTCAACATACATCTGCTTCAAATTTTCATTAGAACTCGAGAAGATTAAAAACGTTGCAGTGAAATAAGTAAAATCGAAGAAGAACAAAATAAAATCGAAGAACAAAATAACATACACGAACTGTTTAAAAAATTTAACTGTTCCACACACTGGACAAATCAAATTACTGGCTAACTTAAATACAATTTCTTCGCGCTCTCGCGTCTCCACAGTGGATCGACGATTTCTGTAATTTGACGTTCCTATTAAAACTTTCCTCTCAGCTAAAGCGATATCTTCGTATATCGTACGCCAAGCTCGCTTACGCGAGTTTACGGAAGTGCTACACAAACGCAGCGGGTTTTTTCGCAACCGAATCGCAGACGTATGAGACAGCCAGTCGCCGATAAACTCGACGATACGTTACATCCCGCGCGCGCGATTTAAAAGCGATTCTCCCCTCACCCCCCCCCCACATACATATGAACAAAGTCCGAGCGATTGGCCGTACCAACGAAACAAACAACGGCCCATCGCTTTTAAACGGAGCCGGGATCGCGCCCGTTTCCCGAGGAGGGGCGCAGGTGCGCCGAGTGCCAGGGTCGTTTTAACGCTTCGCCCTCCGAGCTCGGGTGGAAAAAGACATCCCGCCCGAAAAGTGCCGCCCGAACGGAGCGACGGCGACGACGACACCCGTAAAGAAGCCCCCGCCTCCCCCGCCCCCGCAGCTCCAACGAAGGGGTGGCTACAGCCCAGTGTTTATTAGTACCGGGGACCCGGAGCGAGTTATGCGAGCGCGCGGCGCTTCGCTTCTTTCTCTTTCAGGCAAACCCCCCGCCCACGAGCCCCTGTAGCCGTCGCGAGCGCTCCGCGTCTTCGCGGACGTGTAAAAAGGAGGAGGTTCTGCGATACGGCGCGTAAAAGTAAAAAGGCGGAGGACCGGAAAAGGAAAGAAATAAGGGAAGAAATCGCGTCGAAGGGACAGGGATCGGAGGGGGAAGGGGTGTAAAACGCAAGACGCAACGAGGACGTAAAGCGCGCAGCTTCGGCCGCGTCGTCGATCCGAACGGTCGACAAACAGAGCGAGGCGCAGAAGATGATGGGGAGGGGGAGGGGGAGAGGGCAAGCGAGAGACAGAGAGAGAGAGAGAGAGAGAGCGAGAGACCTTGTAAGACACGGGTTTACGATGCGGAGGCAAGCAAAAAATTTTTAGCGGTCCTGCGTATTCCCTGAGCTCCCGAAAAATATATTGATTTAGATACTTTTCGAGAGGCGAGCGGCGGAAGGGAGCGGGGGTAAGGAGGGTCGCTTTTACGGCGCGAGTAAAAGTTTTCGCTTACTGGCGGTGGAGTGGGGGGGGGAGTGCGGGGTTTGGCGCTCGCTCGACCCGGAAGCGTACAGCAGCTGAGGTGTGCAAAATTCCAATACGGTTAAATATTAAATAAACCAAAAGAAGCTCGTGAATTGGAATTTGCCGGGACCAGAGGTTAATTTCATTGACAAGCAGTTCATTCGACGCACGGATTTGGATTATATAAGATTCGTGAAATATCGCAGCAATGGCTAAAAGTTAATTGTCCGAAAAATCTTAAAAACTTATTAAAGCCATAAGTAACACTGATTTATCGGTGAATTGGATTTTCGAGAATTCGGTAAATTAGCGTTCTCTTAAACTGCAAAACGAGAAATGTCCATTAATTCCTTGACTGTCCAACCAAGAAATCGGTAATTGCTGCAATTAATAATCGCTTGCATAATATAGCCACTCTGATATTCCAATATTTTAACGATTCTTTCCAGGTACGTATATGATGTATATTTTTTTCCTGCAATTAAACATTTTAGAGCGAACGATTGACCGTTCTGTGATCCACTGCAAGTATCACTGCGTGGAACGTGGGTTCATTATCAAATGTGTCCATATTCATGGCGTGCCTTCGATAAGATTGCGTACGTGTAATCTGTCCTTTATTGATATAATCCAGAGTTTAAAGGATAAGAAAAAGATTTTAATATTCAATATAAACTGTTTATTTTTCGTGCGGAGCTTATTTACATTGTAATATATAACGTTGAACGTCTACAAATGTAACAAAACACTTAGAGGAACATATGAACGATGTAAAAATGTATATATACATACAATATATACGTGTACATATACACATATGTACCTATGCAGATACTGGATTAAATACACCTAAGTAAGAAACGATTTTTTCAACATATAATTTTCATAGCTAAGCTAACTGTTTGAACATATATATTAATATTTATTTAAACAATAAATATTTATAAAGAAAATATAGAAATGACAAGTTTAATATTTAATTTTATTAAGAATATCAGTAAGAACGTATAGATATATCACACTTTATATGCCGACCATCTTCTGTACCCTTGCAATAAGTTCTATCTATCTATAGAACTTATCTATCTATAACTTATCTATCTATAAAGTACGTTTATAGATGTCTTCATCTTGGACCAAAAGCTGATCTTGGCATTGTTTTACCAACACTATTATTATTAGGAGCGGCGCGGAGCTGCCAGATTAACGACGATGGGAGAAAAATCGAATGAATTTCCGTATAAACGTTACGTTTAAGAAGGGACAATTTTGCCAAAAGCGGAATCGTTAGGGCGTTGTCGAACGGTATCACATTATACCGCTCGACGAAAAATCTATATTGCACACGAGGGAGACGAGGGAAACTTTCTTCCGGCCTCTCGCCCCCCCCCCCACCCTTCTCCCAGCGCCTGCTCGGTCGCCCCGCGCGGGCGAGGAAACGGGAGCGCGAAAGCGCCAGACGCAGAGCGCGCGGGCATCGAAAATAGATTTTGCGAACGACTTCAGTTTTAGTTGAGCCATCCGTCCTCTACGTCCGCAACGGGGGAGGGGGGAGGCGCAGGCGGCGGCGGCGCGGCGGCGTAGGAGGAAGTTGGACGGAGGGGAGAGGCAGCAGAGCCGCAGCGACAGCGACGCACGCGGCCACGAGAAGCCGGAAAAGCTACGGGAAAGCACTCGGAAGCGCCAGCCGTCTCTCTCTCTTTCTCTCCTACGGTGCGACCGCGAATTCTATTTACTTCCTCAAATGCCGCCGGGGGAGTCGAGAGGGACCAGTCGCACACACAAGCGTACGTAAGAGAAAAGCGCCCACAGCGCTCTCTCGCTCTCTCCCTCGCGGAGACGCGCCGATGTATACGCGCGCGCTTCCTAATGGAGCCGATGCCGCGTGTTCGGTGTGCCGACAACGTTCCGTACCCACCTCCCGTTCCCCTCGCCCACCACCCTCGCCCGATACCCGGCGCTGCGGCAGTTCCTCTTTCTCGGCGCTTTCGCGCGCGCGTGCGAGGGAAGTTGGTTGAGGGGGTGGTGAGGGGTGGTGGGGGGTGGTGGTGGATGGTTTGAGTTGGAGAACGCCGCTCTCTCGTACGTGTAAACGAGGAGGGACGCGTGTATGTGCGTCTACGCGCCGCCGAGCAGCCGAAAGAAAACGAGGCAATGCGTGCTTGCGTGCGTGAGCCTATCCCGTGCGTTTTTCGCATATATATATATACACACATACACGACGCGGATCTCTAATATTGCCGTCTTCATTTTTCTCTCTCCGGCCGCCGAAAAACTCCGGTATACCGAGCACGTTGTTCGCCCTCCCCCCCCCTACTACCACCCTCCCACCGCTGTACCCCTCGAGACAATTGCCTATCGATTTACAAAGTATAGGCCGCGCCTACGCGTGTAGCGTTGTTCCGTGGAATATTGTTGGGTAGGAGCTTTATGGTATCGAGGGTTTTCTTTAAATGTGCGGGACAATATTTATGCGAGAAATATGTAGAGGAATTAAAAATAATGGACATGTTTTCGCCCCGCGCCCGTGTGTGTAAAAGGAAGCGAGGTTTTTCTTTAATTTTATCCTATCGTTTTCTATTTGTCGAATTTTTTTATTTACGTTAATTTTCCTAATTGAGAGAAATTGGGATGATGCGATTGGGAGAATGCGCGATACTGTTTATTACGATTAATTTTTCATTTATATTGTAGATTTTTAATTTTACCTTTACATTTAAATAGATTGTCGAATGGTCATGTTTTGTCAATATCAATTTTGCAACACCAATTTTTTCTAACGTATGTTCTCCTATCTGATATCTCGAATAGAATAAAATCCATTTTATGAAAATTATGCCTTATTTCGTTTATTGATTGTTTTTGTATCGATTTTCATTTTATATTTTTACTTCGTTTTAATGCACAAATGATTCTGTAACTATATATGAATTTGTGTTTTTGATTAGATGAATGATAATAATGGGGACATTGAATTAAAATTAAACGAAACTAATTAATTCAAAAATACTTCAACACGATGAAGCGATTATATTAGAACGAAAAGAAACCTTCCGTTTCCGGAACTAATTTAATATTGTTATGAAATATTTAAGACATATTTGATTATCGGATTGACTCCAAGAATCAGTTAATATGAATATTTTGTTTGATCGTTAATTAATTGCAACTAAGTAGTTAACACTTACCGGCAGAATATCCCAATTTTTCACTCATCAATCCGAATGATTGAATTGATTCGCCTGAATTCCGTATGTCCAAATAGGCAGTGTTACTACGAAGCTAATACAAAAGCTCAAAATCCTTTTAATTATTTTATCGCGCATTTCAAATTCCATTTGAGAATCCTTTCATAATAGCTTGTAAATTCGTCAGTTGAAAGTTTAGCCGATCGAAAGTTTAATCCGGCATTCGCATTAGTCTGCGCCGATCTATGAATTACACGCACATTAATATTTACCGGTAGAATATTAATATCTTATTCACAAAGTATATTCTTCGCTGAATATATCTGCGTTGTTCTAATGTAAGTAGATACTTGGAAACCATGGAGGGGCATAAAAATAATCCACGAATCATAAAATAGTATGCGAGTGTAACCAAAAAAATTCATTATTATTCCATAGGTAAAAAATATAGAGCGTTAGAAACAGTTATGGCACGAATCATCTATTTAAAAATTCAACAATTCAGTTGGATTTTTTCAGTTTCATTCAAATCTCTGACTAAATTTTGGAATATTTATTCAACGTTGGTAGGTAGGTTTTCTCATTTTTCACCATTTCTATTTATTTATTTATGGATTTATTTCTGGCCAATTCATTTATTTTATCTGAAACTATTCAATAGACATCGATTTACATTGTACTATCGTTGGATTTTTCGTCCCGGACACCAAAAAGTCACGTTCCAAATAATAAGTAGTAAACAAAGGCTTTGGTCAGACACACGAACAAGATCTATCACCGCAATAGAAATATTCATCCGTGTAAATTGAATAAAATATCTAAAATCCATTTATTAAGATAAAATAATTGAATGCAGTTTTTAAAGTACGTGCACCAGGATATTTGACTAGTCCTTCATAATGAATTAATCTAGCCGCTAAATTTTGATCAGAACAAAGTAAATTTGCTCATTGCTTCATTCTTATATACATCTCAAAAGTTATTTCACAATGATAATTACCAAAGCCATTGTACATCGTTGAAATTCAAATAATCTCGTTCGAATAAAAATAAATGTACCTAAAAAAATAACTATAGCTTTCCATTATTCTCCATTATTTAATCCCTACGATTCAAGCCGACCGTTCTATTTCCCTTATTTTATTTCTCTCGGCCGAGCTATCCGAGCGTATTTTGAATCTCTTCTATTATCGAAAAGGTCGCCGACGGAAAATGAGAAAAAGCCGAGGAGGAGGTAAATTGAAGAGGACGAGGTAAAGGGAGAAAAGAAAAAGAATAGATGGAGAAGAGAGAGAGAGAGAGAGAGAGAAGGAAAAAAAGAGTTGGAAGCCCCATGGGGTGAAAGTGCCAAACGGAAAATACGGAAGATAGTTTGCATTCCAATTGCGAGCGAGATTCATACCTGTAGCGGTTCCCGTGCATGTATGTATGCATGTATGTATGCGCGCGCACGTATAGTTACGCGAGACGACGGGCGCGCCGAAACGGAATTTGAATAAAGGAGATTGTTCCTCGTCTGCGTGTCCCGAAGAAGGACTTGAGACTCTTATACATATATATATATATATATATATATATATATATAGAGGGAGAGCGAAGTATAAATTTCTTTTTCCAACTTCACTCCCCTCTCTTGCTATATATATATATATATATATATATATATATATATATATGTATCGCGTAGAATAATGCATAGCGCGGTCGCCAGATATAGGGGGCGGGGGAGGGTTCTTCATAAACGAGGAGTCATTTATTCGGTCGGCCTGGAGGGGAGCGGCGGGAATAAGAAAAGGTTTACCCCGTCTCGGACGCGTTGTATTATTATTGCGGTATGTAGAGGTGGGGGAGGGGGAGGCTGTAAGCAGGTGACAACGGAGGTGCCGAGATTCCAAATGTGTCATCTTTCTAACCCTCCTCCCCTGTCCGCGATATATAGACGCGATTTATTTCGTTAAATTTATAACTCCCGAGCCTCCTTATTGCTCTGCCGCGTCTATATTTATTTGCAGATTTTTTTTCTCCTGCTTTTTGAGAATAAAGGCCGCGAATACGCCTTCAGCCGGTATTTTTCATATAAGCACTGTGCACGGGTCGTATACTTTTTACGCCCGCGTAAAAAGATTCGCACTTAAAGAAAAGGGAAAAAAATAAATATGCAGAGAAAATGAAAAAAATTAATAAATAAGCGAGCTTTGTACATCGGTCTCGATATTAAAAGCGACGATGTAAAGATTATATGCGAAAATAAAAGGAAAAAAAATGATTGGATACAAAAAAAAAGGAAATACGCGACCGCGCGATTTTGAACAAATCTTACTGCGTCAATCGAGGTTATGATTTACCGGACAATATATGTCGATAAATAAATTATGCGATATTTTATGCGATTAATGACTTGCCCGTGTGCCAAGAATCTTTTCACCCGCCGTCGGGACTTTACGGAACAAAAGTTTTGCACGCGTCCAAAGCCCTGTATATATATATATATATATATATATATATATATATATAGATACACACTCGCACTCGGGATTATCGGGAAAATTTTTCGAAAGCACATTTACGCCCTAATCCAAAGCTCGTCCGCGCACGTACGTATATGGGGTTCGACCGAAGTTTCCTGGGAAAGAGAAACACCGGTAATCCGACGGGAATACCTACGGCGTCCTACGACTCTCGACCAAATTCCTCACACTTTGTCTCTTTCTCACGGACGCACACGCCTCCTCTCGCGCCCGGCCACCGATCCAGCACCGCCCGCGGTTGCGCCGCGCAACCATGTCCCTAAAAGCTGGTGTATGGTACACACGCGCGCACACACGCGCGCTCACACACACCTATGCGAGCGATAGCGCGGGGCATCAGTCAAGGAGAGAAGAATCAAAGCCGAGCGAGGAGAGCGCGAAGATCAGCGAAGGGGAGAAGAAAAAGCGGAGGATGAAGCGATAAGGAGCAATTGGAGAGCCGGGCGCAGGGACGGGAGAGGGGAGTGCGGGTTCGGGGTGATTACTTTTTCTGAAAAAGAATGTAATTACGGCGTCGTACATTTTACAAATCGTTCAATTTGTTCATACTGCGATAATTTTTCTTACACGGGGAAAAATAATTTTGCAGGAAAAATTGACAAATGAAAAAACAAACCGTTCTTCTGGGAAATTGAACAAAAGAACATTTGTAAATTTACCGCTGTTTTTGAATAATTTGTCGAACAATGCGGCGATTATTTTCGATATTCGTACAGACCGCGATAGAACGACCGTCGCGAATCCGCGGGAATAACGCTCGGACGACTGCCTATGAAAATTGATTATCGATCGGCGATGGCCCCCGATGGAAAAAGGTACATCAAAAAAGAAATAAGGGAAAAAAGAGCTAAGCTCCTCCCTGAACTTTTAATTCGCATAGAAGCTGGCGCGAGTGAGATAGGAGGAGAGTTAAAACGAGAGAGAGAGAGAGAGAGAGAGAGAGAGAGAGAACGAGGAATTCCATACGATACAGCGGCGCTTCGGCGGAGGGCCGAGGCAAAGGAAGCGCGGCACGAGAAACGGTGAAAGGGGAGGGGGGCGGCTGAAGATGGCCAACAAAAAAAGAAAAGGAAAAAAATGAGAACGGTAAGAAAGTCGAAGGAGCGGAATAGAGAAAGCAGTCATTTCCTCCCCCCCCTCCCCCACCCGCCGCCAGCCGCCGAGGTCGCGGGGTCCCCGGAGCGGCCGCCCCTGCGGTGCTCGCTCGCACGCGAGCGGGAAAGCGTAGAATTGGCGGCGTCGGCGTCTGCGTCGGGACGCATTGCTATTCAGGCGTCGTATCCGCTACACGTCAGCCCGGGACAAGAATGCAAACCATTCGGATCGAATTTCCCGGTCGAGTTTTTTCGCGAGCCGGGGGTCGGGTAAGGGGAGATGAGGGACCGAGCCATCGGAGAGGCCGAAATTTACGAGAAGCCTTGTCTCCATCTCTCCCCCCCCTCTCTCTCTCTCTCTCTCTTTGTTTTACTCTGACTTATAATGTGTTTACTGTGGCTTATAATCGCAGAAAAGGCTCACGCTTCGCTCAACTTTGCCCTACCGAGTATGAGCGTATTATTATATACGTATGTATATGTATATGAACGTTTACCACGTGGCCTATGCAAATATTTGAGGAATTGCACGCCAAGCATTTCATCGGAGAATTTCTGATCTTCTTACGAAGAAAGAGAAAGAGAGAGAGAGAGAGAGAGAGATCAGGGGCAGAGGGAAGTTAGATTGATGCAATTTCATTCACATAACAATACAAGTACAAAATAATAATCCTAACATGTAAAACAAAGTATTCTATCGTCAATTAATGAAATATAACATTCTATCAATATTATACAATACAGTACGCCATCCATTATTACGTATTTCACTTCCAAGTATTATGTAGCAATCAAAATTATACGAACGGCGACACATGCTATTCTAAATCGATTTCATGATAACGAGAATATAAAGTTACTAGCATCCTCCCGTCTCGGCTTCGCCCAAGATTAGAAATAGAGATAGATTTAACCGATTTCAATAATATCTAAGTAAAAAGTACTCTATATATATAAATCTATATTTCTATAAATAATTGACCGTAATTTACCTATCATCGCTTCTGTATAAAAAGCTGCTTTAATGTAGCGTCCACTTCAAAAAGTTGATGTTTTGCCGAACATTTTATACATAATTATATATATATATATATATATATATATATATATATATATATATATAGAGAGAGATTCATATTAAATATTGCTTCGAAGAAGAAAATTATACTTTCGAGTTCGAGCGGTAGAAAAAGATGTCCAAATTTTTCGAAACAACGTTTATAGAGAGTCTTGTGTTGGGAGGTAGAATACAATATCCAGATATCCCGGGACGAGCTTACTGGGAGTGTGCGTGTTCAAATAATAGAATACGAATCTCTTCACAGAATTCGTACTGACCTGGACATTATTTCGCATCAACTATAAACCACACTCCCCGTAGAAGTCGTTCGGAAAGACGTAGATATCGTATTTTCCCGTTCTAACGCGAATCTTCCCATGGAGGTTGATTTTCTCATACTTGGACTTCGTTTTCTATTAACTAAATATAATATTCCCCATAGAAATCGCTCAGAGATACTCGGACATCGAATTCTATCATCCACATACGACTGGCTACATAAATCGTCTTGAGGCAACTGGGATATCGTAATCAACCGCCCGTACACGAAACTAGCAATATTTGCCAGTAGAAACCGTATTTAAAATGTGTATATATTATATGTACATTTTAATATACATACAATATATATATATATATATATATATATATATATATATATATATATATTGTATTTCCGTTTTTTCAATTAAATACCGTGAATATTTCGTAGTGATGCCAACCTGAAATTCAAGCAAAATGTTGGTATACGCAAGCATATTTTTTAAGGTTGTTGGTAAAGAACCCTATTTTGCCATCGTTTCTTTTATTCAAACTAAAAAAAACAGTCTCTTGTCACAATTCTGAAGTTAATATAATGTATAAAAACAAAAATATAATTTGTCGTTGCAAACTATATTCAGTATGATTTGGCATACAGAACCATTTTATAAGAGAAGGAGAGAGAGAAAGAGAGAAAGAGAGAGAGAGAGAGAGAGAGAGAGATTATTCTTCGTAAGAAAAAAATAAAATTTAGAGAGTAGTGTCAGATTAACCTGAAGAACAAAAAAGGTAATGCCGACTAATGTCACACCTCGTTTAGGATACGCATCCCGAAGTTGGATATGAACATTCGTTTGAGCTGACCTGGCATTGATAGTTTAATAACTTTAAAACCATAAACTTAATTTAGTGATGAAAGTAAAATGATTTTCAATAAAAAAACATAGCCTATGTCCTTCCCAAGATAATATAGAATCTATATGTCAAATTTCAGAACAATCGGTTCAGTAGTTTTTTCGGTTATCGTGTACAAACAAAAACACGCTTTATCTTTATAAATTAGTATATGAGTATGACATGATATGATTTCGCTTATATCTCTCTACCTGAAAGTGATTAATATAAATAAATATTCGCACGTAGAATCCAATCATTCCAACGATCATCCCTTAAGTGCATTCACCCGTATAAGAGAAAATGTAACTGGGACAATACAAAATAATGTGACACCGAATTAGAGAAGAATGTTCAGCCCAATTCTAAAAGGTACTTTCGCCGCACACCCTCGATTTGGAAGGAATGTTTTCCTTTTATCACCCCCTCGCCTCATAAAAACACCAAGGCCACGAACTTTGATAAGGGACATGCTGGGTATTTCGCAGTTTATTCGTCATGTGCACGATCTTATACAATAATAAAGCTAGATTAAAAATATTCTGCCCTAATATCAATAAGCATCCACTTTCAGGCCTTGCCGACGAAAGTAACGTGATAATTCCAATCCCGACAAGAGAGATTCAGATTCCGATACACACACAATAAAAAAATAGAAAAAAGGTAATAATAATAATAATAATAATAATAATAATAAGACAACAACAACAGCGATATCTAACTATAATTATATGTAAATATGTATCAATATGATTAAATTAAATAAGTTTAGTATGGGTGTGTATTATAGACAATAAGATGCAAATTTAAACAAAACTTTAAATATATATATATATATACCGTTATAATGAGGGCGAAAAGCTTTCAGCGCCTTTTTCTAATGCTGCCTGGCTATTTGTTATTGTTCTTCGAATCGGGGGAGGGGGGCGTTTGTCTTTCTCTTCTTCTCACGACGTTCGCAGAATGACTATCATCGGATATCGCATTGCCCGAACGTAATGGAAACGCTACCGCGCTTTAATGAGTATTCAATGTACCAAATTGATTATTCATTGAGTTCACGTATCGACCCGATGTAAGACGGATGTAAATATGCAGTAGTGTACTTTATAGCGCTCGATGCAATTAATTTTTTTGATAATATTAGTTTGAATTAATTTGATAACGATGAGGATGACGACGACTCGAATTTCTTGCATCAATAACCCTATTGTTCAAAGTTTCTTCAAGTCTCTTATAACTTTCTCGTATAATTTATTGTAAGATAAAGTCATTATTATCAAGTCTAATAACTAGAATTACAAACCAAAGTCACTTCTAAATTCGCAAATATAAACTTACTAATTACTTAGGAAATAAACTTACCAATGTGTTAGTTGAAAGTTTGTCGGAATTTATTATAAAGTTTCTTTGAATGTATTAGACCATTAGTAATCCATCATATCGATATCAATTTTTTAATATATACACGATTATATTAAAAAATTAAAAAATTGATAACACACACACTCACGCACGTACGCACACATTCGCATAATATATATATATATATATATATATATATATATATATATATATATATATATATATATATTGTCTATCAATGAAAGTTTAGTCGTCAAAATTTTTCATGACTGTAATGAGCATTATTCAACAGAATTCTAATTATTGTTGTTATTCAACACGATAAGAAATCATTGAAACTATATAAATTTTGCCTTTATACAGACCATAAGGAATCCCTCAAAATTGTCAAAACTTTGACAACAAATATCGTCTAAAATGTTTATATTGCCTTGCGCTATTCTTTAAATTCTTTAAAATCTTGTTAAATTCGCGGTTAACATTAAATAAATTTTGGCGATGATCTATGTACAATATAAATTTCGATGAAAACGCACGTTAGATAAATAAAGTAAAAAAGAAAATCCTTATTACGTGTTTACTGAAGCAAATATTCCATTTACGTATACGACTTACGTATCGCTTGCTCCGTTATGTCGATTAGTCGTTAAGGTTGGTAATTAACGTTCTTAGTGCGAATAGAAAAAAAAAATACGTTATAACACCGAAGACTATGTGAAAGCCCTTCAAAAGTGCACTGTAAGTAGTTAAAGAAAAAAGAATTGAAATCATTCGTACCAACGGCTTCGCGAGGAACGAGATTGACGATACTCGGGCTTATGAATTCAATTCCAATTTAATCCCAATTCTTTTCATTCTTTTCATCCCAATTAGTGCTCGAGCGATAGAGCTTACTTTGCCCCGTCGAAAGTCCGGGCTCGCTTTCCCTCGAATCGAAGCAGACTTTCGTCGACCGAAATTCGCGTCGGCGCTGGCGCTGGCGCAGCGCCCGCCCGCCGCTCCCCTTGTATTCTTTAACTCGCGGCCTCTGTATTTCGGCGCCACGAGCGGGAAAGTTAGTTGCCATCGGCGACAGCGCCACCAACAACTAACAACTTCATAACTTTCTAATTGTGTGTGTCTGTGTGTGTATGTGAGTATATATATAATAAAGATAATATAACGTATAAGACATGTTTAATGTAAAGTTTCCTTTCAAGCGCACGCGAACGTCGTGGCACGAGCCCACCGTCTCTCCTAAATTACCGCTGCTTCGTATCGCTCGATAAGACATCCATCTATGTATAATACAATCTTATTAACTTAAAATAGGTATTATTGATATAATGTAATACTTTTAATATATATAACGATACCAGATATCATCCTTTTGACCTGTCGTCGATTGGCACGGAAGGGCAGCCCTACTGTCAGTCCCTTCAACATATATAGATATATAGCCCACGAAAATAATGCGCACGAAAATCCATTGTTTTCTTTATCGTTAATCAATCATTTGACGTCAAAGTTAGTCTTGTAGACAAAAAAGAATAATTGCTTTAAAATCGATATTTTTTTCAATGGCAATAAATGAATAAAATTTTAATAATCACACTCGTGAATTTTATTTGTATAATTCCCGAAAAATCTGGACTTTCAATGGAACGTGAAAAATTACATCGGCTTAAATGCGATTTTCCAAAACTTCAATATTGAAACCGAACATTCATGGGCGAATTGCGCATTTACGTGAATTTTATCCGACTGTCTTGAGAATTCATCCATGCAGCTCTATACATTGCTGACTACTTAAATCATCGACTAATTCAATAGCCAGTATGATATCGAAATTTCGAAAAGAATACGAAATGTTCTATATCTCTTGCGATCGGTTCTATATGAAAAACATACTGTTTGGACTAGATATCGGAAACCTCCTATTTACCGCTGTCTCGCTCGAACACGCGTCGAGGTAAAAATTTCCCGATCCGAAGTGCTCGTTGCCGCTCGTCGTTCCACATATAAAGGAAAGCTTGCACGCGTCCGTCGCAACTGACGACTAACGTAGTTTGGTAGATCGAGCATTGAAATATTTTCATTTCAATCAACTCGCAGTTGCGTCGCTATTAAATATATCGCGCCATTTAAAATATTATTTCTCTATCGCATAATAGATGTAGGCCACCAGCATACGGTGCCGGCAAAAAAGATTTAAAAATCTTGGTCCGTGCTGTATTAATTACTCGTAAAAACTGCAATAATTGATCGTAAAATAATCGAGTATTTATTTCGGTCGCGTACTGCTGAATTTCGTAGCTCTCGAGCTTGAAAACTGACCAATTTTTTTTTTCTAATTAATTTTAGTAGATTAATCGCAAATAGAGGTAGTTGTTTAAAGTATAATAGATAATAGAATATAATTTTGCAGGATGTTTTTATTATGAACTTTTTATTTTTTGTTTTATTTTCCTACGAATTCGTAACTGCACGAAGCTTTTCCGACTTTTGGGGGCGACGATCGTTGGGAAGAGGCGGGGGATGCGCCGTTCTCTGCTCGTCACGCATCGATTAGGAAAAGTCGCCTCAGATCGCCTGCTTCTGTTTCCAGTGTAATAAAAATAATGTTACTCGAATCCTGCAACTGCCAGAAATTAAATTGATCGAAAGTTCTTTCATCTTGTATTTGCTTTATTATCAAAATACGATACTTTTATCTATATAATGAAGCATTTAACTTACTCCAGCAGCGTTTGCTGTCCAAAAGAACAGAGTAGACGAAAAACTAGGTCTACGTATCTGTCCCTGATCGAGCGAACGTGTACGCGCGCATGTATAGATTTCCGCAAAAGTCGCAACGAGACACGCCGACGGGGACGTAGAGGCGAAATATTGCCTCTCGGGTATGGCGGTAAACGCGCTTGTCTGATAAAAAAGAGAGAGAGAGAGAGAGAGACGGAGGCAGGAGGGATATAATCGGAGTCTTCTTTATGGCGCCAAGGACGTAGCTTGGGCGCGCATGCAGTAGCGGTGCGGCCAGGGGGTCGAGGCGAGGCGGGTGACTCGTCCTCTTGGTCGCCCTCTCTCGGGCGCGCGCTCGGTGCGGCGCCTCGCGTTCGCCGCGGCCGGGACGGGACGAGCTTTCGGCATTACTTTTAATTGAATTCCCCCGATGAAATTTCATCTTCCCGTTTGCCCCCTCCCCGTCGCTCCGCCTATCTTCTCCCTCTGTCTCCGTCTCTTCCGCCCTCGTCCATAGACTCTTGCCAGCTGTATTTAAGTCTCGCCGGGCGCGGAGTCCGTTTCATCCGGAGAGCGGCGGCGCTCTTCTTGACTTTTCGCTCTTCCATATATACGGACGCGCTCGCTTCTCATTTCATTACATAAACGCCGCTCTCGTTTATATTCGTCCTTCGATTCTCATTTGACCCTTTCGGAGCCTCCCTCGAATAAAAAACGAAAACGGCCCTTTGCAGTCGCGCTAGGGCTTTTAAACGGTTCATTGTTTACGTCAAGACCGTCGCCGATTATTGCGCCTTTACTTTTACGCGATACTTCGTGTTTTTTTTTTTTTATGGCTCCTCGTCCGAGTCGTTATATTTACACCGAGCTCTCTGCCTGTTTTTTCTTTTTTTTTTTTTGTTCTTTCTTTTACTCGACGACTATATTTCTGGCCGCAATCGTACCCGTATTTAAAACTCGCTAACGCAGCAATCGCGATGAAGCGATTAATAATCGAGGAAGACTTGAAATGTATTATCTGTCATTTTTATGATTCGAGCAATGGCGTTTAATCGAAGCTGCTTAAATATCGTTTTATTAAATCACTGGGAAAATTATCGTTGACTCGACAAAACGCAAAATAGCAAAAGTTGGTAAGATAGTTTTATATTTAGATTTGATCTGCTTTGAAACATGAATTACTGAATTGAGTAGGTATGGTTACTGTACATTGTAATTAATTCATGGACATTATCAATCGAAAACGGCGCGTTGGTGCGTTTATTGGCATTCTTCTCTAAAATAGGTCCCGTTAATTCAGATCCGAAAGAAGAAATGCATTTCGATCAATTCATGATTTTGCTCGGTCAACCACTGCCAAATATATCCATGATAACTCTATAATGGCCTATATAATGCAAAACAGATATTTTTAGATAAATGCGAGTAAATTCAGTATTGCATTGGTGAAAATTAAAGTCTGCTAAGATTTAGAGTAGGAAGCTGCTCGAATCGGCTTTTGAAGAAAATACCTTTTAATCAACTCTCAAGAAGAAAGCTCCCATTTCTCGACATAAATCATCGTTTTGACGATACAAACAGTTTTGTCTCAGATAAATGTAGCGACGCTAATACTATATAAAATTCTAAAAGTGATATAAACAGTCACTTTGATTATAAAATCTATGAAACTAATATTCGGTAAAACATCCTAATAAGTTATATTTCAATACGGGTTTTATATCACAAAATTTTCAATATGTGTATTGTATGAAAAATAACGCTTTACGCAAATTTCATGGATCGTTATACGTTGAATAACTACATACAATAACGTCGTCGGAATTAAATGTCTATATGCTTAACTTATAAACTCGCGGAATTTTACGCCCCGATCGTCCGTAAAGATAACCTCGCCAATAAGCATACGCCAGCCCCGTTAGGTAACACTCTTTTTATATATATATGCTAAAAACTCTTCTCCTCCGAAGCTTATTTCCCGTAAAGTCTCGGAGCCCCTGGAATTTCTCGGTCGCTCGAGGGCTTCTGGAACGCACTTTATATGATAAGCGTATGCCTGCGTTAAATCTCAATGCCGCCGTGCCTGTCGTATAAAAAAAAGAAAAATCCCCCCCCCCCGTATTCACCTATTGAACCGTGACATGGAAAAAATCGTTGCAAAATGAAAAAAAAAAAAACAAATATAGGCATTTTTGTAAAAATGTTGTACTTATTTTGTTACGTATATGTATAAGGAAATGTTTCTAGCCAACTGAATATTATTTCATGACGAAAGATAATAACATGTTCGAGCATACAAATTGCGTATCGGTCTAAAAAATTATTAAAAAAAAAAAAATAATAAAAAAACTATCATTCGAAAAAATCGGGATTCTAGTAGTTATAGAGCGTAATGGAAAGGACAATATATCTGAAGTTTTTTGCAATCGAAATTTTACAGTCCAATACGGGACGATCATAAATAAACACTACGGTCTATGTCGGTCTCCCATAGTCGCGCGTCTTACTATAAATATCAAAAGTAACTATACATTAGCTCTACATACGGGAAATGTACATCTAACTTTTGAAAATGGCTTTTTATAAATTATTACTATTGTTCCCTTTATTCTTCCAATGGACCCATCTCCCCTCTGTCAGTTTACCTTTCTCTTCAACAAAAAGAAAGTGTCCCGCTCTCCGTGCTCCCCCTTCCGCAATCTATTATTTCTCCCCCCCCCCTCTCACGACCTCGCTCTCGCCGCGGAATTTCCGAACGCCGTTGCCGCACAAGCACATCACCGCTCACTCACCCCCCCCCCCGTTCCGCCCGCCAGAGCAATATAACGCATGTACAAGCTTTGGCACCTACCATTCCCACCTCCCGCCTTCGTCCCGCGGCCCCTCCCACCGTATTTTTCATAAACCTTTTTCCCCCTCTCCCTCTCTCCCAGCCTCTCTGTTCCCGGCATTTGTCTCGCGCCCATCTGCAGTTATGCCGTGTGTGAGCGCGCGCGCTAGCTTGCGTTCGCGTTTTCGGCAATCTTCGTACACATGTGCATGGATGCGAGGCAAAGACGCGTAGGGCGGAATAGACGGAATGAAAGGAAATGCTACGTACGTGTATGTATGTGGGTCTGTGTGTGTGTGTGTGTGCGCGCGCGCGCGTGTGTGTGTGTGTGTGTGTATGACCGTGAGTGAGAGAGAGAGAGGGACTATTTTATCGAAGAGAGACAAGATACTGACAAGGGGGTACGAGGAGAACGACTATACCGCAGTGAAGCGCACATGCTACCCCTCCCGACCGGAATAAAATAGGGAAAAAACGACGGTAGAGGGGGGGGGGAGACAAGGCACATACGTGAGGGAGGGCACATAAATAAGATTATTTATATATATGTATATGTGTATATATATATAAGAACAAAAGTGCACGCGCGAGAATGCCGACCAATAATATTGATAGTACTGATTATGATGGGGGGAGGGGGAGACGTTAGGGAGGGTTTCCTCCGTGAAAAAAAAGTACGGAATACGAGAAGCGGAATCGAATCCTTATTCTGATAAAAATCCCCGGACGTAAAGTGCGGCGTTCCGATATTTATGAATTTTTTCTTTTTTTTTCTTTTCGTTTCTTTTACAATTTCCACTCGTCTACATTTACGCGCACGTTTCTTTCTTTTTCTTGGCT
The DNA here is from genome assembly GCA_018907035.1 of Sycobia sp. Sy_11. NCBI lineage: Eukaryota > Metazoa > Arthropoda > Insecta > Hymenoptera > Epichrysomallidae > Sycobia > Sycobia sp. Sy_11. The sequence goes on from JACCIC010000187.1 coordinate 661,593, forward strand.
TTTGTTCTTAACTTTTCATTTATCGCAGAGTCGAGATTTTTCCTTGGCTTCATTTTTTTTTCTTTCTCGTCCTTTATATTAAAGGATTAATAATACGAGAATAAAGTCGATTTCAGATGATGTCCGTTTTCATTTCAATTTTCTTACGTTATCATATCCGCCGCGTAGAGTAGAGAAATAATCCTTTTCGTTAGCGTTTAATAAGTCGAAGGTAAATTTCATCGAAATATGCATTATGAAAAGTTCTTTACAGCGCAACAATTTTCATAATACCTGAAAGATATAAATATTCTCTATATATACATATATATATATATATATATATATATATATATATATATATATATAGACTTATTTAATGATGGGATGCGTACACAGAGGGTAGCATCAAAGTATAGATAAAGCAAGCAAATCTAGGACTCTATTTATACTTTTTCTGCCGATAATATGTCATTTCGAAAATGTTTATTTTGACAGTGCTGACTTCACTATTCATCAAAGAGAGATGGAAAGATCGTGGAAGTGTGAGAAAAAATTATTTATTCATTGCCGAAGGAAGATTTTTTGATCGCCTCTTTGAGATCCTTTTCAAGTCTATAAACATGTATAAAAGATAATTTAATATTTTGCCCAAAAAACTAAAATATCTATAAATATTTTATACGTATAAGCCCTTTCAGAGTCTTCAGGTAGTCTATATAAAATATAGCAGATTACAAATATAGTACGTGTAATATGAGAATCGAGAAACGTACGCATATGGTCGTTATTTTTATACCGTATTGATAGATGGCGGTAATGGTTGAATAATAGAAAGAGATATGCGGACGAGGCTGCGGACTGCCGATTGGTCAGATTGCGATTTCCGGACTAGATTGAATCTAGGATAGGATTACACTAGAGCACAGATAGCAAACCATCCGGTGAGAAGCAAATTTCTTGGTTTCGAGAAATTACGTCTAGTAAAAATAAAAGATAAAAAAAAATTTAATTCATCGGAGCGAATTCTTCTCAGTTGAAATAAATATGCACTGAATATTTGTCATTTTTACATAATAAAATCTGCGTAAAATAAGAAAATAATTGCTGCAATTAAACAATATTGTAATGATTGGTAAGAAATTTAGTTGCTATTCAAGCATATTTAAATTAATAAATCAAGAATTAGTCAATTACTTCTTAGTGATAAATAAAGAGATTATGTAATTTTAAGCAAGTTTTTCAGAGGCAAAGTTCCAAAGAAAATATTATTTTAAATGTAATGAATGAAAATTGAACAATGTTTATAAATAAAAACAGAAAATAATTGTTTGATGAAAAGATTTGAATTTTAGGCTTACAGGCGCATTAAATTTTCGAATGGGATCGGTTCGTGAGAGGGAAGTTTCTGTCTCTCTCTAAACGCGTATATCAGTGACCGGTGCCTGCCCGAGCTCGTAACTTTTTTTCTATATAAAAAAAAAAAACATTTAACTTCCCGCCTTATTTTTGCCACTGACACTAGGTGGCTGCCAAAATTTTTTTATCATGCAAGTGCCTGAAAATAGTTATCTTTGCTGCGAATGCGAAAATGTTTTTTTAGCAAATTTATAAACTGTTGAGCGATACTTTCCATGATACATGTTCGAAATTGAATTATTTTGAAATCAATAGCATATCATTTATCATATTTAACAGTATATTTAATAATATAAGTAATGAATTAAGTTATTGAATTTCATAATATATTCATGCCATTTGTAATTTACGAAGATGTTTCAGCAGTACAGATGACACAAACTATTTATTTTAATCTGAGAATTTCCTTGTTTTTACAAAATTTTTACACTAGAACCTTAATTTGAAAATAAGAGACACCTCTATTGACATATAATTTCATTTATGTTATATATATATATATATGAATCATCAGAGAATCTCTACTTCTATTTTTTCTTTATTGCTTATTTGTTAAAGATTCTGATGTATTAGTACACAAGTTCCGTCATAGGCTTGTCCACGATTTATCATATAACCTACAAAACTGTTCCACAGTATCTCAATACACTCGCTCGGTTTGGCCGGTAACTACAGGCCGTGAAATTGTAGATTACTTAAATCGCACCTAACGTCTCGACACTATTGTTCATTATAGCTTATTATTAGATTACTATCGACAATTAAAATTTTTTCCATTTCCCCGGATCATTTATAGTTTCATTTATCGTTGTCTATATTTATGAGGTAATCTAATTCTTGCGGTAGGGGCCGCACGTACAGAAGCAATAGAGCCACACGCGCATACACGTATTACAACAAGCCAAAATGGCCCTCTCGGCGCGATGAGCGCGCGAAACCGTCGATAAATTTTGAAGGACGGGAATACGTTTGTAGAACCACCACGTGTGTGTATATATATATATATATATATATATATATATATATATATATCGAAGAGCCGAGTCCGTATATCCGTGTATATATAGGCAGGCAGACAGAATCCAAACACGGAAAACACATTAACCGAGCGCGCAGCCCCGGGAATAATAATAAGCGAAAGGGAGAGTGGGGGTGGGGGACGGGGTGGGGGTAGTGGCAATTGTCGTCGATCGAGCATTAAGTCCCTGGTGGGCGACGTCGACGACGACGACGACTGCGACGACCACTACCCGGGGGGGGGGGCAGAGGCTCCGATTTGGCCACCCTCCCTCCCCCTCTCCTCGCGTGATTGGCAGGAAAATCCCCGGCGCTCCATCGTCGAGGCTGTATATATGCGCGGACGCGAGCGCAAATCAAATCAGTCCGGAATTCCGGCGGCGGCTCGACCTCGCCGCCGAGAGCCCGACAGGTGTTACGAATGGCTATTTAAGCGCGGAAATTTCGGCCCGGGACCTATCGCTAATTAAATTAATTTCGCCCCGCGCCCGCGCGCTCGTTGCAGCGGAAGACGAAGGTCTGACGCTGTAGGAGAGAGAGAGAGAGAGAGAGAGAGAGAGGGAGAGAGGGGGGGGGCTGGAGGAGGGGGTGGTAGGGGCGAGCGAGCCAAGGAGAGAGCAGTAATGAAGCGTAGCGGCGCCTATGCGTGCGCGAGGAGACGCGAGAGGCGCGCGTCGCGCCGCCGCCGTCGTCTCGACGCGCTTTATAAGGGAATTCCGTATAATGAAAGGGCCTTTAACACTTAGGCAGCTTAGGAGGCGCCGCGGCTTATTGTGCAAAACTTGTTTCCGTGCGCCGAAGGAGTCGTGAAGGGGGAGGGGGGAGACCGAATGAGAGGGGAGGAGGAACGAGGAAATTCCGCGGGGTAAGGATAGTTTCGAAGGGTTTCGCCGGTGGCGCAGAGGAGGGAAGTTTATAGGCCTCGAGACGTTGCGGATCGCGCGCAATCACGCCGGCTGAGCTTGGGGATCGGGGGAGGTCTGGGGCAAAAATCCGTATCGAGTAATCTCGGAATGGCGTTGCTTGAGCATATCACATAATCCTTATCACACACCTACACACATGCGTACACACGCACACGCGTTTAGATTAATACAATAATGAATTAACTGTACTTTAAGATCATGAATAGTGTGTAACTGGCATATTGCGGCGTATGTCCCTTTATTCTTCCAGTCCTAGAAAATCCCGATTATCACGCAGCGCCTAAACTCGGCCAATGCTTGTAGCGATGACGGTCGCATTATTAAAAGGGAAAATAAAATTATTAAGAACAAAATCGGAGAAAAGGAATTTGTTTCTTGTTATGTGCACTAACTTGACCTTATCATTGATCTACGATTGATGGTCGAGGAGAAATTCGATGTGAAATTAAAACGATAAACGAAAGAAGAAGTAACTTTTACGCCAGGAGAACCAATGTAAATATATATATAAATATCTATATATAAAAGAAAAGGAAAAAACAATACAACAATAAGACAGACGATACTATTCGAATGCTAAATAGCCAAGTACCGATCTACTGGACAGGTATCCTAGATATTTTAAAGGAGATCTGAATTAAATTCAGATATCCCTTGCAATTAACTGCAATATTGGATTTGATTGAAAAGTTTAGATCGGATGATTATTTTTTTCAAACAATTATTATTAGATTTTACACTTACGTTGCTTTTTCCGTTTTATTTTCAGCATACAAAAATGTCTCTATGGTATAACGACAAAATATATATTAAAAAATGCCTTGTCTGGGCTTACCCGTAAAAACTCTAATTCTACTAAATAATGTACTCGTCGTTACTACAGAAACCGGTCAGCGATCATCAATAATCGTGAATTCTATAAATTTGCGGATGTATCCGTGCAAAAATTTATGCATTAATATTTATACATATTTTTTGTTAGAATCGAATTAGGGAATCTATTCTGATTCTCTTTACGATTTGTTTCAGTTTATTTTGTATTTTGATTAGCTACTTAGATTTTATAACGTATACCCAGTTAGAACCTGGACAATAAAATATAAATAGAAAATTTTACTAGAAATTATTGAGATTTATTTATTCATTAAAATTTTTCCTCGTCTCAGTGATTAATTCGATGTCTTTGTTAATCATATAGTATATTTATGTACGATAAAAAAAATGAACTTTACATATAATAATTTATAAATAAGTTTCTATATATATTATTAAGTATATAATTTAAAATTAACTATTATTAATATAGTTGTTTGTATAATAGTTATGTTAAAACTTAATAGAATAATTTACATATAACTTTTAACACAATAATATTGAATAAACACTATATAATACATATACATACAAATAATTTTCTTAATTGTTGTCCTTCTAATATTTAGAATATAGAAAATACACGAGAGAGAGAGAGAGAGAGAGAGAGAGAGAGAGAGAAAGGGAGGGAGGAGAGACAGAGTAACGAATGAAATAAGATAAGTTTTAGGACCTGACCACTATTACGTGCATGAGGACACAATCAGTAATGCTGACTTGATTCTAGTGGGAACTGAGAATACTACAAGCGAATATCTCGACACGGCTTACGATGTATTTCCACGGATTCTTTTACTTGTTCGTAATGACCAACGGACGCACACGTACGCGCGCTTTCTCGAAATCGACCCTCGACTCTTCCACTAATCGCCTGCCTGCGACGGGCACACCGACGATTTCGCGAACGTGGAAAAAGCCGCAACACCCCCCCCCCCACCGCCGGTCCGCGTTCGCAGCGCGGCTTCGAAATCTTCCTCCCCCCTCCCCTCGGCCTTCTTACATCAATCCCACGGCCGAGCGTCGACGTCCGACGATCCGCGCGACCGCGCTCATCTCCGTCCGACCTCCCCGCCAGCCGCCCGGGAAATAACCCGCGAAAATCCGGCGCGTAGCGCACCGAACAAAGGGGAGATCGCCGCCGGACCGATGCGCGCGATACTCGTGTACCTTCCGCGCGCGCGCCGCCCGGCCCTCTCGAACGAGCGTTAATTAAAACGAGACGCGCGGCCCCCATCCCCCCCCCGACTTCTGCCCCTGCCCCAACCGCCCATCTCTCCGGGATCAGTCAGTCGAAGCATGAAGCAGCCTCGGCGGATGGGTATGGCGGGGTTCGGGGAGGGGGGGTGGAGAAGGAACTCGCGGGGCGGAAGACCGTTGGGAGAGCAATTTGGCGGCGGTATGCGTTCCTACGGCCGAGGGAGAGGGCGGCCGGTCCAAGGCGCGCGACTCTACTGCTGAGCCCTTTCCGCGATTCTGTCTCTCGTTCTCTCGTTCTCTCCCTCTCTCTCTCTCTCTCTCTCTCTCTCTCTCTCACACCCCCGCCCCTCCTGCCCGTTCCCGCGACCATTTTCCAAATGAGCCTCGAAATCTACTTAAAACCCCTTTCGCTTCCTAAATAAAGCGTCCGACTTCCATTAGTTTTAACGCCGAGAAAGAATTTACATTTAAATAAAGCCGGGGCTTTACAAATAGCGCGCGCTCGCTTATTCCTATCGTCTGCCGTTTATTCTAGTTTTGCATCTTTTACTCTCTCTCTCTCTCTCTCTCTCTCTCTCTCTCTCTCTCTCTTTTGCTTTTCTTTTTGCTTTTTTTTTCATCTCACTAGCTCGATCCGTGCTTTGATATCTTCCTGTTTTTATCTCTGTGCGTTTGTTCTCCGATGCAAGGTAAAATTACGTTAATATATAATTACAATATCACGCAAATTCTTAGCAATCTGAGTTTCTCAAATTGAACAGTCAGCAGATATAAAATTCGTTATTTAGACGCAAAAGTAAGGTTTTAATAAATACAGCATCCAATAATATGCGAAAAATATCATTGTAAATAGAAAATAAAAAATTTTTTTCTTCAATTCAAATAATTTACTATATTGTTATGAACTGACTGATATCGAAATCATTTAAATTCATAGATATATTTTGAAAATAATCATATTTAGGTTATATGACTTCCGCTATCTTTTTTAACATTGATTCAAAACCATTGCAGTTGCATTGCAGTTTTTTCTTGATCAAACGTTATTTGTAAAAGTTAAATAAAACATGATCTATAAGATGATAACTTTCCTGGAATAGAATTAGTCTTACAGTTATTCTAAAAATGATATCAAAGAGATTGGCCCAGTTGATCTGATAAAAATCTGCTTCTAATTCTTGAAATTTTTTGTTTATTAATTATGCAATAGAAACCCAAGGCATACAATTAAGCACATATTCACAAAAACATACTAATACACCATATAAATATTTTATATCCTTATACTTTATAAAATATTATATCATAGTTCCTATTGAATTAGATGGAAAATTTCTCATTAAAAAAGCAATTGCCGACAAAGCCAAAGACGCAGACACCCGGTACAATTATGGTTTTTTCTCGATTTAAAAACGCGATCGCGTCGACGTTACGCGTGCATCAGCTACTTTCGAATACGTATACATAGGCAATAATACAAGAGTTCGGCCGCGATAATTTAAAGTGTACCATAAATTTGTTGGATTCGAACATTTGGAAAAACCAAAATGTCGAAATTCGTATCATACGCGCGTCGAGGAATCGAACTCGAGTAAAAACGCGAGGGAAGAGAGAGAGAGAGAGAGAGAGAGAGAGAGAACGCGCATCGGCCCTTCCGACGAAAATCCACGCGAAAGCCATATTACGTGTGTGGGTACGAGGCGCGGACGCGCGTAGCGCGCAGGTAACGTCGCGCGCGCGCGCGCGCTAGCGCCCCCGACGTCTGGAAAAGCTCGTCGACTCTCCATCGATTACCGGGGAGCGACGAGGCCTCGACGGCTGCGGCCGCGCCCCGGCTGCGAAATTTCCCGCTCGACGCTCGGCGACGGGGCGCGCGGCCTCCTTCGCTCCCGCTCGTCGAGCCGAGCCGCCTAAGTGTGGGTGCATGCGTTGGAGCTGCGGCAGGGGGGGGCGGGGGAGGGGGGGGCAACCAACGAGACAGTCAACAAAGAAGAGAGAGAGAGGCACTCGTACGCGAAGAAGCTCCCCGACCACCTCCGCGGCGCGCACGTACACCTATACGCCTATACCCTCTGCGGCGTCTTGGGCGAGCGAGGAGGGGGACAAAGGGGTCCTCGGAAAAGAGCGAGAGTACGGCGGCTGGGTGGGGTGGCGGGGTTGGGTTTCCACCGCGGGAGCAGCCCCGGGAAATTTGCATACAGAGCATCTGTCACCAGCCCCTTAGAGCCCCGGAGGCCTCTCGGCCATTTTCGACTACCCTACCCCTCCCCCGCCCCCTGCCATCCACCCTTCTCCTCGCTCTCTCTCTCTCTCTCGCTCTCTCTCCCTCTCTGTCTCCATCTCTCGCGATATCTCCCGAGTCGGATCTATCCGGATAATGGCGCGCTCGCGGCGGCGACGACGTCGGCTCGCCCATTCTTATGGTAAAACGCCCCCATCCCCGCTGCGCGAGCGCGAATATATACGCGTGAGATTTCCTACATCCCCGCCCCCCCCCTCGCTCCCCGTCGATTCTGTATTATGCGCGCTTCGCCCGTCTCGCGCGCGCGCGCCTGAACCGACACAGGAGCGGTCTCGTTCGATTTTACGCGCGGTGATTCTCGCCCGTGTGTATATATATATATATATATATATATATATATATATATGTATATATATATAGATCGGAAGCGAATTCGCCTCCTTTTCCTTTTCATCGTGGCGCGACCACTTTGGCCGAATTTCGAGAGAGGGCTTCCCCTTCCCGCCTTCCTATTTCCGGAAGACGAGGCACTTTCGCGCGCGATCGACTCTCTTTCTACGTATGCATACTTAGGCTCGATTATCGGATGCTCGGTAGGGAGAGGCGCGACGAATTCGTTATTCGCCAAGGAGAGTCGAATGGCGGAACACTGATTTCGTTTCATTGTGTAGAAGAATCTATGTATACGCGTTTATCCAGCGTTTATACCTATAACGTTGGTATGATTTTCTAGACGCAGGCTCAGCAAAATTCTTTACCACTGTTTCGAATAGTTTGAATAGCGATGAATACGTAACGTTGGTCATTTTTTTCAAAAATCCTTCCTTACACAGCCGAGATTTTACTTAATTTTTAACGCCGTAAGTTTACTTCCACAATTTATTATTCAATTTTGACATTAATTTGACACGAATAAAATAACTAGTGCGAATATATAAATAAATCCAATACAATAAAGTGTAACTAAATGTTGTATAATTTAAATTTTTAAATATTTTTATTTATATTCGTTGTATCAAATGTATAATATGTGTCATAAAACGGAACATCTTAACAGAACTTATGTTTTGGTAATAGTAAGTGTGATGTTTTGATAATGGGGGTCTATTTTTTCCATTTTTTACTATTTGCACTGTATCTAAACTACAATCTAAACTATATTTATCTATGTCATGGGTTCTAAAATTTTTGTTTGAACTCTTTCAGTGTACTTGCGAGGGACGTAAAAGATAATATCTTTGTTACTACATTGCGATAACAGAACCCTCGTATTATAAGTTGATTTTTATTCCTTTCTACAAATCGAAAACAATTACTAGAATAATTACTTGAAACAATACTTTCCTTTTCCGAATAATGGAAATGCAGTTTTTTTAAACAATGCATAATATCACAGTTCTTCATTTGATAAATAATGTGATTTCTATTATCTGTATAGCTTCGTAGTAGTACATTTTTCTATTACAAATAGGAACATTTCTCGACCTTAAATTTTTTAGAGTAAAATATAATAATATAATAACAAAAGTAGAATTTTTATTTCTAAAAGCGTACCTTTTTATAATCAAAATTAATAAACTATGTAGTGACCTACACAAATGTTGAAAAATAGCATATTTTATATTTATTTTTTTACACAACCAATTTCATTAAAACAACTAGTAATATTTTGTGATTTTTCGTACGTTTATTTGATGCGAAATAAATTTTTTGCTTCTGTGACATTTACCTCATACGTTCTGAGTATAGTTTCTTAAATGTCAAAACTATATTGGACACAGTCATATAATAGAGTGAAAAACAGTTAGTACGAGAATATATTACTTTCTTCGGCTTGTGATTTACAGTACTAAATCTATAACTAAGCCAACTAACAAATATTTCAATCGGTCTCTCAGTCGAATGAAAATAACATATTTATAATAGATAATTAAATGATGACAGTGAGACTGTTCGTAATTACTCCCACAGAATATAATATATAAATAAAAATCATCTTTGAAATTTGATTTTTTTTTATCCAGTTTCTTTATTGCGTAATTCCATCGGTATTTATTACATTAAAAACGAGCTTATATTTAAGAATTACAAAAAATATTTTTGTACCAACTAATAAAATAATTAAAGTATAGTAAAGAGAATTAGATAAGGTATTCGTAAATTATATAGTACAGAAATAAATTTAAATAGAACGAATAATTTTGAATATTTCAGATTTATTAATAGGGAGTGATTAAAAGGATGTAATGGATAAAAAATATTATTAACTAGCATTGATAACGTTTGATATTAAAATCTGTTGAAGAAAATTGGAAGAAAAAAAAATATATATATATTATTTTACATAATCAGAGAGTATACTATTTCACAACATTTTAATTCGATACCGTTGCAATTGTGTGAAAAGTGCTTTCCCTTTGATCGTTTACTTTTTACGTTATCCGCGTAGGAATTGTACGGGCTGGAAGCCGAGACTCGATTATCGAAGCAAGTTACTTTTTCGTCTTACTACATTTTTTTCATCGTTTTTTTTTCTCAAATCGATCCTCGAAACGTTACAATTTACTTTCGAAGTAATTGCAATGGAGGGAGGGTCCTATGGAAATATATACGGACTTGGTTAGCGGGGAGTACTTCGGCCCATTAATAGAAATAATTGCTCGTTTTGTAACGCCTCGCATTAAGATCGGGAGGCAAGAAACTTTTCCGCGATACTTTAATTGAGATCCATATAATAAAGTTGCATTACGGCCCGCAAGGGGCTCGTTCCAAATTATATATATATATATATATATATATATATATATATATATATATATATATGAATATATAAACTATCGTTTATACACGGGCCGCCATGTTTTACAAACTCGTCCTGCTGTATCCGCGAGTCCTTGCTGATTTTACAGTAAAGATTTCAAAGTGCCTAGCGTATGCCAGAAATTTTACATATGTGTGTGCGTGCGTGTGTGTAACGAAGAGGCATTTTTATCCCGGTACGCAAAACGAACGTAATGTAGAAAATGCATAAAGCGTCGTCGAGGATAATGAAAATTTTCATCCGACTCTGCGACGCGACTGCAAATAAACGATAAATTTTTCCGGCCTTTGTGCGGCAAGTAAGCTGCGTTCTAAAATAGTTAGAATACTGAAAGTTCAATGAATATTTTCACGGGAATGGCAAAATGTACTGATCGTAAGCTTTACGAAGATAATACTAACGATAATCTGGACGTTTTAAGGGTCAGCGTTGTAATCTAATGGTATTGGCAAAATTATTTTTCAAGAATTATAAATATTGTTCATAATTAGCATGAGTTTAATTACCGATTTTCCTCTTCCAACCATCTGCAATCATTGTGCACGTAAACGCAAATTTCAAAATTATTTTCCAAGCTAATTAAAATTCACTCGAGTCTGCGTATATTTTTGGATATTTTAATTGTAACTGTCGTTAATCAGCACTGATTTGACGATAGTTAGAATTTTTTTAATTTAATAGTTTTTGTGAAATAATACGCTACAATGTGACGCTTGTCCGCAATAATTATCAGAAACCGAATGCGTAATCGTTTGCTATCATTGCTCATTTTGCACCTGTCGATTATTCAAATTTTATTGACGCCGAAAAAAATTTTATATATATATATATATATATATATATATATATATATATATATATATGAATCCCTGGAATAATTGCAAATGTTAGATGATTAACGTTTGCTCTTCTTATGTACGTGTCTGACAACACCGAATCCAAGTAAAAAAGACTACAAAAATAAATCAATCATAATTAGTCCATTTGATCTCCCCAGCGTAAAAACAACAACGTACGTCGTCACGAGAAACGTCGGTTGAAATATCTGTGTTTGCACATCTGTGCTCAGGATATATACATATATATATATATATATATATATATATATATATATATATATATATATATAATCAGCGAAAGAGGTCTCGATAATCGGGCGAAATGCAAATTTCGCGCAAAACAAGGCGCACGCGCGGATTTATTTCCATCGCCACGCAATCTTGACGATTCCTCGCTTGTATGTGTGTGTATATATATATATATATATATATATATATATATATATATATATATTATAACGAAACCCCTGCGCAATAAATATTCGAGTGGAGGAGAAACGGGCCGACGGGAGTAAAGTGGCGCGATCCGCGCCTCCGTCGCGAAATCCTGCAAAAAGGAGTTGAACAGCGAGGAGAGGGGGGAAATGGTACAAGAGAAAAAGAAACGAAACGGGGGCAAACTAACAGCCATAAAGTCGAAAAAGAAGGGGCGGCATAAAGACGCAGAATAGAGAGAGCAAGAGAGGCACAGACGGAGAGAGAGAGAGAGAGAGAGAGAGAGAGAAATAAAAGGGGGGTAAGAAAGATAAGAGTATCTGGATGGTAGCGCGGAGTCAGGGGCGGTGGCAAAATCGGCTGGGAGCCCCATTAATTTCACGAGGAGAGCGAGAGAGAAAGAGAGAGAAGAGAGAGAGCTACTTGCGAAAAGGCTCCACTACAGGGCTAAAGTCTTAATCCCGGCTGAGAAACGGCCACCGGGGACGTTTCACCTCCCCACGTCTATCCTCCTACCGCGTATATGTAGATATATATATATATATATATATATATATATATATATATATATATATATATCTATATATAAACGCATAGTACACATAAAAGCTTGGTAGGGGCAAGGGGAAACCCCCGAAATACCTGCTGTTGATGCATACATATATATATATATATATATATATATATATATATATATACACCGTCGGGCGACGACACGATTTGGCGCGCCCCGCGAGACGACGAGAGAAACCGGATGCGGCGCTTAAGAGGAGCGCGTGATGGGGGAGGGGGTGTGGAAAAAAAGAACCCGGGGGCGGTGATAATGACGAGGCGGCGCGCTCGGCACAAGTACAGAGGAAGAACGAGAGCGCGAGTCTACGGATGGAGGGGAGTGGGGTAGGGTGCGGGGGGAGGTGGCATCGTCGTCGGTGGCCCGGAAATAAGCGTTTTTTCCCTTCGTTTACTCAGTTTCCTGTTTACTTTTTTGTTTTTGCTTTGTTCGTCTTTTTTTTTGGTTGGTTTTGGACAAAATGTCGGATAATGGAGGCGCGGGGCTTCGTCGGTCTGTAATGAGGAGACGGGGGGATTTCGCGAGCGTTGATGACGTAAGGCGGGCAGGGAGGGAGGGTTGGATAAGTTCGGAGAAAAAGGACACACGAGGCGCGAAAAGCTCCTTTTCATCTTGCCGTGACGAGAATATATATATATATATATATATATATATATATATATATATATATTTGTTTTGTATACTTGTAATGAGGATCGATGTGGCCGACGAGCCGCGAAGAGTTCGGCAGGTCGTGTATTCGAGTCGTGTATTGATATAGCTTGGTATTGATTATTCGATCGTAATTTGAATTAATTAATTCGTTCGCATATTATACATATATCTCTGTATTTATCGATCAATTATATTATCATACTGTGAAGAAAGGTTCAATGTTCTATATTATGAAAAACTTATATATACGTATACAACAATATTTGTCATCGCCTTGTCAAATTGAAAGCATGTATAGCAGACTAAAATCTGCTAATGTGACTCAGTTTTTTACTTCATAACATTAATATAAAATATTAAGCTGTAATATCATAGAATGAGAAACATATATATATATATATATATATATATATATATATATATATATATTTCTAATTGTGAGAATTGTAATATACATGGTGCTACTGGAATTCGTGCTGGAAAAGAAATTTCTTTTCATATTTCTGACTGATACGTTACAGTAATCTCTATATTTTTATTAATAATTTTAAACACTGATTTTGCATATCCGAATTTCTAGAGTACCTTAAAGTACTGATACTGAAAAAATACCTTAAAGATGAAAAATAAAAAAAAGAATACTGTTTCGAACCGTATGCGCAAAACCATATCTGATCGGATGATCAGAACCAATGAAAAATTAATCCACTAACTATAGCTATTCAAAGATTTAATGTGTAAGCATGAGTTATATTTTATTCAAATAGTTTTCAGTCTTACGATATTATGATTTAGTTCATAATTCATTGATTTGTAATATTGGTTTTATTTCTTAAGAGTAAAAATTTGTTTCATCGATCATGCATCCATACAATCATACGATACTTTCAATGTGAAGGTTAATTTGAATTTGATTAGGATAACTTTATTAAAATGGTTGGTTTTGTATTATATATATAGATTAATTTATGAAAAAAAATTCTAATTATGATAATTACATGTATTTATTATGCAGGCTATTATATTATGCATCCTTAATAGAATAACAGCATCGCGCAACAATCAACTTCTTCGATCTTTCTTCATTGCATCGATCATTTCATTGTAACTGTCGAAAAAATATTTACCTCTCGTTTCCTTCAATATATTTTCGTCAACCTAAGTAAAAAGTAATAATTCAAAATTTCCCAATTATTATTAAAGAAATATCGTTGAATTATATTTAATTCATACTTCGTACCTGGCATTTTTTATAAAGTAAGTTTACCAACCAGTTATGGCAGCGGGGGTTACTTGTTTTAAAGTAACCGAGGAATCGAAAACGGAGGAAATTATTGAAAATTAAAAACTATCCATTTGACTGTTGTAGAGGTCATAAATTCTTGCCAGGATGCCAAGTATCTTCATACAAGATGAAAGTTGAATAAACGAAAGTTTGTAAAAGTAACTTGTATAATATAATTTTATTTAATAACTACATGCTTGTTTTACGTTAACCACCTACTATATTTTCTTAATTCTAATTAAAGTTTTAAAGAATATTTTGAGAATGTTCAGAAAGTTTATAAAATTAGAGCCGTACAGCTTGGTGAAATGGATTGTGAAATCGAAATACGAGAGGAATTATTACGAACGAGCGCGCTGTTAGATCTGAAACGCGAATGCAATCTTAACCTCGGTCCCGATTTTAACTCGACGGCCACTTCAAAGGCTGGCTTAAAATTGTCAATTTCTAATTGGAGAACGGAATAATTTGTCGAGATGTCCAATACGGAATTAGCTATTGAATCGTAAGGATATAAGACAAACGAGCTCCGCGGGAATTCTTCGAGTTTATCCTATACATGAAGGACATTGGCCACAAGCAAAGTGGTTTACTTTAATAATATTTTCAATGTATTATAATATAGCTCCTGCAAGAAGTGATATGCGCCAACAGTACGCGGAACATATAGTATTTAGATATATTTGCCTCTTGCCATATAATAGCGACGATTTACACGAATTTTGAATTTTTACCGAATTCGTCGGAATAATCGTGGACACGAAGGCGTGTAAAATCTCTATATTGTTACTTTATTCTTTTGCGCCGCTGCCATATCTCCGAGAAGGAAAAAACAAAGAAACAAATGTCGCCCTAAAAACCGGGTAAAAATTCCTTAAATATCCCGCACTCGTCTGGCAGTACCCGTTGGCGCGTATCGCTGCACCGTGCCGCGGCGATTTCATCGTTTCGCAATCGCCGGCGAGTCACCGCTGCCGAATCGAAAGAGCGATCGCCCCGTCGCGATGTCCTGTTCTTACGTTCGCGGACAAAACCAAGTGAAAAGGACCAACTGCAATTTCCCGTCCTCCCAGATTCCGCTGGGACGAGGACGGCGAAGCCCCCCTCCCCTTTGCGGAAACGACGACGAATGGAGGCCGGATTCAATTAGTCCGAGGAGAGGATCTTATCGACGACGCTTCGGACCCCTCCAGAGAAACCGTGATTTTCCAATCGCGCCCGCCCCCCTGCCCCCACCGCGCTCTGGGCCACGTGAAAATTCGCGGGCGGAACGAAAAATCGAATCGCCCCTCTCGGGCCACTGTCATAAAAATATAAAGAGAAAGAAAAAACTACAGGAAACCTCGATTTCGCCCTCTCTCTCTCTCTCTCTCTCTCACTCTATGATATCCCGATATAATACCGCTGCGATTCGCGCGCGCAAAGCCGCCTCTGGCTTTCTAGGCACGCGTCCTCCCGCCCTCCCCCACGTTCCCTTTCGCCCCCAACGGCTTCTTCGAAGCACGGGGAGGGGGAGGGGGGGAGCTCGTATACACCGACGGGCGGACTCATTGAAATTCAGGGCGGGTCTCGCTTTCCATTTCTATCTCGCGGTTCGGCCCGACAAGCGCGCCTCGCCGGCTTCTCCCCCCTGCCCCACCCGAATCCCTCACCTTCGAACCTTCGCCTTCGATCCGTTCCTCGCGTGGCTGGCGAAGGAGGGGCGGAGGGGGAAGGGGCAAGGATGGAAGTTGTACACACGGCACGAGGCTCGCTGGCTCGGGCGTGCAATTTGGCCTTTCCCTTTCCGCGAGCGCGACTTGATTTTCAAGGCGACCTTCTTTGTTTTCTTTTGTCGCTCTCCTTCGAAGCGAGGGATAGAGAAAGAGAGAGAGAGAGAGAGAGTGAGAAAGAAACGTGTTACTACGACTGCTCCCGAGAGCTGCGCCAGTGAAAAATCACTGAATTTCACCGAGAATGAAAAATGAGAGTAGTCCCTATTAAGGAGTCTCTCGATGTCTGTGTATATATGTATATATGTATATACATACATATATATAGACGAGAGAGAGGGAGAGAGAGACTGAATTTAAAGAGAACCAGTAGAGATGTTGTACCGAGCCCGGGATAATTCAGTCGTGAACTCCGCGAGCTAAGAGAAAGTGATCTTTATACATATATATTATATATATATATATATATATATATATATATATATATATATATATATAAGGAGAGAGGGGGAGAGGGAGAGGGGGGACTGAATGGAAGGTTTCCAAGTCGGAAGTATTTTATCGACTCGCCAAAGCAATACCTTCCATAATGAACTTTCGCATTGTGGAAAACGTTCGATTGGACGGTAACGGATGAGATATTGCTACGCGGCTCTCGGTATACGACTCGCCCGTGTAATTGCGTCGCGGAGGAATAAAAGGATCGGTGTTTAAAAAAAAAAAACGAAGTAATATATTTAATTCCCGCAATTCATACTCGGAGCATTCGTTACGTAAATTACAGAATGACAATGAAAGGATCGGACAGTTTCGATCAACAATTACGCTATTTTTTTTTTAATTCTTTTGACTGTCGATTCCCGTTCAATAAAATCGAAAAATTGGTAAATTTGCGAGGTGGACAGCGTCCATCCCGACGTCTTGCTCATTCGGCTCAACGATCCCAAATCAAGAATCGCGATCAAGAAGAAAAAAAGAAGAATTTCTCTAGACCACTTAATCGTACTAATTATTCGCTTTCAGGTAGGCAGCCAACCGATATTCATCGGCTGGTCATGAAATTACGGGCAAGCAAAAGACCGGATTTTCTCGTGTCTATTCGTAAATTCGTTCGACAATTATACAAAATTGTTGAATACAGGATCATTGGCGAAATTGTTACTCTGTCTAAAAATGAAATTTAGTAATAAACAGAGCGCTAAAAGAATAACTTGGTAATGAAAACGCAAAGCTACTTTTGATTGAACAAGGCAAGGTTGAATTAAACGTTTCTATCGCGGTATTACTATGTATACGAATTAATATGTATATATGCACTCTACGCTACGTCTGAATTCTAAATCAACAGAAATTCCTCGAGTGCAGTTTAACTTGAATCACTAATGAAACTTGGCGGTGTCCACATACTAATTTATCGCTATATAAACAGGTTTACTAGGTAATTAATTGACGATTAAATTCCCACAGAATTTCCGAGGTTTTTTACCAAATGAAAATTTGTTCTCTGAATTATCGTTAATTAATTTAACTATTTCATTCACAAAATTTGATTGAAAGAATCATACGAACATTGAAACTACAACCACATAAATACAAACTGTACTGTATATTATTCCTATACATAATGGACCATTCTCTCGTGAATGCCTAAATTTTTACCTAAATGCAATGCTATAAGGAGTTTCGTATACTTTACAAAAAAAGATTACTCACCAAATACTTCGTAAAACATAAAAATTCATTATATTTCATATCGTTTGTCCATTATATGTATTGAATAACGGTTCGATATAGTTTCGCGTACATTTATTTATTTTCTCCCATCTTTTATATATATATATATATATATATATATATATATATATATATATATATATATATACGTATATACATTAAAACTTTAAAAAACTACTAAAAAATGTTTAAAAAATTCAAACAACATTTCTGTAATGCAGAAAGACTGTCTGTTTTATTCGCTTCAAACTTTAAAGGTATTTTTCTTTCAAAATCGCCTATCCTCCATCCTATTACTTCATTAATAGTAATTTGGTGCGTATGTGTGAGGCGATATATATATATATATATATATATATATATATATATATAGTGTATGGAAACGCGTGTCCCATCGATGCGGCACGGCGCGCGGCATTTTGCGGCCCTGAAATTGCGACGCGGCGCGTGAAAGGAGGAAAAAGGGCTTTGCGCAATGGCAGGTGCGCGCTCTCTCGCGAGCACGCGATTAAATTAAAGGCGGGCGCGACGCTCGCGCCGCGCCGTAATGCGCGAGACCGATTGGAAACTCCATAAATTCCAGCGCGCATTTATATACACCTATATATATAATTATTATTTCATATTAAATATTTAAAAGAAAGAATCACGATTAAAATCGTCAGATATTATACTTGTAAGCTTCAAGTATCCGGGAAATTTTCTGACCAATAGAAAAATTCACAACCGTTTTTGTAAAAATGTTTTTACTGATACAATAATAAAACGGACGCCACATCCATAACAGTTGCATAATACGCGATCTATAGATAGTAAGTTATTGGTACGGTACTTTGTTATTTTTAACGTCGAATAAAAAATGAATTTTTGTTGCGTAAGTTTTGTGTTATACATAAAAATAAAACTGAATAATTCCGCGTCTGCACCAGAATGTAAACGTAAAATTTTTCATACATATTATTATTGTTAAATTTTAAAACCCAATAATGTAGCTGTAGTTGAATTGAAAATTGATACAAAAATTCGTAATGCAAGAAAAATCATTGTGGTCCTTTTTTGACTTTGTGCACAGAGATTCGACTATTGCACGAAAACAACAAATATCGTCCCCCGAAACGAGCGGGGTCGGTTGGGCCAGCCGATACTAATTTAGCAATAAAGCTCGTTGCACAAATACGTTTCCAGAAGTTATATGGTCGGGAGCCTGCAGCTCTCGTCAAAGCGCGCGCTTTACGCGGGTACGCATTTGCCTACGGATTTATATACGATTTGAATTAAACACGCCGTGCAGACCGGTTCTTTCGTTATTTCCCATATCGTAACGTTTGCCCCCGCGTTTCGCACGGGCCCGCGCGCTTAATGCACTTATTAAGCAATAAACAATGGCGCAACCGCGCTCAGTAATGACCGGTTACTTGATTTTACGCGTATATGAAATACGGGCCGAGCGCGAGCCTTATTGCCCGAATTAATCTTGCCTTTTATACGCTCTAAACATTATACGACGAATACACCTGCCGCCTTAATAAGCTCTTCGTCGTTGCTAATATAGAGCCGGCGCTCTATACACATATACATACATACACACATGCATACATAAATACATGTATACATGCAGACATACATACATGCATACATGCATATATATGTCGATGACTGTCCCTATAATGGGGTGTCTACATGATGTTAAACGGTGTTAAATGTCGTATCTTACATGTCGCATGTCGCAAGTCTAAAAAATATCATTGTCCGATAGCTAATACGTTCATGAAATACAATAAAAGTGGAAGAATCCGCTTGTCCTTCCTAGTAGCTGAATTCGTTATTCGCAAACATAACCTTTAAACTTAACTTGTAAAAGCGTAAGTTCCAGAAAATCTTAAGAAAAGTGTTCAAGAAAAGGTCTTTGAATGTATCTATATGGTTAAATATATCAATACGATTCGATTTCATCCATTTAGGATTTGATACCTTCTATTGAAGTAATTAAACAAAAATGTTTGATCTATTTAAGGGCACTTTTTTTTTAACTCTTCTTTATTTTTTCTGTTTACAATAAATCGTTACGTTTATCACATCGGCTGTTACCGCGCCGCTACACAACGCAGCAGGTTTTTTTCTTTTTCATTTTATTGCAGTTCGCGAACGTAATACTAGATGTCGGACAAGAGATATTTTTCTGGCTTGAGACGTGTCGCGTTTGAGATGCGACCACGGTTTTACCTACGCCTCCGGAAATTTCAATGATGGTGCTGGATCTGGTAACGAAGCTCTGTTGTTCTTCAAAAAAGGTTCACTCGTTGGTGCAGCATTGGAAAAGTCGCCTTGCCACGTGCTGGCAGAGCACGAGCGAGGGAGTGTAAGAGAGGAGAGCCTAATTTGAAATCTAAATCCACCTCAAATCTCTTTTTTTGACTTAACTCTGCTTGCTAATGATTGTCATTTTGCGAAATATTTCAATTGGAAAATGGTAGGATAACTTCCATTCATTTTGAAATTTTATTGAAAAACAGGCAATTTCTTCTGATACTATATAATTAATTATTTATTTGCCTCTTATTAGCATAGTTTTTACATTTTCATCAAAATACTTCTCGCACACAGATCGATGATAGTTTACACGGAGATATAGTTTATTCATGAAATCGAAAATGACCACCGTCCACGTGAATTTTTATCATTTGGTACTTTAAAACAGGTTTTATTTATTTTTGCCAATGTTACACAAAGAATAATCCGACCAATTCGAAAAGCAATATAAAATAACAGAAAAAATGAGGAGATTTTCTAAACTTGCCGAACCGTTCGATCACGAAAAATCTCGGGATGTATAAGATTTTTGTTAATTTTTTTCTCAACCACTGAGCGCAATATGAAATCTGCAATTTTCAACTAAATTAAATATTCCTGGTCGAAAAATCTTCTCGTCATGATCGAATACTATTGAATAGCTATCATAGTACTATACAAAATAAATTTAATTTAAGTAAATTTAATTAAAAATATTTAATAATAAATTTAAGAAAAACACGCGCCTTATTTATTTTAAGCTTTTGTTAAAGAAGAATAAATGGTAACAATATTGACAATCACACGCATTGCACCGATAAGTAATTCAATACTGCCATTCTATATTTTAATAGTTATATTGCGTTGCGTATGCATCTAGATCCCGGTGCACGAAAAAATATCCATTCATTAATACTACTTTAACAAAACATCAACAAAAGAAAATTTTCTTTAATATTACACGATAAGCTGACAAATATTTTTATAAAATAATATAATAATAATTATAACGACAGTCGTATAGTCCTCGTTAAGGGCCACCCGCGTGGACTCTGAATTCAAAAAACAAAAGCTGCCCCCAAAGAATAAAGTAAAAATAAACCATTACACTATTGTTGCTGTTAAAGGACAATCCGACCGCCCCATCGACAAAAAAGAACATTGCATCGTTATAAAAACGAAAGATCGAATAGCGATCGAGCGTAATCGATCGAGCGGAAAATCAATCATAAGTGCTTATGTAAGGGGAATCCGGGCGATATACTTGAAAAATGACCCCCTCAAATCCGAGGGAATAGATCGTCGTCGTTTTTTTTTCTCTCTTTTGGTTTTTATATTCTTTTCCTTCTCGCCGAGAGCAACTTCGCGAGCCGGCACTTATTGAACTTTTCGCGCCTCGCGTTCCTTAATCGAGCGCCGAGGAGCGACGCCCGAGGCGGACTCTCAAACCCCCCCCCCTCCTGTCCCGCCAACCGCCGGCGCGTATTTTTACTCCTGTACACTGCACGCGGGGTGGGACTGTCGGAGGAGCGAGAGGAGGGTGGCGCTGCGCCTTCACCCCCCCCCCTCGCCACGCCAACGAACGCGTCAAGGGTGAAAAAGAAAAATAGCCCTGTCTTATTAAACGAAAAAGTTGCGTGCTCGCCAAACCGAGACCTTTTGATGTATTACGGCGAAGGAAGCCTTTGGAGAGGCATATATCTTACCGTGGTGCGTATAGAAGTCCTCTTCGATAGAAGACTGTGTCTCCCCCCCCCCTCCCCCAGTGTCGTCAGTTTTTGTCGTCGCTGTAACTGCGCTCGTTTAATTCGTAAATTTCGACGGGAACTTTCGTAACGCCGGTCGCTCATCGACTAGAAATAGCGCTAATGTAGAATTTTCACGCTTCTTTACGCGCAGATGTATTAAACAGTTCTATTTAGATTTCATTTATTATATAATTCATATTGTTGTTGTTGTTGTTGTTGTTGTTGTTGTTGTTGTTGTTGTTGTTGTTGTTGTTGAATTAGATCTCAATGTCACCAAGTTTTTGGCGTCCAACGTCAAAATTAAAGCGCTGCATCATTAGAGTGATTTGGAAAGTTTTCCTATTTCTTTTTAGAAAAAGGGAGGACGAGAGGGGGGGGGTAGGAAGGTCGGTTGCAAAAAAGGGAAACGGTTGCACGTTACCAAATTAGAGAAGCTGTACACCAACCGTCCGAGTTCGATTCTCGCGGTGGAAAAGGGGCGAGAAAAGGGACGAACAAGCCCTCAAGAGATAGACAGATAGAGAGAGAGAGAGAGAGAGAGAGAGAGAGAGAGAGAGAGAGAGAGAGAGAGAGAATTCGTTTGATTTGGCTCCTTTCCTTCGGGCGATCTGTTGGAATATGGATAAAATGCCATTGGGGTCGAAGGTTCTCGAGAGCCGGAGACGGCCTCTTGAAAGCATACCCCCCTCTCTCTCTCTCTCTCTCTCTCTCTTACTCTCTCTACCCTCTATATAATTAATTATCGCGATGAATTATAATTTAGATAGAAAGGGGGAAAAAAATTAACGACTACAAATGAATATTTAACTACTTTTCCACCTTACGATCAAATATTTATCCGAATCTGTTATCTTCTTTCTTCTCGATGATATATACCACTGTAAAATTATATTATTATTTTTATTTTTTAGTTTTTATAACTTATTTGAACGTTTAGTAAAGTTTATTTTTTATAAATGTATTAAATTAAAAAATTTTAGTAATTTTTTAGACTGATTCCAGAAAATGGCGATGAAGAAAATGATATGTATTTCTTTATTGAAAATAAAATCATTTCACA
The DNA here is from genome assembly GCA_018907035.1 of Sycobia sp. Sy_11. Classification (NCBI taxonomy): domain Eukaryota; kingdom Metazoa; phylum Arthropoda; class Insecta; order Hymenoptera; family Epichrysomallidae; genus Sycobia; species Sycobia sp. Sy_11. Next base: position 684,394 of record JACCIC010000187.1, read on the forward strand.
ATAAATACTTTTTTATTGTTATATATCTCCGTTTACAACGTTTAAATTAAATATTTACAATTCCAATCAAAATTGCTAATCAAACTCGATGATAGGAATTGTTGAACGATTATAGCAATTCATCGATTTATAATATTTTATGTATTATATATTATGCTTAGAGTAAATTTTACTACAATATTATGTTGTTTATACAAATTTCTACATTTATGATTTACAAGGTATTGTATATATTATACATAAGTTGGTTTTAATTTCATAGTCGCAAGAATTTAATTCAATCTATCATTCTCGCGTAACATTAATGTAATTTGATCTTGTATTGATAATTATCCAATGATTAAGAGCGCATAGTTCATTCTGCAAAGTGCAACCGTGAGAAGGACCGCGATAATTTCGAATCGCTCCTTACCTCTCCGCGCGCGACCTTGTTAACCAATTCCCAGGGATCTATATCGACGACTATGTCTAATTGTCGATAGAACAAAAACTGGGATCATTTTACAGTGTATATTAAATGTTGGATAAGTGAAAAAAGCACGTAACCTATCGTCTGAATTGTTAATTTAAATGATTCAAATTTTAAATACGTAGTTTTTATCAAAATATCGTACTTTAAGCTTAATCTGATCTTCAAATCATTTTTGTTTTAAATTCGAAAAAATATTAAAAAATATTATTGAACGTTCTGCGCGAGAGGGAGAACGTTCTGCGTAAGTTAAGCGTACATTTTAATGCCTTTTTTCTTCTACGCTGTACGCATTAATATATGATCTAAGAAATTATCATACGCTAAGTCATTCTTATTCCGAATTATTAACGACATTTTTACGATTGAAAGAAAAACCAAAGAATACATGACGCAGTTCAAAATGAGAATTTCCATACCAAACGCTGTCCGCGAGTTTTTGTCTCCTCGTAAGTATTCGTTGCGGTATTATCGCGCGGATGCGTCGCGGAGAATTCCCGCCGCCCTGTAAATCACCCTACGTTAATACCGGACCGTAAAATCGTTAAAGACGCAAAACAAGCGTTCGCTTATCGTGGAGGCTTAGATTCGATTATCAAGGAGGACCGTAAAAACGGTGCCGACTTTTCCTGAATAGAACGAACGGAGATATTCATGTATATAAATATATACACGCACATAGGCCCTCTCGCTTTTCCCATAAAGGAGGACTCGCGTGTGTGTAAAAAGCAGGAGGGTAGGCGGGGGCCCGCTCGATTTTGCCCCATTTAACGTTCCTCGAAGGAGGTTACGAGCGCCGACCGATCGCCCTATAATGTAACTTCCTCTTCGTTTCTTTCTTCTTGTTGTTTTTCCCTCTTGAACGAGGAAACTCGAAAGCCGGTGGGGGGGGGGGGAGCGCACTCCCCTCGGTACTACAGACGAAACGCTGCCGAACGAACGATAATTTCAGGCGCGAGCCGGTATTTACAGGGGAGGAGAACTCACTTATAAGGCTAAGGACTTACGTACGCGCATAGATTATGCAGGAGCGACGGCGCAGCATGGCGCCGTTTCGCCAGTGCATATTAGTCGCGCGCTCCCTCGGTTCGTGGCGATCTGCTGTACCGAGCGGGAAGCTGGGGGGGGGGGAGATGGAGGGGAAAAAAGTTTAGCGACCCGCGGCGATCGCACCGAACTATCCGCCCCCAGTCCTGCGTACGTGCATCGGGGAAAAAAGGGGGGGGGCACCGACGACGCCCGCGGATAATAGTACGCGCGAGCGCACTCGTGCCGTTGCGCCAATTCCATCCTCGGATCGACTCTTAGTAACGCGCGTCTGACGCGTTCGGCCGTTGATCCATTCCCGAGCGCACGCGCGCTGATGTCGAGTATACGGGCAATACGGCCCGCTTTCTTTTTACGAATATCGTACGATCAATTCGTTTTCTGATACTCGCTGGCAGCGAACGCGTGCGTGAGTATGGCAGTACGATGAGCTTTATCGATAATGTAAAAGACAAATAATTCAATGCCATTTTTCTCTCCTTTTTTTTTAACGCAACGAGATTTAGCGGTTCCTACTTGGATTTAAATTGCAGATCAGACCTAGCATTGACAAAGAGATCTGTCTATATATTCGGGAAATAACTGTACTTTATAAATAATTTATAAATTACAATATCAGTGAGTATAAAACGTTAGTTAGTGGAATTCATTCGAGGTGTCTTCAACTGCCGATCCATCTCTCTAATTTCAATACAGCGATCGCAAGCTCAGAAAATTCGCGAAGAGAGTGCGCCACGACAAATATTAATACCAGTGTCCAAAGCGAAAAGAACGTACCGGTTATATTTTTTCGAGGGGCCATCTGCCATAAAATAGCTAAATATGCGTTAAATAGCCTACGATACAAAAAAACCATTCTCAGGTAATTTGCAATTTCTACAAGCATGTCCACTGTCTCGTCTCATGGCCTATTAACGTTTTCAGTCACTTTGAGACGTTAGGTCACGAATCTCTGAAATTCCAGATAAACATCTAAATATTGCTCAAGAAAAATTGAAACAAAAAACATCGAATCTCTTGTACCCTATTATATCAAGATCATTATATTTTTAACGTTCAAAAATAAAACTAAAACGACACAGCTTATTATTTATTTACTATTAATTGATCAAAAAAAAATTTATCAAGGAAGAAATATGTATGTAGCTGTCATGAAAGTTGGCAGGATTCTCTCTAATTAAAGAAAGAAGCTTTTCGTTCAAGGTAGATCTTATTATCGTGAAAATATCTTATCTAATAAGTTTCCTGTATGAAAAAAACAAATTCATTATACACGAAATTTACACACAGTCTCACTCCTTTTACTGATTTGTATGTATATTAAGATATATATATTATACAGTCTGGAACGTTATTCAATCTGTTGCAGACGTTATAAAAATTATTTGTACAACCATTGCAATAATTCGCCTTCCTTTTTTACTGAATAGTTTCTGTGCGGTTTCCTGAATAGCTTGCGAGCTAACGGAATCGATTATTAGGAAAATTTATTTTCTTTTTCTCGAATTTTGGCTTGAATTTTTGAAAAGATGCGTAAGACCACTTACTGCTGGATGGTTCTTCGGATTTTTTCAATGTATTGCGCAGATCCAAATTGTTGCCGAGATATTGCAAACGATTTCTATTTTATTTTTCAAAAATTCTACATAGTATCGAGTAATCTTTGTTTCTTTGAACTTATCGCACGCTGTTATTTCAATATTTTTTTTGGTCAATTCATACTGTTCGCATTCGACATACGTAAAACAGCGTGTTACTGGTCGAATAAGTACAAGCTTACATATTAAAATATATATAGTTCTTTTTGAATTAAAAAACTCAAAGATGAATGAGTATCATTCTCAATAACTTAAAAGCAAAATATCAAGACTCTTATTGGCCAAAAAATATTTTTCACAAATTCATACGTCTGACTGAAACGTAACGGAATAAAATAAATCACGAGGCATGGAAGACAAATCGATAATCTCTGCATTGGATTGAGCCGAGCGCGCCGTCGTCGTCCTATCCCTTATCTCGTCCCCTGCTCCCATCCGCGTAAAATGACGCGGTTTTGCGGCGCGTGAGACGGAAAAAAGTTCCGTATACAGGGCCAAAATCATCGGGCCGCGGAAACGTAACGGAGAGAGAGGAGAGAGAGAGAGAAGAGAGAGAGAGAGAGAGAGAGAGAGAGTCATAAATTCGGCGCGAGATCTGCCGAGCGGGGGAAAGTTCATTTCCTCAAAGGGACGACACGTTGTGGGACGCGGAGCGTGTAGCCGCCAGGATCAGCGGTCGATTTTTATTCGGGGAGGAGGTTAGATTTTCTGCTTCAGAAATTCGATAAGTGCCACGGCCTCCGAGGCTCGCGTCGAGGTCTGAGAAGCTGGTATATATATATATATATATATATATATATATATATATATATATATATAAGAAATAAAACATCCTTTAATTAGTAAAATCGGCAAGTCCATGCTAAACGACTATCCTTAAAATCGAATACGTTAATACGGATAAATAGACAAATCATTGTCTACTTTCAAATTTATGGTTCTTGAAATAATTATATAGATAAATCAGTAGCATGGGTAAGATATTGCCATGTCTTCAAACGACGTTGGTTATTTCGCTGAGCTTAAGTGGGATTTCCAATAAATTCTTGTCACGTTAGTAATATTTAAGTGTGAATAAATCTTAATGGCCAACTGTTGAAAAACTGTGTTTACGTAGAAGAAATTTTTTTCTTTTCCCGTTATAAAATTAATAAATATTTTTATCGGTCTTACAGTCTTTGTAATATAATATATTAGCTAAAATAATGACAGTCAGACTATATAATTATGAATTTAATTTAGTGATTTAATTTAATTTACTTTATATTTATTAATTTAATTCAGAACAGTCGACATAAGCAGAATTTTGAATTCCCGTTATAAATCTTAAATGAAAAATATTTTATCATAACCACCACAAAAATCCACCCCTATTAAATAAGAATGAAAGATCTGTTGAAACTCTGGAAAAAAATGTTTTGAGTATTTTTTTTTCTTGATAATAATCAACGTCCAATTTAAAAAGTTTACTATAATTGTATCATATACTTATCTAAACTGCGATAAGAAATCCTGAAATTTCCATTGACAAATCACTACTTACCTGAAAAGAGAAAAAAAATACATTATAGTTTATTTCATTTACATTTACATTATACGAATTAAGTCGAAAGCAATGATAAAGCAATAATAAGCATTTACAGAGATATTTTTTCTTAAAGAGTATTTCAATAAAGGAATATTTACAAAAAGATTTCCTCTCGGTTACAAATACGATGCCTTTTGAAACTTTTCGTATTATGATTAGTGCATGGTTGACGTATTCGAAGTATTCAATATTTGCTATACTCGTAATATTGGAGTATTTTCATCGCCTCTGAATCCCATGATTCGCGCAACGAGCAGCTCTATACAAGTATGGTAAATACAATTATTATTGCTTTATAATTTAAGAAAAATGTCATCTTATAGTTACTCGTCAAAATATTGTATATAAATATATATTTTTATATGCAAGTTTTTGCCTATTTCTAACCGTAATTGCAAAATGTCCAAGCGTACTGCTAAAATATAGAGAAAAAAATAATTCGAGAATATATATATATATATATATATATATATATATATATATATATATATTTTAATTTATGAATACTTATTTCATTCTTAAATTGAAAGTAAGTGAAAAATTAACTCAAAAATAAATAATTAAATAGATCAATTAAAATCTTACGGTCGGTGATTTGGTCCTTGTTCGTACTTCCTATTATATAGGTAATGATGTTTGTTTATTATGCAAAAGATAAGATTTATATATAATATTTGTAATATATATTTAATTACAATATGAAATGCCAAAAAGCTCGTTTCGACAGCGGATCAGTAAAAAAAAATCGAAATCCCAGTGCCGTGGGACCGACAGCATCGGGCGCCCCGGGGCCCCGTGTACACGCCGGCTTGCCCGAGATCTCTCTCGAATATCAAAGCTCAGCGGGGCGAACGGTGGCACGGCGAAACTGCAGGTGGGCGGAACGCCGCTAAGAAATCCCGTGCCGTACGTCGCATCGGCGACGGGGTCGGGGGGCCGTGGAGGGGGTGTAATGAAGAGGAGATCGTCTCGCGGGCGCGGTGCACCGTTACGAGTCCCTCGCGCCCGGCTTGCGAGCTCGTTGTCGACGATGCCCGGGGGAGGGTTGAGGGGGAGGGGGGGAGTGGGGGTACGAGAGAGGTGGGCGGTTCCATGGTTCGCCTCTCGATAGCATCCTACGCGGACCATTAGAGCGGGTACGTATAACCGTGCGCGCGTGCCGCGATATTAACGGCTTGGCGACGGAGGCGGAGGGATAGAGCGAGAGGGGGGAGGGAGGAAGGACGGAGGCGTCGCCAAAGGCCGCACGATCGCAGTGCGCCGAGCTGCCGTTTACGGCCTATCGATTATTGCTTCGGCCCGCGCGCGAAATCACCCCCGCCCCGCCCCCCCCGCCCCCCCCGGAACGGGCATTTGCGTAATTGTCAGCCCGCGGCGCGCTCCACGTACGTAGGCACAAACGCGCACAGGCACTCGCCGATCTTCCGCTCTCCCCTGGCCCGCGGCCCGTTCCCTCGCTTCCGGGGCATACGGAATTGCGCACCCGCCCCGTCGCCCGTCGCACGGATGGACGGCAGCGGCGCGGCTCTACCCGGTGGATTGGGGCGGCAAGTGGGATGGATGGATCGATCTGCCGAGCTCGCTGTTTCTCGATCCTCGTTTTTTCTCGATTCTTTGTTTTCTCGTAGTATCGTCGGGGGTAGTATCGCGTGTAAAAACTCTCCGATCAAAATGTCTAATTACTCCTTGAGAAAGTCAAGAACGTACGTCGGGGCTTTCGATCTCGTTCGTCGATATTTTCGTTCGACGCCCGTTTCGCGCTTTTCCTTCTGTCTCTCTTTCCGCTCTCAATGTTGAATTTATGAAAAATCTAATAGAACTAATCGTAAAATGTATGTAATGTTTTAAAAAAGGGCTAAAAGGAGAATTTTTATTAAAAAGATTCTTTCCAACAAAATGCCAAGGATTTAGTGCCCAACATTCTGTAACTATTAATTTAATGCCCGATAAAAAATGAAATGGAACAGATTGGTGCAAAAGGTTCTGAAACCAGATATTCGAATTAACGTTTTAAACCGCAAAATTACTGACGTTTTGACGTTGACGAGGACAATATCGTTCGCAATAAAAGATTCTAATCATAAATTATATATGAGCTTTATATTATCTTTATTTGTTATGAAAACATGGCTTTTGCAAAATCGTAAGAGAAATATACAATTCGACTCTATAATCTCGTGGAAAATATAATGTATTAGGAATTCGGACTATAGAGGAGGACAAATTATAATTCGTTAATAACTAACCTTAAAACAGTATACATTATCTGCAAATAGTCTTCCAAATAATCGTAAAAGCGATATAGATTAGAAATGATTTGTAACGTCTTTAGATAAAAAATTAAAGCACTGAAAGTTGGAATCTTAATTTCAAACATTGTAAACTAAAACTGTTAATATAATATTAAATTAAATCTTCTCACTTTTAATTCTTGTATTAATTTTCTATTTTATATTTGACTTTTGGTTTGGTTCGCTATTTACCAATAACCTCATACAGTACTTCTATCTGACAATCGCTCTTTAACCGACGATATAGAATTGTTGCAATGCCATTCTCCCATAAATCTATTGTAATTATCCGACATCATTTGTGGATAAACTAATGCCCGCTATAATTGGTCTTAACCCATATTTTGTGTATGCTGCATATACAAAATAAATATACAACGGCTTTCGAGTATAATAATTATGAAAAACAAAACACATTAAGCGCATACCTGGCAACAGAATTATATATATATATGTATGTATATATACATATATATATATATATATATATATATATATATATATATTCATTTTATTTCGAAATTTGCAAACTCAAACTCCTACACTTTTACGAAATTATCACCACAAACCGGATGGAATACGTATGCTTAATATGCTAAATTGACAGGCTTTTACTCATATTACATGACATTTTCGCACAAACTCGCGCCCTCCGTCACCCTCCTTCAACAAGTCATCCACGAGTGGTGTGTATATATATATATATATATATATATATATATATATATATCTTGTGCGGAGAGTCCTCGAGACCGCTACATGCATTATCAATGCATCGTGCGCATACGTACAGTGTGTATGTGTGTTAGCGCGTGCCTGTGTGCGTGCGCGTGCGCGTGTGTGTGAATCGTGGAATTACCGGCAATGGAATAATTTGAATTTTGGGGCTAATGCGAGCCGAGATATACGCGGGCAACGTTGATTCGAGCCCCGGGCGGGAATATGGACCGAGGACGTTTAGATGACAAGAGAGCCCAAATGGGGGTGGGGGAGATAGGTCGGTGGGAAATCAAGAGCTATCGGGGGTGGGAGAGGGATTCATTGCGAAGTCTGTGTGATGTATACACGTAGATCTCTGCATATATATATTATATACTCTAAATGTCGCGATTTAATTTATGCTAATTTTGAGAGTATTCTGATTTTCTGAGTTCTAATGGATCTTCGACTACTAACTATGCATAGATACATATTTCCTGTTATTCATTCATACCCCGCGGAATAGTGCTCTAATATGATCTCATCGTCAACGAAATAATTTTATTAATTCATAGTTATTTTGAAACTTCGGTACCCAAGGTTTATTTTTTTAATAACTGAACGAGTATAACAAACTTAAAAAAGACTTATGTCGACTGTTTTTTTACAAAACTATAAAATATTTTTATTTCTTTCTTTGTTTATTAGAATACTACATTTATTAGAACTTGTATTTACTATCGCAGAATTTGAAATGTGTATTAAAAAAAGATGAATATATTTGATATTTTTTTAACAAACGAACAACACAAGTGTTTTTTAATTAAAAATTTTTCCTGCGCATATTCAAAACGAATTTTAAATAATTTTGTCGAGAACATAATCAAAGGGAGTAGTTGAGATTAGGATATATATATTAATTCTTTATTAATATTGAATTTCAGTCCACGATGAGCAGCCGAAGCGGCTCGAAATGTCGGGCTCGGTTTGTTAGAGTCAATGGCGGTAAAATCGTTCTTTACTAACCATATTATTCTTCCAGGAGACTGGTAGTCGTAACAATTTCGTATTTTCGATTTTACGGGAGTAACGATAGACACGGTAATTCTGACTGACACTTTGATAAGACTGTAAAACGGACCAAAATATTTGATAGTTTTTCAATAGAAAAGTTCATTACAAAACTGCATTTCAAGTAATAAATTTGATTCATTTACATCTTCCTTTTAAGTTGAAATGTAACGAAGTCAAGTTCTAATGCAGGCAAATTAATGTAATAAAATACACAACGGAGAATTAATCGTTTTCTGCCGAATAGCAACAAGTAAACAAATTCCTTCGTTTTCAAAACAGAAATATAATTCAAAGGGTCAATAAGAATTTATCGTCGATCGTATTACATGTTTTAGAGACAATAGATGAACTTGTACATCGTACGAAACGGCACCACAACGACGGCTTCTTCGTTATAAACTAATGTAAAAATGAACGAAAATATAGTCGTCTCTGCTCTTTAACGTTTCCTTTTTGTTCATTGTTCTTTCTATTATTTGCTCTTATCCAGCAAACAAGAGTGTTTAAGACACTAGTAATTACTGTGTTATTTGGTATGTAGCATAGGTATTAATTGATGTCTCAAGCTACAAACAACAATATTTACTCCTTTCGTTACATTTATCATTCGCTTGAAAATGTTTGTCGTAAATTGGTATTTCGATACGAATTAATCTGTCAATAAAAAATTATTATTAACGTTGTATGTCGCTATTGTCGCCCCCTCCCCCCAGATCCTTGAAAAAATATACGCGCGATCGCAGTTAAATTTCCCGCGCTAGAAAATCGCGACGGACCGTGCGACGCGCTAGATCGACCTTGGGGCAAAAATCGAGAATTCCCAAAGCGCTAGTAGGTGGCCAACGGACACGAAGAGCAAGGGGCCGGGAAAACGAAGAAACAAGAGAAACCCACCGATGAAGGAAAACGAGAGAACAGTTGCTTCGTCGCCGTTGCGATTGACCCCGGTGAGACGTCGCGGCCGCGCGTCCGGCGCGTTGCGCGCCGAGTAGCGCGCGAGTACCGCTCTCTTTCTCTCTTTCTCTCCTTCCGAGCCCCGGACAAGTCCCTCCGGATCTAGCCGCGATGCCGTGCTCAAAAAAAAAAAAAAAAAAAAGTAAATAAAAACGTAGCATTCCCAACGTCGCGGCGCTCGGTTTCCCCATACGAATTTTATACCCGCACAGGGGGGGGGGGGTGAGGAGGCAGATTCCTTCGCGGAACTCGCGCGACGGCGCGTCCTCCGCACAGCGCTCGGACGCGCGCCCGCGACCCGACAGTGACTAAGTGGCGCGCTCGCGGAAGAGCCTATACGTACAAGACGACGGACGGCGTCGTGGACAAGGGTGAGGTGCGGCGGCGAGGGGTGGGGGGAGTACTACTCGTTAAGACGCGCGCAGCGAAGTGCAATCGTCGAGGAAAAAAGGGTCGCGCGCTCGGGCGCGGCTGTAAATTTCGACGATTGCGCTTTTTGCCGGTTCTCACGGTGGACGGCCGATGCGAGGAAAATCCCGAGTCGCGATTACTTTTTCACTCTATGCGCGCGTGTCTTTAAAGTTTTAAAGTCTGATATATATATATACATACATACATACATACGTACATACTTACATACTTACATATATGCTATTTAGGACTATATTAGTGAAATGTTCAAATGTTCATTGTAAAGCAGTTGTCTCAGCATTGTGGATCGTAAATACTACTGGACGTCATTGCTGAATAACTACACTGTACAGAATAAGAAAAAATGTCTTAACAACGACTTCTCTTGGCAATAGAAGCAGTATCTGATCTGCGCGCACGAGAACGCTACCGATTGAAAACAAACGTAACCGTACAAGAGCTTAATAAGCGTATCTCGTTCAGAAACATGAATGTCATATCACAATTTTAATATTATATAATATTTTGAATATTGGCATTTTTAATCAACTTTAGGTTAAGAAATACAATAAAATCTTCAATTAGTTTTAACAGTGCTATTCAAAGTTCTTTGAAACAATATTCTTCGCAGGATGTCATCACAATTTCATTATGCAACTTTTCAACGACAAATTTATAAGAAAATTAATATTGATATTAGAAAATCTTCGATAAGTTTCGCAAAATTAATTTTATTAACAATGACAGCTGTTTCGTCGGTTAAATTATTTTCAAAGTTTTATATAAATTAAATATTTTTGTAGATACAATAATTTTCCATAACGGTGAATCTTAGAAGATAAAAAGGGGTATTGAAGAAGGGAAACCTACACACACACACACACACACACACACACACACACACTAATATTCAAATAAATAAGTAAAAACATGCGATAGTGTTAAAACGACAACACTTATGATACAGTACTTATAATGCAGACAATGCAGAAATTATAAGATCACAATTATCTGGTTTGATATTACACTTAGTGTTAATACTAATTTCGGTTAGTCCTTTTGATTTATGTATATTATATTATACGTTCTTCAATACGTTTAGGCTATGAAGCTGCCGGCTTCTCCACGACAAACAGCATCGCAATGGGAATGAAAAAATTGATAAACAGATAACGATCAAATTTTTACTTTATCATTTATCATTACCAATTTTAAATTATTCTGATGAACAGCATTGGTGTTAATTCTAAGCTATCTTAAATAATTAAATGTTTTAAGAAAATTTGAAATTTTACGAATTTCAATAATACTTTTATCTATTTATTGTATACAAATGTCGAATATATTTGTTAGTTCTGCTCTTCACCGCTAGTAGTGCATATTCTATTTAAGTTGGCTCCTTGGTCTACGTTAAACTATGATAATTGTCATAATAGTTTTACATGCAATATATATATATATATATATATATATATATATATATATATATATGTATATATTAAAAGTGACATATGTATGGTAATTATTAATAAAACCAATGGTACAAGTAAAAGTTTGCTTCTAGTTTTAATAAAGTAATTTTTGATAAAAAGTTTCTCTCGTTGTAGGTAAACCAAGTTCAGTTGTGCGAGACCCCCGCTGATTTCATGTAATGTCCAGATATATATATGGTTGAGCGATTAGGTATAAGTATACCATAATAATCGTAAAAATAATAAATTATACATATTTACATATCTAGATCCACTTGGTCTTATTACGTAAATAAACGCAGAGTGATCGAGCATTGATTGAGCAAGGCTTGATTGGAATTTCGGATTCGAACATTTTTGAACCTCTTAAATTTTCAACAAGTTCGTACATTTCGAATCATTTGAGTACTCGAACCTCGCGCGTTCGGATTCGAATAGCTCGAAGGTGCGAACTGTTCGTGTTACTCGAGTCCGTTGACACATGCGGATTTCATATACCGACCTAGAAGACAGCTATCTTTATTAAAATATTTTAATTGGAGGCACGCGGAGCTGCGGCTCCGAGCAGGTCGCGTAAGTGTTCGAAATATGTGATTTATGCAATGATTTCGTGCAACGGGAATATTTTTCAATTTCATCCGCGGCTCAATGGGTTGGTCAGTCGGCCTACTAAACGTATATCATTTCTCTCGCGATACTTTGTTTTCTCGGCTTTTTCCAAGCGATCGTTAAAAGTTCGTAAACTTCAGCTTCATTGAGGGCAATCGTTGTTAATCACTAATCCTTCGTTCCATTGATAATTATTCGCGGTTTTTCGGCGCTGACTGACTTGGAGTTACTTTGCAGACGGTAAATTATTCACCGACAGCCGTTGTAATAAATAATGGGACTGGAAAAAATTAAAAAAGCTCTATATATATAATTTAATTATTAAGTTTAATGGTATTATATAGAATAATATAATATACTAAAGCGTCGTAGTAAAGCCAGTAAAATAATGAACGCCGGAGTGTACGCGGAGCTCTTGTAGATTTGACCTCCTATGTACATTGATAAAGTCCCATGGCTTTCGAACCTAGTCGTGTTTTCCGTCAAAGTGCAGATTTTCAAAACCTGCGTTTCTCGAGCACGGTACCGAATCTCTACATTGCATAGATCTAATACTTGGAGAAAAAAAAATTGAAAGTGTTCAATCACGGCATTGGACAGTACAAAATCTCTCGAGACATCAATTTGAATTTTGATTTTGCGTTTGTTAAATATCAAAATTAATTATATTAATCTAACAACAACTAAAATTCTAGTCGTATAAATTACTGCCCTGACTTTTTTTACACATAATTAATAGGAACTCATTTTTTTTTTATTTATCAATTTTTCATATCAAGTGAAACATAATTTTACAATAATAACGACAAGTGGTTGGTAATTGAGACACTTAAATGAGAACATTAATTCGTAGTAAATTATGCAGGTGTATACGATCAATTTAAATATATTTTGTTAATCCATTCGCCAGTAATGTTTCATCAAAATTTCCCGTCGTTTTTCTCTGTCAATGTCTTCTTGTTTATTCGATACAGCCTTAATACACAGCTAAAACTTAGGCATGAAACAATAACACATTTACAGAACGCTTATTCTTATGAATAATTAGTAAATTATTATAAATTGTCCAATTATTACGACTAATTATAAACTAAAATCTTATATTGATAAATAGCGAACGTTAAGTTGAAAATATTAAATATGATTAAATCAGTGGCAGCAGCTATAGTGCACGTTCAATGATTTATTTTCAGCGAGTGGGCGTATTCGTGGTCAACCTAACGGTATGTATATATGTATGTATATATACATACTTTTTCGCCGAATATAACACGATCATAATTCAATGCAATTTATTGCGGAGAAAAACATAGGACGCGTTTCCATAATAATTGACGGCTCTACAGCCAGGTGAGGAGTCTCCGACTTCTTCGGATATACATATATGCCTGTGTGTGTGTGCATCTATGGGTATTACCTAAGCCCCCCCAGAGAAAAGTCCTCGTACGCAATATAATATATGGGACGAGAAAAAAAGCCAATTGCCCCGCGATGACGCGGCACGATGTCCGCCATTATTCGCCCGCAAAGGCGCCATTCGCTTCGCTCCGCGCCCGGGCTCTTGTCGAAACTCGGCGCCGCTCGATCGTTGTCGCGGCTGTTTTTGTTCGTTACTTTTTGTTTCAGCGTCGTCATCGTCTTGTTTCTTTTTCTAGAATTTCTATCTCTCGCTCTCGGCCCGCTCGATCCGGCGACCCGTGCGCCCTCGCTGCCGCGAGCGAGAGCGGCCCGCGCGAAAGACGAAGAATCGCTTAACGAACGCGCGGACCGCGAAATACCGCGGACAGCGTATTTATGCGGACGCGCGCGTAAACTCGCCCCCCCCCGCCCCCGCTCGGTACGCGCGCCTCGACACGCCCACGCCCCCTCGACTCCGACGGGAGTTAGCAGGCGCGCCGCGAGCGAGTACGCCAGCAAGCCTTGGACCGGTCCCGAGCAAAAGCTGCTATTCGCACCTCTGCCTCGAACTCTCGTCCGTTCCTGCGCGACGCTCGTCGACTGCTCGAGCTTGGGGGGGGGGGGCTTACCGCGATAATGCCGGTATATGCGGAGGTCGTCGGCTCGATTTATTTTATTGATCTCGGCGGGTTCGGCTGCTTATCGGCGTCGCGGCGCTCTCGCGCGCTGCTACGCGTTCGATGGATTATTTTATTGATCCCGTACTTTGAGTAAGTCGCTAGCTGGCGAGTCGAGGCAAGGACGCCTCGATGGACGTTTTGTTCTTGTGTTTTATCGTATACAGGCGACATCCAAGGGACGGATCAGGATTGGAGTCAATTTGACCGAAAACTATCGTTTTTTTTTTGTTCAGCTTGTTTTTTGCCTATTCTTCATTTTCCGATCTTGCTTGGCTTTAAAACTGCGAACAGTTATTTTTATAATTAAGTTAGCTTACAACTGTGCAAAATTCGATCGATGTGTATAAAAGCACTGATTTTCGAGGCGTTTATTTATACTTTATAGTTTTTTACAGTTTTATATTTTGCCAGAAGATCAGAATTTTTAGGAAATATAATAATTTTACGAGATAAGATTTTTTCGATAAAAGGTCAGGATCCAATAAAGCTTCTTACCGCAAATCCTTCAGCTGTAAATTATCTTTAATTCAGCCTACTCATACAAGAAATAAATTTAATTCCCTTTTCTTACTCCTCGCGTATCTTTCTTATTTCTCGATTCAATCATCCACCATTATACTTTAAATTCATCCTTCGTACAGTTCTTGCATCGAAGATTTACGCGGCTATATATTACACCTATATATATATATATATATATATATATATATATATATATATATATATATTTAATTCTTGCAAACGTATAAATTTTTCGCGCGAATAGTACAAACATTCGAGTATTTATACAGTCGCTTATGGGTGACAGAATGCCATCGCGGGCACGCATGTTGCTAAAAATACGCCTGCTTCACTCGCAATCGAAACAGCGAAGTGTTTAGATTTATTATATTATTATGATAATATTTAGTGACTTACAGCAGCCTTTTAGCCATAGATCATTATTGTAATTCTCGAAATCAGCCGATAACGGCAATGACTCCGTCAGTGGAACGCAATTGAACTGACTTTAATAAACGACACGTTGGACGCGTCAACTTGACACCGACATCTACAGTACTATTCTATTCCATACGCGTTGTTAAACATCACGCGGGTAGTGGGGGGGGGGGGGTCGCAACGCGCAACGAGATCTCTACCTTCCGATGCGAACGTAAAAGCTTCAAAAAAAAAAAAAAAAAAATCCTCGTACAATTTGTAGAAATAATCGATCGAGCAGGGGTCAAAGGAAAAAAAAGATAAAACGTGTTGTATTTTAAGCGGCGTTGGTATGGTGTAATTTTTCACGAAAATTGTATAATACGTAGCTCGCGACTGACTCGCCTTTAAAGTTTCTTTCCTCGCAAATCCATTGCGATAATTCACTCTCAACATGCACAAATTTGTTAAATTATCTTGCGTAAAATCTAATAGCTGAATAGGCGCAAAATAATAACTGCGTTATTTTTTAAAATATGCGCCACACTCTTCTCCAGTATACACAATTTACTTGCTCTTAACTGCTCGATTTGATTTTAGGAAGCGTACGTGTAGAAATTGGTTGGCCTACTGAGAGGACCGGCAGCTAACCGAGGGCGAAACGTACAAACTGTAATACTTTTAATTTATTTAAAAGTCCGTATAATTGTAACTTATCTTCTTCTTCTTCAAAAAAAAAAAAAAAAATCTCGCATGCTTCTTATAAGGTAAATCTCGTGTTTCGCTCAATCACGTTAGAGATGTCATGAATGTAGTACATAGGCAAATCTGGAAGTATTCAAGTATCTGAAAAATACATATTTCTCTCGATATAATAATTTATTTATCGAATTGTTCGTCGTGAAGCAACGAATAATTCTGTGCAACTTTCCGCATAGAAATACCTACGAGGTATTCCCAATTCGGACTAGATTATAATCGGTATTACACTTATGAATCTTCGCGACGCACGTGTTTCTCGATATTCACGATCTCGAACCGAATGAATTTAACAACTTGTAATTGTAATTTTCATTTGACACACAATTACCAAATAAATTGTAATTGATTTAACGGTGATGATGATGATCTAAAGGTGAAGTTCTTTGCGGCAGTGTCGCTTAACATTTGATTTTGGTTAACGAAAAGACAAGTATACGATGCATCTATCGCAATCTTAATTCGGTTATAACGTTTTTTATGCTTCATTTTTCACTTATATCGGTCATTTTTGTTTTTTTTTTTTTTTGCTTCCAGAAGATCCAATAAGCAACTCCGAAATTTTGGCAACGTAAGCAATATACTTCTGGCCTGCTCGTTATTAATTCGACAGGTCTATAACAATGTCCTGCGATCAATCCGACCGTATAACAGCCTGCCACTGGCTGATATAGAAATTTACGATATCGTCCTACTTTTGATCTCAGTGATACGTCATATATACGTGTCTACTGTTATTAGTCATACCTCTGATGCTGACGTTAGATATGTAATTATTCGATGAACTATATACGAAGAAAGCGGACACTATTTATAACCCCACCTAGTTCGAATAGTGTCTCTTTAATAATCTCTCTTTATCTTCATACATTAAATTAGCTTTATGGAACTCATGTACATTCCGACATTACAGTAATTTGCAGTTCATTGAACAAAAGCAATAATTTTTTTTCGAATTCAAATAATCGTCATATTTCTTCCTAACTATATCATAAACTATAAATTCATGAAACAATGATTACACAAATTATAACGATATAAAGATACCGGGTCGCCCAAAAAAGTTAAGCAATAATATTTTACATGAAGGATTTTAGAGATTATAAGAAATTATTGCATCTTTTATTGTAAAAGATAATAGTTTGTTCGAAGACGAAATAGGATAAAATTATTGATTATACGAAATTACAATAGCGTACAATCAACAATTCGTGCGATTACAATACAAAGCATTTTCATACGTGTCAAATTCATTATTATTTCGCTTTGCTAAGACCACACATTCTATCGGAATACGCTGAAAAGTAGATCGGGCTAGGGTGTAATCAGACGGATGCTTATAATACTGCGAGCCAATAGACAACGCGTCGATCCGGACGTGGACCGTCAAACGGACTCGATCGTAAATAATTACTTTTTACGTAGGACAAAGCGCGCCCCCCCCCCCAAATTTCATTTGATAATTATTCTGTACACTGAAAAGGAAATCTGGTCGTTTAGATATTTAGTTGCCGACTCATCGTGCATCTATTCAATTGATATGGAAATTGTATTTTTTTCTATCAAAAATAACGATCTATGTAGATCGAAGGTCGATTTTGCTTGATTTTATATTTACCTGGCTTGTAAGGAATTACTGATTATTATCGACGTATGTATATTTACAAAAAAAATTTACTTAAGTTAATTTTTACTTAAGTCATAATCTTCTTACCTGCAGATATGTGTTTTTGCATTTAATTATTTATGATAATAGGAACTTCATTCGACTTGCAATCCACCAACATATTTTCTCGCCAATATCAATAACGACAATTTGAATATATTATTACAGAGTAAAACGAATGTAATAGTACGCAACGCTCAATACGAATATACAAAATACTCCGCAAAAATTTCAGATATTTCGCATTAACTCCAATCGATTAGAAACATTCCACCGTACGCTTCCGCCACGTTTATTAACGAGAGGAAACGAAACCGAGGCTCGACATTACACGCCTATCGACGAATTTATGCCCCTTTGTTTGCATCGGCTGTCCGCGCGCGAAAATATAAAACTCTGCAGCCCCGTCAATTTATAAACCTCGAATATATATAGTTTTCTTTGCTTTTTTTTGAAAAATCGTGTAATATAATAAAAGAGCATCTCCTAACATCTATCCAGATGTTAGGAGGGAAACAATGGAATTTTCTACGCGGTATTACGGCTCTGTCTTTCACCTGTATATTCCGTGCTTACATTATAAAAATATAGAATCGTATCGTAGTAACCCTGATATATATAGTCCCTTATAGAGGAGTATGCACGTTTCTAGGAATGAAGCTTTCGAGCAACGGAGATGCACAGGTACCAGTTCGAAGTGCAGTCTTGCTTTATATATAAATATATATATATATATATATATATATATATATATATATATATATAAGAGAGATAGAGAGAAAGAGAGAGAGAGAGAGAATGGAGAAAAAAGGGAGAGTGGGAGATACCGGTAGGGTACGTAATACGTAAAAGAGGTTTCGAACGTGTACAGTTTGCTCGGAGGCAATCATAGCATAGAGACTTTGCTGCTGTTGCCGTTGCTACTTCTGCTACGTCTGGCGAGCGATACTATGCATTATATATATATATATATATATATATATATGCGTTCGCGGGCGCGTCCGGCGGTGGTGCATGAGGAGCACTGTATAACCCTTTTTACTCTCTGTCGCCCTTGCACCCCCCCTCTCTCCCTCTCTTTCTCTCGATCTTTCCTGGCAGAACTGCAACACGCGGCTTTGATTTAATAGCCAACCGGGCGCTCCAGGGCTATGGAGAGAGAGAGAGAGAGAGAGAGAGAGAGAGAGAGAGTAGAGAACAAGAGCAATTTTAGATCCAGGGCCCTAGTCCCTTCGCTGTGCTAACTCTCTCTCTCTCTTCTCTCTATCTCTGTCCCTCACACTTCCTCGCTTGTCCTCTCTATCGTTTCCTCTCCTTCTATTGCGCGATGCACGGTTCTGCACACTGCTTTGTATAAGATGCACTGAAGGGGGACGCGAAAAGATAAAGAAAGAGAGGAAGAGCTATAACTCGCGCCGATGTGTGCCTATCCTCTCTCTCTCTCTCTCTCTCTCTCTCTCGGGATCGCGGGTCCGCTCGGAGGATGAGCGAGTATATACGGAGGAGTGAGAGAGAGAGAGAGAGAGAGAGATAGAGAGAGGGAGGGAGAGAGAGCCCGAGACAGGCGAGGCATCAGGCATGCGCCTGCTCGCGCACGCACTCGATGTTACTTCCTATATTTATTATGCCGCGGTAGACGGGACGAGCCAGTGAGCGAGCCAGGCGAAAGAGATAGTGCGGCAGAGGGGAAGAAAGAGAGAGAGAGAGAGAGAGAGAGTGAGCGAGAGACAGGGAGTAGGGCGGGGAGGGAAGGATAAGTTAGAGGACAGGCAGAGAGTCGCGAAGATACGGGAGTTCGTCACTGTAAGTCAACTCCCGTGCGGTTAGAGGAGGACGGGAAGAGGGATGGGGGCTTGATCTTCATATGATTGCATTATACGCTGACATAACGAACGAAATGCGAGCTCGCCAGTTGTGCTTTTTTTTCCGTTCTGCGCATTGTGTATAACCTCTGTATCTTGCGCTGGATATCTTTAAGAAGAAAAGGATCAAAAAGTAAAATTGATTTTTACATTTAATGAAATTTTTGATTGTTATATTATGAAAAGATTGATTAAAATAAATTTCTTAAAATGAACAAATTTTGAAACCAGTCGGTATCGATTAAATAAATTTTTCATACATCTGTCCAAGAGATGTTATTTATTTCTTCTATCTTGGAATATTCTTATTAACCAGTCAATAATTTAGTTTTCTTATAAATGAAACCTTTAGAATAGGCTCCATTGCTTGAGATATGCAAACGACGATGTTTTACACCGTAAAATTGAAATTATCATTATGTGCCGGAGAGAAGTAGATTTATTTCAAATTTATATTTTACTTAATCTAGTCTATAATAACAATTTAAGTTTCAAAGCATTTTATTCGGTGTCCATATCTTTTCAACTATATGAAAATTGCAATCTAAATTAATGTGAAATAGTTTTATGCGTCGGTCAAGGGGTAATTCACGTAAAGTATACCGAATGTACTCTAGATTAACGGTATAGTATTTATTTCATTGTAATGGAAAGAAGATAAAGTAAAGTATCAAATAACATTGAATATCGTTCCTTTGATTCTCGCGTAAATATTGTAAATACCAGTAAAAACATAAATAAAGTAAATACCAAAAAACAGTAACCGAAAAAGACTCCGCTCACGAGTAACTAAAAGAAACCCGCCTTCTGGTCGCATTTTAATTTTCTGTAAATAATCGCATAAACGCGGCGCCCGCGCGCGCGCATGAAATGAGAGGCGACTCGCCGGAGGAGCCGTGCACGTTTTCGCCCCAGCTCAATCCTCGGCCGAACGCGCGAATTATCCTCCCTCCGCCGGTAATCTTCGACTCGCTCGTTTCCTTCGATCGCCTCGACCCTCGCTAGATGCTCGCACGAAGATAAATTGACGAACGCGCGAGCTCGTTGCTGGCTTCGTATTTTTCCAATTTACGGATGTTTTTGCTTAACTTGTGGGGGGGGGGCTGTTTTTTTTTAAAGTGAAATTCGATAAAAGTGACTTTTCAGCCCATAAGAATGCGATCGTTCATTCATTGTATAACTTTGGCTTTCTTAGTATAGATGCGAAAGCGCACTGTCGGCAATGTTGTTGAATATGGTTAAAGTTATTATCGTACACCTCGGACGCGAAGACTCAATTATAAAAATATTATTTAGACTTAAAGTTATAATTAAAAATAAAGGCTACAATCGAGAATTATCCACTCTGTCTAAAACAAGATTTAGCCATTTAATGATTATTAAGCTACAAAAACAGTTTTTCAAAAAATTTTTATTAAATTCAAAATTAAATCTATATTATAAACTAATTAATTAAATATAAAGTGTGTGTGAAAATGTGTATAAATAAATGATTCTGTATTACAAAATTAAAAATATACATTTCTTGTAAAGAGCTGCATAAACAGCATTGGAACGCTTATTGTAAAATATGTCATAATATAAAAATTATTGTGAGAAAAAAGAATGATAAAAACTATGAAAAATCATTTGAAATAATTCGAAGTTTGCTGAAGAAATTTGGCATCTATCTTAAATAATTTCGTGGCATGCACAATTGTACATAATTTTTCATGAATTTTTATTGTTATGCTTGAAAAGAACCTCCTCGTCATTATAATGGCGTTCTTCTAGCCGTTCATCACGAATTTCCGAGGGAATAATTGTGGCTTGTGGACAACGTAAAGTATAATAGAAAAATGGAAATATTCCATAATGGAAATTTGTTGAACGTGGTGTTCTTTCTTTTTGAAACCAGCAACTATATGAGTCTGGTTTGTCTTATACTTTGCGCACGCAAACCCGAGCAAGACGCTGGATTTTTTGCAAAACGAGAACCGGCTGACAAATTAAAATCGAAAAATTACGATAACGCGCGATTTAAAAAATCTCGCTATAATAACAATGTAATAGCAAAAATTAATCGCACGGCGTGCATCGATCGATACCCCAAATTTTTTTTAATACACTTACACCGCGATTACGGGTTAGAAACGCGATATTTTCCAAGCTTAAGCGATCCGTAACGCTCGAGCCGCGAGATTTAACCGCGGAGTTATTATGCGCATTCATATACAAATAGGAGGAGGGGGGAACTAAAAGAAATTGGAAGCAAAAGGAAGGGGATGACGTTAAAGAATAGGTTGGCTGGCGGTCGACCAGCAGAAATAAGGCACGGAAGGAAGAAAAAACTGAAGATACGTAGTAGTACTGCCAGCCGCTTGTGAAAGGGGCGGGAGCAAATTGAGCAGGGGAGAGAGAGAGAGAGAGATGAATTATCTCCGCGAGTAAGGAGCAAATTTCAAATACGTATAGTTGAAAGAAGTACCGAGTTATATATATATATATATATATATATATATATATATATACATGTAGATGCACTTCGTGTAAATACGTAATTGATGGAGTTCTCCTTCAGCTACCTCTGGCGATTCCTTTTAGGCGCGTCGCGCGTTTCTCGCTTCCATTCTTATTCCACTGGAGCTGTCGCTATATTGTCTAAGAGAAACAATATAAAATGTGATCGAAGAGTCCTTCGACACACACACAAACGCACACAGTCTCACCTTATCAGCATATCGAATAATGTATTTTGTTTTTGTTTTTTTTTTTGTTATCATTTTTAAATATCCATATCTAGACGTAATAAGCGACAGTAAATTTAACTTCTCGCAATATGCCATTCAGATAAGTACAAAATAAATGCCTATTGTTATATATAGAAAGCCGTATAATACCTTTTACTTATCAAAATTTATCAAATCCCACATATCGGCCCCATACGTACTTCGGAACTCATTTGTATACGTGTATAATAAAATCAAAACTATGTCGAGATTGTACGTATGTATATACGTATATGTATACACCGACACATGCACAATGCTTAAAAATTAAAGTCGAGCAGTAAACCGCGCATATACGAGCGTAAAATTGTAAGTACCTAATTAGCGTAGCCCTGCAAAACTGACAAAAATCCAGGTAAAATCCGACTTAATTTGGCGGAGCCCATAATAATTATATGTGGGATTCTTCCTGCGCCGCGCTCTCGCTGAGTCCAACTAATAATAATATACATTATGCATTTTCTTTCCTTTTCTTTTTTCTTCTTATTCTTCCCAATAGAGAGGCAAGTCAAGGGAAGAAAGACGAGCGGATGCTCGCGATGCAAATCTCCAGAACCTGGAGAGGAGAAGATCGAGGTAGTGTTGGTGCATATATATATAGGCCATATACCCTTCTTGCCGGGGCAGAAGATGAAGCGAGAGGCCTCGCGAAAGCAGAAGAAAATCAAGTATCCGTATACTAGGTAGCGGTGAGCGCGCGTGTATAACACCGACATACATATATATATATATATATATATATATATATATATATATATATTACATACGGATCATGCGATTAAACTTTGGTGGGATGATAATTTGCATGATTTGCACGTCCGCACATACGCGTGCATGTGTATAAATGTGTGTGCGTGCGTGTGTGTGTGTGTGTGTGTGGGTGTGTGAAACTTTTGACGATAGCACCACTCGTCCAGCACAGCAGGCCCGGAGATTCAGCACTACGTCATTATCCGCGGCCTTACTGTAAGGCTAAAATTACTATTATTTTAAGTTTTTTTTTTAATACATCGCGCGTTACCCTAAAACTTCCATGGGCAATCATCAATTTTTATATAACGTTTTTGTAGTTTAACTGGCTCCAGAAGAATTGACGATTAATGGTTGCGGCATCGCTGTGTCACTTTTTTTTTATTAATTCGTCAAATAATACGATTTTTCCCATTCAAATACTTAGATATATTTTTTTAAAATAAAATTACCTACACAGAATGTCAAAGGGGCAAACATCTATGCTTATAGCTGTAAATTCATGTATTTTATTCAAAGATTTTTAAGGAATTATTACTATATAAAAGTATTCTCAACCAAAAAAATCAACGAAAATATCAGATTTTATATACTTTAATGAAATATATTTTAATTTCACAACAGTAATAACTCTATATGTTTATATAATTATATACATCGTTCATATGTGACATTCATGTAATTGGATCTTACGGTCCATCATTTTCAAATAACTTAATTAATAAATATACATATTTACCGTAATGTAAACAATCTGCTAACATTATTTATCGCACAATCTGGTCTTATCTCCCTCCTTAACTCAGAAGTACATAAAAAGAATTGCAAAAACATTTTGTATGAGCAATTATATATTTCATAAAATTAAATTTAATTCGCGCAGCTTTTTGGAAGATAAAATATCCTTATCGCTAATGCTAACGTAATAAAATAGAATTTATTCAAAGGCTTCAGTGACAGCGAAAAGTTGCATAATGTGTAAAAACTTATTGGTTCAGCTGTTTATATAGTACACAAATTTCAATGTACTTTATTACGCGATCAAAATTTATTCTACTGTATTATTTCGCTATAAATCACCTACTGATATATTTATGGCAAATATACTGGCAAAACCTCATTCATTTTAAAAATTGAAAAAAATTTTGATGACATTATTTTGTCATTCAAGCGATATGATTTTCTACAGTTGTAAACTAACTTTAAATTTTCCTTTTTCACAAGGTGATATTGCATATTTATTCTTATTACTTGCCTCCACGATCCTACGGACGAGTTCAATAGGTAGTTTGTGACGAAAGGAATAATTTTCTCTTCAATATTTGATATATTTGATTAATTCTACATTTGATGTTCATATTAACCATAGGTTAAAAATCAACATTTTATCAATTCTAATACTAAAACGATATAATACATTTAGATACTTCCAACGACGTTAAAAAAAAAGAAAATTCTAACTTATAGAAAATCATCTAACAGTTCAATGGTTCCCGACGAATTTTCTAAACTATCTTTAAAAGTTATATATCGAAAAATTTTAGCCATCTTCTTTCATCGCATATTCAATTTGAAATGTAGATTGCGATTTATAATTTAAACATATCCGGAGTGAATTGATAAAGGTACGCGGAAAAAGTCGAGAGAACGGCGACGTGAACGAAATTGGCCCAGGTATAACATACGAGCTCGAACATCTCAAAGGATATTCGTGGCCTTTTGAGAAAAGCCGAAGTAACCAAAGAGGCAAAAAAAATGAAAAAGAAGAAGAAGAAGCAGAAGGAGAACAAGAAGAAGTCTACGAGGCACCAAACGAAGTTAGGCCAAGGAGAGTCGCGGGAGATGGAATTAGGAGTGAGAGAGAAAGAGAGAGAGAGAAGAAAGTTAAGAGGAAAATGCATTTTTCGAGAAAAGGATCACCAAAGGGGGCGCCCCAGGGAGAAAAATTCTGTGTTGCTCGGATGCCTCGCGTTTCCTGCGTGTCGGATCCTCTTCTGATCTTTGTCTTTCTTCCTTATTTATATAGTTTCGTGAGTTATAGCGACGCCGACGCCTTGGAAGAAATGTCGAACCCGTGTATACGAATTATTGAGTTAGGAAGTTGCTTTGAACCCTTAATTTCCAGTTTTCTCGTCGATTTTCATCTGCGCGCGAAATAACTTATATTTAGATTTACTTATATAGATATGACTGGATTTTAATGTTGATTTGATGTGACCATCCAGGTATAATCTTTTAATGTCGACTGTTCATTAAAAGCTCTGTTACATGTGACTTGTATATATTTCATAGAAAATACAGTAACTTCATTAGCTCAAAAGATTTCATATTTAAATTGACTTAAACAACATGGAAGAAGAACTATTTCTATACGCTTTTACGTCTTCTAAAATGAGACATTTAACTTTTACCGCGTCATTTACAAGTACTCCTTATTAATAATGACAGACTTTTTAATACTTCATTCGAACAAAATAATGAGTCATAATTATCCAATTAAGATGATCAGCGATCAGAATTTCATAAAATTACAAGTAAAATACTGCTATCAAATAAATATTACAATTTAAACGCTGTTGAATAAAGAGAACATGAAAGCAAAGACTTCGATTAATTTTGAAATCTTTCATCGCTATATCTGATTATCATTCGACATTTAATATTTAGCTAATTATTAAAAGATATGTTGAGAGAAGATGAAAATTGGCGCCCTCGTATCATGGGAGGCTCGTCGAGAATAATAATAATAATAATCGTTCGGTTAAATATTCGCTGTAGTAACTTATGCCGTATTCATTTCTTCATTTGCCCATTAGGCGACACTTTATTAAATGATTCTCAAGGTAAATTCTCAGAGTTCGAGTATACAGTCCTTAATGTCATCGACACCTTTTTACCCGGCTAAAATATCTAATTAGAATAACTCCCATTTGTCATTATAAACGCGCGGCCAAGCCTGGCGCGTCGATATATTCATTACAGTTTAATCCCATCGACACGCAACAGTATTCGCTTCGAAATTATTTTTGCTTTTTTCCTCGTCTTCCTCAATTCCGAAGTATAAAATAGAAGGTATAAAGCAGCGGACTTTAATCTCTCGAATCGCCGATTAATGCGACTCGCCATTCGCGCCAGAACGATTTCTGTCGGGGCCGCTCTTAACGCGCCCGCGCATACGTGTATACGGGGTGGTGTATTTTGATATTTCATTCCGACAGTGTATTAAGAAATATATTAATAGGATTCGATACGAGCGCGGCACCGCTTGCAAAATTATTTTTGCTTTCGGATTGAACTGTTTTTTTATTCTCATCTCTCGGGTTGTTTCTTTTTTGCGTTTGTTGATCTTGAGTAAGCACACACAGCAGCGGCTAAGAGAGCAAAGAGACAGGGAGGGGGGACATAAAACGAGTTCGCTCGACGGGCAAAAGGAGGAGCTGGTTTTCGAAATGCTCGAAACCTTCCCCTCGGATCGCTGCTCGTATACTTCACTCGCTGCCCTTCATACGACTTTCCGTCTATTTCTCTTCGTACGCCATTCTTATCGAATCTTTGTCCATCTGTCTTATACCATCTCCCTTATTCCAATTCTTCTTTCTCGTCTTATGCTACGTCTTTTTTCGACTCCTTTTTATTACATTATTCCGCGCGCTTGTTCTTCGAAGAATATTTTTATTGTTTTTTGTTCACCGAACAGGCTTCTTCATTGCCAGCTTTATACGCCGATCATTCTTAAGTATCAAGGAAGATATTCGGTCGATCAATTATTGGTCTTGATAATATGCGTCGCTCGTGCTATCAGGAATATCGATATCGAAACGATAGGTATACTTTTCCGCAATACATTGTAGCTTGTACTGAACATCATCGATTCCTTTTTTCTGGAACGAAAGTTCTCGATTTTCACCTGCCTCGGGGCCTGTATTTGTCTCTTCGTTCATATCATCCGACTTTGGAACAATTTTGGAAAAAAATTCGAGTAACGTTTGGCAGCTTCGACCTGGTTAAATTTTCTCTTAATTACGCATCGATGGTGAGTTAAATTGTTTAATCAAAGATAATTTGAGGTTTCAGAAAGGATAATCTTTTTTTAATTTTTATGCTGAATATTTTAATAATTCCGCTGAAAATCTTCTGCCAAAATCTGTCGGAATTCGATTTTCAACGCTAAAATTGTGCAAACCAGTAGATACTATTTTTAGGGAATAATCTGACTGTGTGTCAGAAGTAAATTCAGTATATTTCTAATCAGCGAATATAGCAACCCATCTTTCGTATAAGTGTATATATAATTATACATATGGTTAAATGAGTGCATGAAACTATACTTACTTGAAAATCAGAGGTTGATAGATTAGGGATCTGATTAAGTCTAAATTTTTTTGAAGAGTATAATAATTGTAAAGCAATTAATATCAGAATCGTTTAATATACTTGATACTTACAATGATGACTAAAAAACGCGTTATCTTATCACCTATGTGCTGCCAAAGCTAATTTGATATTTTTCAGTAGCAGAAAAACAGCAGAGCTATAAGATACAGTGCAATTTACTAAAACAATGTTAACTTCCACGTACCAATATAACAGATATAGAAACTCTAGGATTTGCAATTGCGTTTACAATTTGAAAGCTGGGTACAATTGTAAACATCGTACTCATATGATGGTTGATCATCGAATCTGAGAAGCCAAATCAAAGTAAATATCGAATATATCGCTCGAGAATGTGTTAAGCAGATTTGAGTTCACTTTATTTACATCGCTCACGCAATGCTTCTTTTCTCGTGTTTCGCTAAACACGCCTCAAGATAGCCATACCCTGATTAATCAT
Organism: Sycobia sp. Sy_11; assembly: GCA_018907035.1. Taxonomy (NCBI): domain Eukaryota; kingdom Metazoa; phylum Arthropoda; class Insecta; order Hymenoptera; family Epichrysomallidae; genus Sycobia; species Sycobia sp. Sy_11. Next base: position 712,241 of record JACCIC010000187.1, read on the forward strand.
AGTAATGGTAAAATTTTATACCGTTATTTTCTTCAGTTATTACAATAATCAAATGACTCATTTCCACTACAATGACAGCTATTTTAACCACTTCTCTGGCAGGGACAACCGGTTTTTCTACTGTCATTAACGTGATCCTTTCAATATTAATGAAAAATGTTACAATGTGCTATCTGGACTCATTACTCACTCTCTCACTCTCTTTCTCCCTCCCTCTTCCTTGCCATATATACTCATTTTTACACTTTATCCACTTTAAGCCCATGAGGTAGTTTTTGCACTCTCTTTTCCTCGTCTACCTCACCGCGCCTTTCTCCGCTCCACACCTTTCGCCTGACGATCTTCGTGCTTGGTCTGGCAAAGAAAAGTCGGACCCCAGCACAAGAATTCACGAACGTGTCGGAAAAAGGAGAACGAGTCTGAAAGGTCTTCCCCCTCCCATCTGAACGTCGTCGCACTGTCGCGCAAGCGCGTATTAAGGATATATATATATATATATATATATATATATATATATATATATATATACCCATACTTGCACGTAGCTCGTAAACCGCGAGCACGCCCGACGTGCATGGGGGAATCTTTAGTTCATATTTTGAACCCAATGCATAGTCGAGTGTCGTTTCTCTCTCTCTCTCCCTCTCTTGATTACGGCCTATTGAGATGATCGGTAGAAACGAAAAGAGAGGATCTCAAAGACTCTATAATTCGGCATTCTTTGGGAGCTTTTTACTCAACGGTACCATCACATACCCTCCCTTACCCCCACCGTCGTTCCCATTATGCTCCTCGTGTCTCCACTTTGGAGCGTTCGAGGCGCATTGTGGTAAAATTTCTCGACCCAGTTGCAATTACAATTAAAGTCGTCGGTGTAATACGATAGGCATTATTGTCACATTCTACGACTTGACGATTTTCAATTAGTCTTCCGGCGGAGAATCTATTATTCACTGCGAGGTGAATATAATTAAAGTTATACTCGAATAAAAAAAGATACATAATTTTGTTCTTTCGTTGGGCTATTGTTTTTTTTCTCTATATTTCAAAACTATTCGCATTTTATTCGATGCCTGTGCGGTCTTATGTATTATTAAAAAATTAATTTTACCGTTTGAACCAAGCCGCTTAGCTCGTTTGTTAAAATTGTAAAAAATAAAATATCAACATCTACCTATTTTAGGAAAACGAGGCTTCTATAAAATGGACTAAAAATAAAATAATTTACTCCATATGATATCCCGATGAAAACTTCCCGCGTGGGTTGGAAGTACAAAAACGGTCGGTTCGTCGTAAAAGAAAGGTCAACGGTTGTTCCATGCGTCAAGACAACCTGTCACACAAATATTTCAAACACATCGAGCTACTTTGTAGTATATTAGCTTCGATGATTTTCATAAGTCGAAAATGTATTTTTCACTTTTGAGCCAACAAATAAATGGTCTTATAATTATAGTTAAAATAATGTAAAAAAGGTAGACACAAGTACGCAAAGCAGGCAATTCTTGACCGGGTGTAGCGAGATCAATCGTACGAGATAAAAACCAACTTTCGCATTAGTATTGGACAATGTATTTATCTTAAGGAAAACCGGAAAATCGCATTAAAGTTGCGATTTTCAACTGCGAGCGCTGAAAAATTAATGTTACATTACAAATGCCCTTGAAGGTCATCAACAGACCAGCGAAGAATAAGCTCTTTTTTAGTTTTCAGCTGCTTCGGTGTTTCGATGGCTGACACGATGCATATAATATCATAACGCTACTATACCTCAATAATTCATTATTTTTGTGGTTTGTGCATACAGAAACATTTACGCTTTTACTTAATTTTTTTTTTAATTTTAACATTAACTAATGTAATTAAATAATTATTTTAAATTAATGATTAAATTAAATAAAATTAAATTAAATTAAAACAGCCTGTCAATGTTCAGAATTTTGTATAATTGCGATAATCGTTAAAGGTATTAAAAGATACATCATTTATATAATGTTTGTTCATGTATGAAATTTGATGTATTGCTTATACATACATACATACATACATATATATATAATTCCGAAATATCTACTTTGCTCTTTTTAGAGTGTCAATTCAACAAGTTAATAAAATGTTATTTCTGATATTTATATTTTTTTATTGTGAATCTATGTAAGCAAAATCCCAATGAAAATTGCAATTTGACCCACAGTGATGGATCGTTTTACAATGTAACTATTTAATGAAATCCATCCGACTCGTTGATTGATTTAACTTAAAATATCGTTTGCATTTAGTACATAATACGCAATGGAAATATAGGATAATAATTCGAAATGTAATAAGACAAAGCATTTAAATTTGTCGCGTCACGAAATTGAAAAAAAAAACTACTTATATATCACAGTTTTACATATATTGATACGTGAATGATCCGATGAACATTTCCAATGTATATTATATGCAGGACGAATTTTTTCAATAAAATCATCGAGAATGCTACATTGGCCTTTTCTTACAATTACCGGGTAAACAGTAGGGTGATAGAGAAACGAGGGGGGGTGGAGAGGGAGTAGTAAAAAGAGAGGCAAGAAGCGAGCGAGGGTAGGTTGCGGATACACGGCAGCTTGTGCAATCCGGCTGCGATTTCCGCTGGCAGAGAGTCGCATCAATCAACGGAGAGAGGGGGGGAGCGAAGGTAGCACGAGGCGCAGAAAGGGGGGAATCAAAAGCTGCGCCCACCCACCCCCACCACGTGGCTCAATTCGAGTTCTCCTTCGTGTGTAATATATATATATATATATATATATATATTATAGGCACGCACAGTCGCATGACGCGGTGCGACGCTGCGAAGGAAGAGAAGAAGAGGAGAGATGCCTGGGACAACGGTCTCATTAGGCATTGTCCCGGGAGTCGTACTCGTCCTCTTCCCCCCTACTCGTCGTCTCTCTCGTTTATTTATTTTGCCCCGGCGCGGCAAGAAAATTCTCGCGGTCGTCGGGAGCGGGTGGGTGCGGTGAGTTTAAAAAAAATTCTGTTTGAATATGCGTATGTGCGCGTGCTAATTGTATATGTATATATTTTGTAATTGGGAAAACCCCAATGAGATTAAGATTTACTCTAGCGTGAATTTATTTCTGATTAGTTTTTCTTCTTAAACGCAGTAGTAGTAGTAGTAGTAGTAGTAGTAGTAGTAGTAGTAGTAGTAGTAGTAGTAGTAGTCGTAGCAGCAATAGTTAAATTTTAAATTTAATGATAAATACATAAATTTTTTGAGTGTCAAATAGGGAATAAATATCAATTTACGAAATCGCTTCTTTAGCGCACAATGGATCGTTTCGATAATCGAACTCCATTGACTTTTCAGATAAACGAGTAGGACCTTTGAGTTGAGAAGAACTTTCTTTGGGCTAAACAGTTATTACCACGGTTATAACACCATCAAGTAGCGTAGCTTCATTTTTATTGATTTGCCAATTCATCCACTGTTTTTTAGAACTTTTGCAGCCTGTTTCTTGCCGAAATTTTTAATAATAATATTGAATTTGCGTCAAAAAGCAAATAAATTTGTGCATTGTAAAAAATTGCGCCATAAAAAACATGGCTTATATGCAACAGCTCTTATTGTATATACTTCTGCTCAATCTTATATAAAACATCATATACCACTGCTATTGTTTCTAAATATGCTGTGATCGCTAGTGTTTTTGAGATCAGTCATCTAGAACGCTAAATTATAGTTAACGATGTTAAAAAATATATTAAAAATTATCTCTCAAAATGTAAATTTTTTAAAGAGGATTTTCACAAAGTTTATACACTCGATTTCGCTAAAAATTTATATACTTATATTTATATTTATAAAGTTATTTCAGAAATTACGAAAGAACTCATAAAATATCAAAGCATCAAATAGGTATGATTACTTTACCGTACCTTTTGCTTCATCTAAAATCAACATTTTTTATAAAATCGAATGAAACAGAAACATTGTCGTAGATAGTACAACTGAAATGACGCTAATATACGTTATCATAAGTTATACAAAGCCTATTTTACCGAAATTTAAGTATAGCATTTGTATGAAATATTTTTGTAAATTTTTCTTACTTTCTAAGGTAACTTCAAAACCGTGATTTTCATTGCTTTTTCCACAATAACCACCGTTATATATTCGTAATCAACATCACATCTAAGCAGTTAAAAAAATTTAAGCAAACTTATCAGAAATATATCCTTTAGAAATTACGAATTATTTTTATACGAGAAGCTATCTCAACGAAATTTTTTCCTCTGCTATATTAAAATATACAAATCACTGCCTCAAGGCATTTTTTTTAAAGGTTAAGGCTTTATTTTACTCTCTACCTGAGATTTGCCAAAAATATTTACAACACTTAAAACGAGATCAAAGGTACACCGAAAGCAATATACCCTATTGGCGGATAAATATTTTCTTGCATTCTAGATAGAAATCCATTTCTTAAAATTACTACTAGAATCTAAAAATAGTTTACCTCAATCAGTTCCGTCGGATTCGTTTCAAATCTGGCGCTTATTTTCATAAATTGTGAAATTTGTGCTACCAGAAAACTATCATCACTTGACAATACAAATTCATTCCAGCGATGTTTTTGAAAATTTCTTACTACTTGTTTTTGCGTGGAAGAGCTAGGGGGTGAAATATCATATAGCCGAGATAAGTAGCACCTCGGATCTATGGCAATTTAGACTTTTTGCAAATATTATATGCACACACACACACACACACACACACACACACACACACACACACACACACACACACACACACACACACACATATATAAACAGTGGGACAAACCGCGGGAGAAGCAGCAGTTCGGGGCGCGCAGCTGTTTCCACGCAAAGTATTTCTACCACCGCGACCGGAATAAGAAAGAGAGAGAGAGAGAGAGAGAGAGAGAGAGAGAGAGAGAGAGAGAGAGAGAGCAACAGAAAGGGAGAGACCTGCTACTCGCCATCTATTTCTATCCTAGCGCAAAGAGTACGGGGTTCGCACTTGCGCCCGCGCGGCAGTTGGAGCACTGCGACAAGTAGCTCTCCTCTCTCTCTCTCTGTCTCTCTTCCTTTCCATGTCTTCTCCTTCCATCCTACGCCACACGACCTTCTTCAGTCCGCCTTATTTTCTCGACAAGTCTCCGGAGTTCCGTAACCCCCCACCCCTATTTAAGAACCGGGGAGAATGGACGAGAGAGACGGCGGGAGAAGGGCGGGGAGGGGGTCGAGCGGGCGGCAGGGAAGCGGTGGAGAAAAAAACCCAGGGAGGAGAACAAGAAAAGGGACTGGCAGAAAATCCATCCGAGAATCTCGCCCGAGTTCTCGCGGGCGGACGCGCGCGCGCGTACACATTTCCCGAGCGTTGCCCGAAGCCGTTTCGTGTATAATGGAGAATTCGAATGAATATATTAATAAATTTGCGGATTAACTCCGTATGTGTAATGCGTCGATATAAAGTTTCGCGTCCCGACCTGTCGCTGCAACTATTTAGCCTCGATGATCTGATTATTGTGGTATTTTTTTTGTTTTTGTCTTCTTTTGTTCTATTTTTTCTTCTCTTTTTTTTCTATTTCAATAACGACGACGTCGCTTAATAAATTCTCTAGGTGTTTGCGCGCGTGCGCATGTATACGTACGCGCGATCGTAATAAAAATTTATTGGCTTAGGAACGTGATGAAAAAAAATAACAATCAATTGTATTATCAATGCTTAAGCGGTACGATGATGGAATTGCACCTTTCCTGTGAAAATTAATTTTTAAACAAAGAATTTCGTCTTATTTTCTTTCTTCTTATTTAATATAAAACTAATAATATTTTTCTATACGATTGTTCGATAAGAACCGAATCGATTTCACACATAAGATACATCGTAACTATCAAGCTACAGAGGAAGCAATTTTCATTTGTTAATCTCATTTGTAACACACAAGATGTATAATATTTTAACAGCAACAAATCTATAATTAAAATTTATCATAGAACCTATAAATACTTAATGGAAATCGACATTATATATATATATTTTTTTTTTCTCGTTATTTCACGCATCTGTTTGTATTCTCTGCAAAGCTTTTTTGTTTTCGACGGCGTTATATTTCTTTTTTACTTGAATTTCTCGATTTATAGTTAAAATAGCTAATTTTGTGTGTGTTTTTTTTCAGACACAAAGGAACGGGAATGCTGCTCACTGTCGAGAAAGCCTGTGATGGTTCTTGTTCCAATTTACGTCCGGATTTTGGAAACAGCTGCAGTCGGTTAATTGCGCATCTCGGTATTTTTCACATTACTGTGAAAAATGTCCGATAATTACGACCAAGGGATCGGAGTCGAAAAATGTTGTTAATTTTAAATATTTACATTACGAAATCTTCTTTTTCAAGGGTATATTGTAAATGTATTGTTAGTGAATTCAATAAAGTGATAGGCACCCAACCAAGAATCAATTCTTACGAGAAGGTCTGAAAAACATAAAATTAAATAATTTAAGTTCATTGGGCGTCGATGTATTTAATTTTAACGAAGCTGCGACAATTAATTTTCATTCTTCATTATCACAGAAATTTGGCTTATAAAATGTTTTTCATCTCTAAAATTTCTTCTTATATTTTGAAAATATATTTTTGGCATTCCGACTTCCTCCAACAATTATCCTTTATAAGCATAAAATTTTTTGTCAATGTTGAATTTTCAACAGAATAAAATAAACTTTGTGCAATTCAAAATTTTTCTAATTATTGGTTTAATGATATATAATTGGTTTTTAATTAAAACGAAATTTTTGTTAAAAAACTATCGAGCATTCAATAAACTTATTTTTAAGACGATTTAGATGAACCACAATTATTTTCGAATCAAATTTCATGATAAAAGAGTAATACTGTACGTTTTGATATAAATAAAATTAAAACAGAGTCTCGTAATCTAGTTTTACAATGTAACATTTGTTTATAGGTATGTGAAAGGGCATATGAATATTTCCGATGTAGGAGAAGCGGTTATGGAAATTGAAAATCTGTAATAAATGTTATTAATTATAAAACAGTTGCTTAATTTTTACGTCCATTCAATGAATTTTTTTCACTTGCTAGCACGAATGGGTTACTCGGTAGATGTGTACTTCCCACGTAAGTAAATAAATATTTTATCGTCCAACATTGTGATATAACTTTATTATTGATTTTTTGTAGATTTTCCTATGTAGATTTTCAGACGCTTCTGATCTTCGATGGGTCGCCCGCAAAATTCTGATCATTTTTTACGTACTAGAAATTAATTTTTTGCGTCAGTATATAGTTACAGTAGGTTTTTAACTTTATATTCAATGATTGTTTTAATAAATTGGACAACTTTAAATAGAGGTAAACAAATAAAACTTAATTTAAAAATATATATACTGTGTCTTTAAAATTTCCAGCTTGAATAATGTCAATAAAAAAAAAAAATAAAAAAAATAAAACAAAAAAAAACAAGACGCAAACGAGCTCCATTCATCGTATCAACAAAACAAGCAGACGGGCATATATAGGTACGCGCATATATATGTACGCTCGCGCGTCCGCGACCTTTGATCCGGAAACTTCCTTTTGATGTAGCGGGCTCGGCGAAGCTCTTATAAAACCGCGCGCGCGATACCCCCGCCCACACTCTCTCTCTCTCTCTCTCTCTCTCTCCTCCCGCTCCCATATTATAACCTGCAGCGTGTCTCGCCGCTATAAGCGCTGAAGTATGCGCTTACTCCTCCCAACCTCCACTCCTCTCCTCTCTCACTCTCTCCTACGTTCTGTACTGCACGCTGCAGCTCCCTCACCTCTTTATCTCCCTCGCCGTCTTACCCGACGGCTTTTTTATCTCTCTGACCCGCTCTCTCTCTCTCTCTCTCTCTCTCTCTCCTCCTCGCGTGAGGGGCGTACACATACACACTTGCCTCCTCGCGTGCAGGCGGCTCCGCTAAAGAAGATCGATGGCTTCTCGAACGTCGAGTTCGCGATGCACCCGACCACGTTCTGTGCGCGGATGCTGTGTACTTTGTGTGTGTGTGTGTGTGTGTGTGTGTAGAGAGAGAGAGAGAGAGAGAGAGAGAGAGATGAAAGGCTCCACGTTCCAGCACTTACCCGCTGCATATATGCATACAGTGACCCGTCGCTCGGCGAAAAATAATAAGGCGGGACTCATGGGGAAGTGAGAGAAGGAGGGAAACTTGCATCCCGTGCACCGGCTGGGGAAAAGACCAGAAACTCTTCTCTCGTGGCGCACATACAGTGCGATTACGCCGATTATCATATACAGATATATATATATATATATATATATATATATATATATATATATATATATATATATATATACATGCCGAGCGGACATAAAAGAAACGGCGGTCGCGGCGAGCGCATGCGCTATAATACTCATCTCCTTTCGCGGAATATTATTCGTCCGAGCGCAATTATAATTGCCGCGCGAGGAAGGAAAGGAGGGAGGAGGGGTCAGTGCACACGCGAGAAGAAGACGCGCGGCAAGCAGCGAGGAAATTATATTTCTAATTTTTTTAGCTAGACGGTAAATTCTAGAGGATTATAACGATAAACGCATCTTGCTATGGCATCTTTAACACACACACACGTTTATAATTTTATTTCTCACTATTATACGTGCCGATGAGGTAAATCGGCACGGAGCCGGCTACTGCTTGATTAAGACATTTATATGGTTTCAGTGGTACACTGAATATTGTGTGTACGCGCGCGCATGTGTGGTGTGTGTGTGTGTGTACTTATGAAAACAATAAACTAATAAAAATTCATAAAAACAATCAAATAATCAATTAAAAACATACTAGAAGGACGTGCTGGAATGTATCTTTTATGTTTTCTGTATTATTTTTTTTGTAAACGTGATAGATTTTGAGAATGATCATAGGTTTGAAAGGAAGTGAAGCGCTAACCATGATCTTTGAGAGATGTTTATTTTTTTATTTCAAATGTGGTCTACATAAATCTTTGCTATTGCTACCCATGTATTCAGTCAGACCCTCTCAAATTTTTTCCAAAAATATAGCTTGTATAGTTTGTATATATATATAACAAAATATATGTATTTATAGCCTGCTCTACAATTTTCATTTCAAACATTATTTTCAATTTTCAAAATTTACTAAGGTTCTCGCCAACGAAAACCATATTTTCATGACATATTTATGATTTTCAACATTCGAAATTTCGACATTTTGAAATTCCACTTGTTACTCATTTTAGCTATCGTCTTAGTGATTAATGCTTCAAAATATATCAATTCGATTTCTTTCAGAATTTTTTTTAATTTATTGTTTTTGGAAGTATTCTCAAATTCTGTTGGTCGTAACATAACACACCTAACGAAAACAGGTTTAAGTAAAGAAATACTACTAAAATTCAATACTGATAAAAAATTGTTTTATATAGTTTTTAGGTCACTTTGAAGAGTCAATAATTTTCCCAGATTTTTCTGATTTTTCTTCAGTGACATTTTCTTAAAATGATCGTAGGTTAAATATCCGATGGGAAATGGCAAGATCTTTCAAAAAAATCTGAAATTTATCTGTAGACTCTTTTCTGTACATGCTGTTTTAATGAATTAGACTCGATGGAATGCGACTAGTTTATTATGTTTGAAAAAGAATTTTTTTCTGCGAAATGCGGTTGATTTACATTTTTCGATTCGTCCTCATACTTAGAGTGCGTAAATGAGAACGATTTCTGTGAAAGGTTACTTTATTTGCATCGGTCGATTAGTGTTTATATACATCTTTCGACTTTGTGGTTTGTGTTATTTTTAGAATCAGATCAAAATGATTCTAGTTATAAAGCAGACGTTCGCGCGGAATTAAAATTTTCGGGTAAATTGTTTTAGTTTACGCCATAAAATGATCATATTCAATAGCGTATAACTTTTTAAAAATGCATCCACATTAAAAAAAAAAGCTTACCGATAAATTTTAGATCTTTCCATTTTCGTTTTAATACTGTGCCTATGACGATTGTAAAAATAAATATAAGTATTAAATCTCAAATAATTCAAATGATCATGACCGCTTTACAACCGTAAGGAAATATAAACGACAACTGAAAAGCGAGGAAATGTAATAGACAACTTTTATGTCAAGTTAAATGGACCCGAAGTATCTTTAGATGAAAAAAGACTTAAAAAAAAAAATGGAAAAATTATCGAAGGTTACAATAAACAGACTTAGAGAATAGGCGTAGCAGTGAATTGAACAAAGATACGAGGCAGAGGATGGAGTCAATCGAACTGGCATTCGCATTTTCTCCCTCTGTTTTTTTCGTCTGTTCTTCCCCTTCTGCTTTTATTTTTATTTTTTGCTGCTTTTCCCCGCCCCCGTCCCCGTCGACGTCGTCGATTAGGGAATGCAGAAGGTCTCGAAATGGGCCGCGCGCACTGAAATTCCCGCGTCGACCGATGCGGGGGCCCCATTTAAATTCCGTCTAATTAAATAAAGAGATTACGGTTATTATTGCGCGCTCTTTTTTTCTTCTCTCTTCTCTTCTCTCCTTCTTCTTCTTCTTCTTCTTCTTCTTCGTTTCTCCTCTGTTATCTTTTCTTTTTTAAGGGAACGAGGATCAGCCGAGATTATTTTAATAACGAAGCCGATTAGAAGGGATTGAATCGTATGTGATTATTTCCACTGTGCACGTGTATTTGTGCATATATATATATATATATATATATATATATATATATATACATGCGTGTATGTATGTATGTATGTATGTATAGGTATATATATAAGCTCGAGTTAATAAGTCGGCGTGGCGAAAGGCACGATGTCGCTTGCTTTTTTAAATTATACGACGCGTATAGCCCATAAACCTTTGGATACGGAGGGTTTAATAATACTTTTTTCGGTCGAACGTAAGAAGTATGGATACTATAAAGGACGTTAAAAATTAAGTACGCTTTTAAGAAATTTTTTCGTTTTCTTCTTTCGTGTTATATGAACACAAAAAGAAACTAATTGATTCGCAGATTTTATTATTTACATAGACGTTTGATTGGGTAAACTAATTAACAATTGAAATGAATTTATTTTTATTTGAGAAATGGTTGGCTACGAAAATTTTTTGCGAACATTTTTTTAATTCGCTGTGCGACTTGCGAATTTAAAAATTACAATGTTTTGCCCGACTGAACGTCTACGAAAGCACGTAAATTTTACATTTTTCATTTCTTTGCGAGTGAGATCATAAGTATTATATAACATAAGACAATAAATAATATAAATACAAATAAATAAAATAAAAATTATCGAGTTCATTTCTGATGCAAATGTCATGCTAACTCATGATATTTTGTTTGAAAATGTGAAAGCTTTCTGGGAATTATTACGCCTGGCAATATTATGGATTTCTCATTGTCCTTTATCATTATAGTCAATCACTAAACATAATTATTTCAAATTATTCTTCATTATATATAAATATGGTAGACAATTATATTCACGTTGTCATCAATACGATCTGAAATAATCTAAAATTCCTATATCAATATTGACACTGTTGAAACATTTATAGTTTTTCAACATTGCAATTATCGCAAATTTCTGTCTTTTCATAATAATAGAAATAATAATTTTTGCAACAATTTGCAATTCGCAACAATTGTCGCAATTCTAAATCTCGACATTATTGCTCAAAAAGAAGAAAAAAAAACAATTTTTCTTTTAAGTGGTCGATTTTCCAAAAATTGAACGTTAATTCATTATCTAGAAAATACGTTGAATTAAATTATTAATCCGAAATTCTCGTAAATTGCGAAGCCGTAAATGTCGAAATTAAAATATTAAATCCCCGTTAAATTACAAAGGAGTATAAGTTTTCGCCATAAAAGCAAAAATAAATTGTCAAAACCCAGTGGCGGAATGGCGGTGGCGCTTCATAAATCGCCAATCCCCCTCCCAAGGAAGGAAAAGTCGCACGAACTTTCTTTTGCGCCACCCCCGCCCCTCCACCCTCATTCTCCCTCTCTTGCTCCTAAATCCCTTCTCTCGATTTTTCCGTTTCTCTCTTCCTTATGCGCTCTCTTTACTCCCTATCTTATCCCCTTTCTTCTTCTGGTATACTATCTCATTATGCTTCAACTTTCTATACACGCACAAGTAAATGCCGGATGGATTGTCGCTTTGAGCTGCGTGGGGATGGAGAGGGGATGTCTCAAAAGGGCGCTTTAAAAAGTTTAAAAGCAAGTGGTTTTCCCTGTCATTTCGGATACTGCTGGAAAAATTTTATTACATGGCCTTTGGCATAAATTCACTGAAAGCATCCGAGACTTTCGCAAATATATACCTTTGCTTCGCCAACGCTATAATCGCAACTGTATTGCATTAGCTTTGAATTGCAAAAATAGGTGTCAGAACTGGCCATCGAAATATCGCATTTCAACTAAACTAATTTTTTTTATTCTAATACATAAAGGATCTAATTTTGGAAGAAAAAGTTCGTTATTTCACAAAAATCCTTATTAACTTTTAGTTATTAGCATTAGTTTTTAGTAATCCGTAGGATGCATTAGTTACGCCGCTTTCAAGAAGAGTTTTATCCATCTATATTAACATTTTTTTTAAAAATATTTTATTGTTTTACAATTTTTTTACAATTATAATTTCTTTTAATAAGATCTGTTTCAAAATTATTACCTAAAGATTTTTTGTATTTTTTTTGCATCGAAATTTTTATTCAAAATGAATGGTATACAAAATCAAATAATACAACCTCTAAATCAATTTCTTTGTTGAAAGAAAAAATAGTGTAACCTGTTCTTTTTTTCTATTGGATAATTTTTTCATCGAAGTACACCGACTTCTAAAAGGTTCTTTGAAAATCAACAAACTATGAATAAAAATTGGCTTTCTAATTGGCTTTCTAATTCAATCTTTAATTGTTAACCTTTACAGGGTTGAGATTTTTATAATTAGTTATATTCTTAACTTTTATTTATTTTCTTTTCTTAATTTTTTTTTTATTTTCCATTAAATTTTCTATTTTTTAGATAAACATATTTTCCAGAATATTTTCAAACTTATAGATCAGAGTATGTAACAATTATCTGAGAAGCAAAAAAATTCTAATAGATCGATATTACAAATTAGAATTTATGACTTTGATTTTGAGATTAGAAAAATTGGATCATACGATGCACAACTTGGATTGTAGATTTGAATTCTCTATAATTTTTAACATAGTGAATTATACTTGTAAGGAACTATTGAAAAATTCGTTTAAAAAACTTTGAAAAATTCGCTATATGACGTGATTCCTGCCCTCTATAGGTTAATTGATGTAAATCTAATAATTTATTAATCATGAAAATGTTCTATATTTTCGACGAGAAATCCATCTGCGCAATTGCTATTAAAATTTCTAGCCAATCGAAAAAAACTGCATTTCTACCAGAATTCTTGTTGGAGATTATTTTTTAATGGCTCATATATCGATTAAGCGAATAAAAGAGAAACTAAAAAAAAGAGAATTCCCAAGTAATCATTGTCCATATATATAACGTTGAAGTTCTCAAGATCTAACCCAAGATTAGCTTCAGGCATCTGCGAAGAAAAATCATAAATCGTTAATACTTTGGTTCTTCCAAAAACGAAGACTTACACCATTTGATCGGTCGCACTGATATTTTTGGATCCCCCTTAAAAAAAGAATGAAATTACCGATCCATGTCAAATTGCCAGATATTTAACAATATAAAATAGCTCATAGTAGAATGAATCACTTTCTCGTTTGATTAACTGAAATCTGTTGCACTGAAAAGAAGTTGCAGCGTTATCTAAGTTAGAAAAATAAATAAATGTAAAGCTGCAGTATATTGGAGGAGTTCTCGAGTAATTTCGAATTCTCGGTTAAAAGTGCCCTTTTCAAAGTGAAAGTCCGCACTGTATGCATACCGGTTTAAAGGCTGCTCACGCAGCCACATCGGTCTCCTTATGTCGCACTTTCGAGGCAGTTGCCCGATCTTTGATCTCCCGCAAAGTAGTTCTTTTTGGATGTAATATTCTTTTCAAATTTCAAAAGATACTGCAAAGTCCTCTTCCGCTAAGTATCGTAAAGCCTTCCATTCCTCCTACGTTTCGATCTCCATCTCATCTATCGAGTCAAAACGATGTCTAGGTAATGGTCTCTTAGAACATAGATCTCATTTCGGCGAACTGATCACGAATTTCGAGTGCGGCGTGTAATGACGCATTATCGTCATACAAAAACCAGGACCAATCACAAATCCGATCTTTTTGGCGGACAGTATTGCAAACACCACGCACAACACCTAAAGAGCATTTTTTGTATTGGCAAAAATAGCGTCCATCGTAGACACGAGGGTGCCACTGCATCAAAACAAAAATGGCAGCTATGGCAGGTCCAATACGATAGTACAGAATGTATATGAAGTGAACTTGTGTTTTAAATTATAAAACAGATGTTTGCATTTAAAATATTTGGTCAAATGTTGTATTATCTTCTATAATCCCATAGTATATTAAATGTCATATAATTGTTTTTTTTATTAAACTCATCGTGTAATAAACAGAAATCTAATAAAAATAATCTTTTAAATAGATTTAGTTTTCGGAATAATTGTTATACGTGTATTTTGTTTGGAATCATAAATATCCGAACAGTTGTAAAAAACTGTTTTCTTATAGCATTTAATTTTTATTATTTTGGTTCACTCTTTACGATTGCTTGCTATTTACATATCACAAAATTAATTTTAGAAGTTTCAGATTTAGGCATACAATGAAAACTTAAAGTACTATTAAAATTTTTATAAAAATTCAAGTTCATTACAACAATATCTCCTTGTAAAAGCATTTCTATATTATACGGAGAACTCCATGATGTTTTTTTTACAGTCGGAACACTTTTTATGCTTTCCTTTGATGTATTATGGTAATAGTCAGTTTTTAAAAGGAAATTTTTCCTAATCTAAGCAACGATTTCGCGTACATCTGTAACGCCCGTGGCTGCGATCTTTTAGTTCTCCACACTACCGATAGTATATCACATATTATCTTCAAGTTGCCAATACCATTAGACAGTTGAGCCGTATGGAAGGAATTCATAATGTACCGCACCACAATAATCGAAGAAAATTGTCAACGCGATCTTAATTTTTGACTCCCTTTATCGTGGTTTCTTTTGGGTTCCTCTCAACTTTGTCAAGGTTTTACCCGATTTATCGGCTGTGTCCAAATTATAGGCATAGATCCAAGTCTCCTCTCCCGCAATTACGCATTTACTCTTTTCTCGATAGTCGGAAATCGTTGTGTGCTACAATTCAAAAACGGAATACTGGTTTTCCATGAAATGGAACGTTCTTGTCACCAATCGACTTCTCACTTTTCTAAAGCTCAAACAGTCGCTCAAAATGGTTTTCACCAACTGTCAATAGAAAATTTTTAAGCACTCATTCTCTCATTTTCTCGATGCGTACAGCTCGCCAGTCGATGTTGATGGTGATGGTATTCCGGGCCGCATCCCCTCTTCAACACTTTCTCGACCCTCTTTGTGTATTTTGCTGCTTTTTTTTGCAAAAAACTTTAATGGTACCGGCGGCGAAAATTGCATTCCCCGCGGACGTTTTAAAGGAACCACCTTGTAGAATCGATACGATAAAAAATGAAAAATTCGCTTTTAACAGCATTTACAAAACAACGCGTATCTCAAACACAAAGGAATATGTCGGTGTCAGTGACAATAGTGACAGCTTATCGATAAAAACACGTGTACCCACATTGGAATACCACAAAAATTTTCATTCAAATATCGTGAAATTTTTAACCTACGGTATTTTACATACATATATAATCTAGACTACGCTCGATAACTCTTCAGCGAGGCGCCTTTGACATTCAATAGCTTTTATAACGGTTTTACGTGTACGCGAATATAGGTATTGTATAGGTATAAGCACGTGCGTGTAAAAGCGAATCTCCCCGCGCCGCGCAGGACGTCCTCTCCCAGCAGCGTGTCTCGCGCACTCGGGCTGACGATATAACGTTGCGCGGGCAAAATCGTTATCGCCCCCGGGCACCGATTGTGTTATATATTATAAATATATACCATTATCCCATTGTGTACCGATCGCTCGTGTATACATATGCATTGACGCTTATATAGACTCGGCCGCCGCGCGGCGGACTGTAGAAGAAAACCGGCGGATCCAAATCTTGGAAACTTGTTTATATATATATATATATATATATATATATATATATATATATATCTGTGTGTACGTACGCGCACACATACCATATGACTGTAGTTCCGCTCCCGCGCACGAGTTTTTCTGTCCTCGCCGCTACATATATAATAACGCGCGATCCTCGGCTGCTGCACAGCGCGAGATGCGCTGAGATTGCGTGTATATTTATATTAAGAAGCGAAGCAGATGAGGAGGAAGATGTATAGGCACACACACGCGCGCGCGCGCGATGGAAAAGTGGCGATTCGTAGCTGATGCGTCAGAAGCGCGCGTCGTAGATGTGAGATATTGATATAGGGAGCAAACGAGTGACGAATAAATAGCTGGGGGATGAGAGACTCCGCGTATTTACGTTAAATACGTTCGCATGTGCGCGCGTGCATACGTTTATTACAAGTAATTTCATTTTACAGTTATCGAACCGTATACAGATGATCATTTTGATAGAAGAACGAAGATCGAAGTTTATGTAAATATACATCATATACACGCACTCGAGTGCTTGCGCACAAGTTCACACGAACAATTCTCATTCTGTAATTTTAAAGCGAGCCGCCCGATGAGGTTTTCTATATGGCTGAAAGCGTCGATATATTTAAAATATATGTTTGAAATATAGGGAATATAATTATTAGAAGCGCGTACTGAGTTTATAAAACGAAATCATTTAACGTCGCCAAAACGAAATTTGAAATAAAAACTTTTTTTTTATTATAAAATTGATTTGTATATTGATATGATATATAATATTGATGTATAAATGATATATAAAAAATATGTATAAAAAAAAAGTTATAAAATTTGTTCTAATTTTAAGGAAAAAAAGTAAGCTGAAATTACTGATGCATAGTTAATAATTGTATTGATATATAAATTAATGTAATTGATTCGCATATAAATAGATCAATCCTTACAGAAATCGACAAGGAACCAATAGTGTTAAATTATTTTATTTCAAGAAATTCAGTAGACACGACCTTGACCCATAGTAATGAAGCCTTTAATACATTCTGTACGAGTAGAAGAATTTCATGTTCCAAACTTGTAATTCAGCCAATTTTCCTAATATTTGAAGATATTTTGTCATCCCATCTCTCTATGTAAGTGTAGATTTAATTTTCTTTTTCTATACAATATAGATTTAAAAAACCACTTTTCTGAAGAACTGACGGAAAATTAAAAAAAAAAGAAGAAGCAAAAAAGATAAACTCGACATGCTTCGGAACATCAAATTCTCCTCGACAACGTCCCGACGTCCATTTTGGGAATTAGAAATTATTGAATTTCCTCGAAAGTATACGGGAGGCACCATTCAAAGATATACAAACGGGGCGGGAGAAGGAGTGGAGAAAAAAGGAAATCCCGCAGAATACAGCTGCCACCCCGCTCGAACAAACAGAGTTATAAGTTATATATATATATATATATATATATATATATATATATATATATATATATATATATATACTTCTGCACTCGGTCACTGTCAAATGCACGCTCCAGCCGTAAGATATCCCCGTGCTCGGCTCGCCTCTTCAGTCCCTCGCTCCGCGCGCGCGGAGGGATATAAATTTTGCGCTGTCGCGCAACTTGACGAAAAACCCTCCCCACGCGAAAATTGTTAATCGATGAAGTTTCCATTGTCCCGTGAAATTATTATTGCGGAATTGTCGTGTAAATTTGTCAAGGATACCTCGAATGAATGAGATAATGGCCCTTAGTTTTTTTTTTATTAAATATGAAATATTTTTCATTTAAATAATGGATTTATCGAGGTTTTTTATATTTATCCGATTGCATGGTTCGATGATCGCGCGTGTCGTTGTAAATTCTCAATTGTAATTATATGTCATTTTTACAATTGCCATGTAGATTTTCCTTATTATAGCATCATTATTATTATTATTATTATTATTATTATTATTATTATTATTATTATTATTATTATTACAGTCCTCAATTGTTATGCAAACCATATTGACAACAAAAGAATATTTTAAGGGAAGAACCCATCAAAAAACCAATTATACCACTAATCGATAAAAAATACCCTTTAAATGTATAAAAAATAAAACACTATATTCATTATGTTAGTCGATTAAACTTGTTGCGCTTCTTTAATTTATAGTGCAGATGCGGTAATGAATTTTATAGTTCTTGATTGTGTCACTGCTGATTCATTTATTACATGTTTTTAACCTTTAAAACTGCTTCTCATGTACTAGAAATATCTTGTTTTTTTCTGTAATATTTTTTTCAACAACTATAAATGAATAAAAGTGTATTGGACGATAACAACACCTTTGTTTTAATGAAATCATTTAAAACGTAAATTTTCAAGAATTCCCTATTTTTTTATTTAACATCTTTAACACTGTATATAAATTTAATTTAGAAGACATAATAGCATCTCAACGGGTAGTTTCATCAAAAAATATTTTCATTGTATTTTTGGTTTATCTGAATAATGTTTGAGCTATACCTCGCGGCATGTGATGAACGAATCATTTTGAAAAAAACGAGTTATAAAATTAATGCAATAAAATTTTTTTGTTTTCGTAACACTCAAGCCGCAAAATGAGAACCGATTGTTGGAAATTCCTGAAGTAAACAAAACTCAATTTGTTATAGAAATGATGTTTTCTTGCACGAATCCTGCTTGATGCAAGAGTAATGAATTAATTCAAGAAGAGTAATTCAAGTAAATGTACATACGTAATGTATTTTTAATCTCTGAAAATATGAATAAAATATATTTTTAATTTATATATAAAATTATATTATGTAGCTAAAAGTTTATCGTTAGCTTTATATTTTTAAATCATAATTCATAAATATTTCCCGAATTATTGTCTAAAAATAGTTCTATGTTCAATGAACCTGAGAGCTGTATTAAAATATAAACCTGTGTTAGTTTCGATTTTTAAACTGATAAAACGATTATAAAGAACAAGATTCGGACTTGCAAGGTAAATAAGAAAAGTCGATAATAAATAATTACTATTGACCAAGAGCTCCAGCGCGATTATATTTCTTATCTTTTTTACGTTCAATTAAAATTAGTTTAAGTTATGGCTGAGCGCGTTCCACATACATGTGACAGTTTTTGCGCGAAATGCGCGTAATTTCACCTGTTTTGTGTGTGAAGAAAAAATCAGTTATGTACATTTAACAATCAAATGATTTAAGATCTCGATTCGATCGTTTTTCTTGCGCAGCGAATAGCAGAAATATGAGCAGGATGATTATACACAAGTGTTTTTAATGGCAATATTAAAGTTTATTTTCGAATTATATACTTTTAGCTGCAATCGAGACTTTTTGCATACTAATTTTTTTGTTTTGCACAAATCGCGAGTTTTTAATTGTGGAAAAATTTATGCTTTATATATCCAAAGACGAGAGGGGATACGAGTGATAACGACGCGTCGCTTTACCAAGTTAGCGAAACACTAAAAATAAAAGTTAATTTTCTCTTGTGATCATTACTTTCGATATTGTCGAATAGGTCGTAACGTTGATTTTTTTTTTGTTTTTACATCAGTGACCTTAGTTTGAAAGAATAGAAACATGTCGTTCTGGACATCGAACTTTGCCGTGGCGTTTTTTCTGCTATATCAATGTGCCGTTTGCCTTGGAAGGTAATTTTGTTGACAGTAGTCTTAAGGGAATCGAAGTACATCCATTATAAAAAATACAATTTTGAATATATATATATATATATATATATATATATATATATATATATATATAAAATATATATGTATAAACGTGTTGAGGTATTTGTATATCAAGCATTTCGGCACGGGTGGAATTTTGATTTTATGACTTCTGCGGTAGTTCGCCCCTAACGATCAATTGACGCACTGTCGTATCGATCTTTCGATTCTGCACTACGAGAGCTATAAAATCATGTTGAAATTATGAATTTTAAAATTATAGTGGATGAAAAAAAATATGAATAAGTACAAATAACTTATTTTCTTATGTTAATGTCTATAATTTTTGTAAAGAAGAATACATGTTTCTAAGTGTAAAGCAAATTTTTAGAAAAATTTGTTTAGTGCCTATATGTGATTAGATTATTTGTGAACGCATACTAATGTATTAAAGTTCTTTATGCGACACTTTGAACATTTTTATAATTACAAATATTTATTTTAATTACAAACACAATTTTTATTTAACTTATGAAATTTGTTAAATAAATTACGAGTTCCGTCCCTTATTAAAGAATACTTGTTAAATATTATAAATATTATTTAGTATTAACGATTATAGTATTTATAGAACGTTAAATTGTGACTATTGTCGATACTATCCAATTCATCACAAGTTTTTCTAAAGATCTGTTGAATTATGCAAGAGATTAATAATTAAGGATCTACAAATAAAAAGGGAATGTAACTAAATTTCAGGGATTAAATATTGCTCAAACACCCATTTATTTCGAAATCCTCGATAACTTTTTAAAAGTGCGCACGAAAAAGAAATTTAGTATGATAGCCATTACGGCAACTGGCAGCAATCGTATGCGCGCTCCTTGACCTATACAGAAGCACACCGTTAAAAAAAAATCATTTCAATCGCTTTGAAATTTCGTTTAATTTTTTCAGCCACAAAGGTCACCGAAATGTGAAATTTTCTTTAATAAAAGTTTATTTGGAACTGGCTTATGAATTTGCAGTAAAATACTATTAAATTTTAAGTCGGATGTTAATCAATATTCATAAAATATCCCATAAATTTTTTTAAGATCAAATGCATGAAATATGAGTGAACAGCACTAAAATTTTGATAATGTTCTGATAAAATTTATGAATTTTAATTATATTAACTGACAATTATGATTAATAATATTTTTGAAAATACGTGTACTGATTTAATATATCTTTTTATATTATACTTGTTTCAATTATTCGTAGTTAATAGATCGTCTTTTAGTTCAGAATAAAATAATTTTTTTTGTAAATTCACGTAAATTTTAAGGCGAGCTTATATCAAAACTTGTATAATAAGGATTTACACGATTTTATTGAAAAATTTTGATTTATGGAGAGTGCACAGGCTAAATGTCGGGTGACTGGCCACACCTCAAAGTGATAAAAAATTACCTCGGTTATATACATATAAGATTAAGATTTCATAAGTATAACAGTATATGGGAATGTATGATATAACCTATCTTTGTTAATAATAATTTTTTAATATCTTTGTTAATTTATTTATTAGTTTAAAGGTATACTCTGAAACTATAACTAAATTAAAAATTATAAACTCAATAAAAATGTCAAATTTATATTATAAATCACAGTTATTTTTAACAATGTACTATATAGGTGTACAATTCGGGTCGTTTGCGTAATAACTGATACTCTACGGAACGCTTCAATTAGACGAGCTTCTTATATTATAAGAAACGCTTGTAATTCGCTTAAAACAAAACCTTCTCCCATCGGTGCTTTTAATAATCTTTCAGCGATCTGGAAAAATTCAACGTTTGAACAATAATAAACTATAATAAAATAAACTTAATCAACAGAATTTAAATATATTCCCTTTGTACTTATCAGTTTCTCTATGCACTTTTTAATCATCGTGATCAATATATTTTGTACACATAAAATCGAATGTGCTAGAAATGCTCAAGGAAGTTGGTTATTTTTCTTAAAAATATAAAAAATCGAGGCTCCATTGATTTTACTGCCAATACTTTACGTAATTATTATTTCTACGTTTCGAACCTAAGTATTGGTTCTTTTCGGAATAAACCAATAAGCATCCAGCTTACCAAATAATAAACTCAATACGCTTCAGCAATATATCGTTATTTTTGCATTTTTTATATTTCGGATGTTATGTTACAGAAACAACTCAACAATCCAACTGAAATGGTTGCGAATGGAACATTTGATATATGTATGGATGTATATATATGAAATCACATTAATTTTGACATATTCCAAATGCAATATTACAATCGTAATATAGTATTACTCATACATTACTGTACCATAACTAAAAAATTGTAATATAACATACAATGAGTAATAAAATACAAGATTGGCAATAAAATCATTGGAGTCTCAACTGCTTATTTAATACATAAATAAATAAATAACAAGTTATAAATCAGAATTACAAAATGCATGCATTACACGCAAGACAATGAAATGGAAAAAAATTTTTTAATCGTAGATTAAAATAATCGCTAATGGATATTAGAGAACGCTGTATAATTACTAGCGTTAGATAGATAGTGACTTTTCATATCTGGAGAACATTTCAGTTCATAGTTTCTTTACAATAGATTAGTTATTAAACAGTCGATCTTATTCTTTATCAGGATATATCATCATTTTTGGCATTTCGGTTTTATTTGGATTGCGGATTGAGCAGTAATCAAAATTGATCTCGCATTATATACTCAATGAAGAGAAAGAGAGGGAGAGAGAGAGAGAAGGAAATAACAATATGTATTTGATTGACGAATTTAGATCCATAAGAGTCCTCGTTTTACAATAATTTTCTAATGCCATCAGAACGTGTAATAATTAATAACGATAGAGATAAAAAAAATATAAGTAATAAAACTTTATGTTATACTTTACTATATGAAAATTATATTTAAATTTAAAGTAAAACATAAATATAAAAATATTTTCACGATAGTACTGATACGCCCAGCCTAATACTTAAAAAAGCAATACTTAAAATTACGCATTGTACTAGTGTAACATTAAAATATATTATCGTAGAACATACTTTATACATGTATTTGGCGTCAAATAGAAAGAAAGAGAGAGAGAGAGGAGAGAGAGAGAGAGAGAGAGAGGAGGAGAGAGAGAGAGAGAGAGAGAGAGTGTCTGTCCGCAACCTAAAAATCTTTTGTACAAGAATACGAACGGATAGAATCTCGGAAATTTTTGAAAGAAACTCTTCAAAGACGGTGACGTGCTATTCAGTTGCTTTTCATTTCCTCAGTCTGGGAACCAGAAGGGCTACTGCTTCCTTCATCTTCATCGTCTGAATTATTAAGCACTTGCCGAGAGTCTTTTTTCTTTTGATCTTCTTGCCAATTTAGGCAGATGCAGATCTTCTCATTCGACAGTTGGTGTTAGCTCAGCAACTTTTACTCTGTTCAATTATTTGAAACTCTAGGAAATTGGAGGTAGCTGATGGGAATTCGAATATTTCTCGTAATGCTCTAATAATCTCTTGTAGAGATTATTATTCTTATTATCTAGCTTTGGAGAGATTTTTCTGGATTTGTTTGTTATTAGCCCCTAATTCATGTATTTTTCTTATTTCTCCCGTTTGATCGTTGTCATTTTAAATTTGTAAAATGATTTTGGGACACGTTTACCTCACAAAAAATCAAATCGCAAGAATCCCGTTTCTTAAAATGGTCCATTGAAGTTACCTGGACCCGTGGCGTCTTATATTCACTTTTTCCAAACGATGTCTAGTACTCTTAGTGTTTCTTTCTGATTTATCTCCTCAAATCAAATGAAACTAAAAAAAAACTTGACTTTTTTAATACCTCTGCTCGCCCCTATAACATCATGAAAAAACATTTACCTCTGCGTGATCAGAGTCCCTATTAAAAAGACTTATTAAGAGTAATTTTATAATGAATAATTGTATAAAATTTCTTTTTGTTATCTAAACATAAAAGAATTTAATTTGTAAAATATATTACGTATACATATTCTAAGAATCAAATGCCTGTTTATGAAATACATCGGCACTAGTTTATAATGTCTATTTCTTATTCTGATTAATTATTAGATTATCTGGCTACTAGATTAAATATTTTAGCGAGTATTACAAAAGAAGGTGAACGTGTTTAATCGACGCATTTTTCCTATTTTACAGAATCGCGAACAATCCGAACAATAACGAGTTCGACAAATCGAGCTTTGAACACTACGTACTTTCACAGCAATGGCCCCAAGCCAGCTGCCTCAGTTTAAATAGCAAATGGTCCGACTTGCAGAACCATTGCAGTTCCTGCCACATGCCCAGCGACAAATCCCGATGGACGCTGCACGGATTATGGCCGAGCAACGCGCGCGCGTCCGACAGCCCGAGCTTTTGTAACAGACAGGGCAAATTTAAATTTCAGAACTTACCGGACGGCTTGAAACGCGCCATGGAAGAGAAGTGGCCCAGCCTGAAATTGGGCAACAGCAACGAGAACTTCTGGGGCCACGAGATTCAGAAGCACGGCACGTGCGCCGTCCAGAACAATCAGGAAATCAACACGATGCAAAAGTACATCTCCAAATCGCTCGCGCTGCTCGACCAATACAATGTGGGAACGATACTTCGCGGTAGCGGAATTATACCGGGTAGATCGTACACGTATCGCAATATGTCCGACGCCTTGGAGAACGCATTACGTGTAAACGTCTGCGGGCAGTGCAAGACAACGCCGGTTGGTATTTTTTTCTCATACTCATAATATTATATCTTTCTTTGGGAATTCTTTAATTTTTTATAATAAACTTTTCAGAATTCGAATTGCCAATATTTAGTGGAGGTACACATCAACCTTGATAAATCCTTCAATTTAGTGGACTGCGCGGTGGGCAATCAAAAGGCAGGCAATTGCGCTCCGAACAGAGAAACCTGCTATCCCGAAATGATGCATTCTTGCAATTAGTCTAAAATTTGGAATAAAAAATTTTTTTATTACTTTTTGCGTCCATTCATGCTTATACGGGAGCTTAAGTTTTAAGCAATTAAAAATATGCGCTAATCAATAAATTGTTATAACCGGCTGTGCTCTAATAATCAGATTTATATTTGGTCTCTTAAATACCTATATATATATATATATTCGTTTCCAAAAAATAAAGTATTTTATCCCAAAACAAAGATAGGTTTTTAGTGCTACTATTACTTTTAGAGATAGTTGAATAAAATTAAGTACACGGAGAGAAATTTTTAGAAAAAATTATAAGAATCATCAGCTTTTTACTACAAAAAATTTTAAATTAAAATAGAATTTGGTAAAAGGCTTAAATCTTTGAAATTCTACGAAGAAGCCTAGTGAGTTTTAAAGTATCTCAATTTTTCTATAGAAAATTTGTAATTTGTAATTGAAACTTTCTTAAAATTATTATTAAATGTAGTTTATAAATATTATTTTGTGTTCATCTTCCACAAATGAATTTTTATTTGCAAGAAAGTGTAGAATTCATCTAGTGAATAATAACTAATTGTTGATACTAGATGCAGTACGCGGTGACACTAATGCTCAAGATACCAAGCTATTGAAGGCTTAAGTTCAAGCCATATAAATTACGTCAACTTATGTATATATCTTCAATGTGTATATCTATACTATAAGCAAAAAAAAAGAGATTCTACTGAGGAAAATCTTACTTTCGGAATATAAATCCCAAGGTTAAATGTGCCGTTCTAAAAAAAGTTGCCTCGTATTAATTGTTTGAACTAGTTGCTTTAATTTTATATTGGAAAAGAAAATGCGGATCGGCACCTACTGATCGATCCCTAGTGGTGAAACGACTTGTTGAGTATTTAATGCGGCACTGTTTTGGGATTGGGAAGTCAATTGAGAAGCAAAACGGGGGCGTGGCTATGAGTTTAAAAACCAAGCATGGAGGATGCAAAGCCAACAGCTACACAGCGTTCATATGGAACTAGTAAATTTTTTTAACTCTGGATAACTTATTTGGTAAAATTACTTGTAAAACTATTCTTATAGTGGACGGAGCAAACTAAGAATTATCATGCTGAAAATTACGACGAACCTATCATATTATCGTCTGTATCGCAGCTGTTTTATTTTCATGCGCCAGCCGCAGCTCTTCTGCCTGTTTACAAAGCGTTCATTTGGTTTTGGGAGGGCGTGAATACTTACTGATAATCTGTCACCTGATTTACTTTCAGAAGCATTAACTGCACAGAAAACATTGTAACAACTTTGTTCTATAAACTCTGCAACCTCTATAACAATTTTTTTTATAATCAAAATTAAATAAATAAAATGAAAACTGCTGTGCTGCAAAGATAATATTTGCTGTTTCGTTAGTGGAAAATCTGACCACCAGAGGTCGTATCAACGATTTTACTTCATAATACGACTCAGACGAGCACGGTCTGCGTTGACCGCCGAAATCATTACGTCGCGTTGCTTGAAGTAGTACACTCATAATTCGATAATTAAAGTAAAATTATTTTGAAGAGAAAATATAGTTTATGTCCTTTCGAAGATAATGTAGAATTTATATTTCGAATTTCAAAGCAATAAGCTTAATGGTTTTTTTGTTTATCGCATACAAACAGAAAATCTTCTATATAATAGTAATAATTTTCTGATGAATTTGCTGATCGATGATGTCAGAATCTAAAGATAAATGATTTTTGTTATTGCTGAAAGAAGACTCATTGTTACGTAAAACTAGCGTAAAACTTAAAGAAGATAATTCATATGTATCTAAAGCTTCGTAAAGAAGAAGAAGAAGAAGAGGCCAAAGCGAGTCTGGGCGAATAAGAGGCGCAAATTGGAAAATTTGGTCGAAGAAGTCCGTAGAAGGAGGAGGCAGGAGGAGGTCCGTATACGCAGGCCCGGGCTCTATCGTACGCGTAGTATAAATAACCGGGGGCTACCCTGTATCTCCCCCACAGCTCCGGTGACAGACCAATATCACGCCCTGTGGCTTTGCTTATTAAAGCCTCCCCTCACACTCTCTCTCTCTCTCTCTCTCTCTCTCTCTCTCGCTCGCGTTTCGCGCGCGGATAAGAGGCGGCGCACATGTATAGCCTCCCTCGCACCCCCCTCGACCTATCTCTGCTCCTTAAATCGGGAGCTGTCCCCCGTCCCCCCGCGCATCCCCCTCTAATGGACCCCAGTCCTACTCCGCAGGAAAGAAGAAAGAGTCGCGGCGACGGTGGCGGAGAATGATCGTGGCGACTGACGACGACGACGACGACGACGATGACTCCTCGAGCGGAATGAATCTACTTTGCTGGGTAATTAGGCAGACTACTTCCTCTCGCCCTACCCCCGAACCCGCGTCGGCGTCGTTAAAGCAACGAGCGCGACTCGGCCGAAGACTGCGAGCGGCGCTCTTTCCTCCGTGGAGTCCAAATTCTGTAATTGTGCGTGCGTGTGCGAATGCGCTCGTGTGTGCGCGCAGGCTCCCGCTCCGCTACAATCTCTTCTTTTTACGTCTCCGGCAGCGCCACGGCGGCAACTCGTTTCGGATTTACCTTCATTTCACGATAATTGCGCGTAATCGCGAGATCAATTAAAAGCCGACCAAGGGGCGAACAGGGGAGAAAAGGCAGGGGGCAGCGAGCAACTTTTCCCGTGTGCAAGGGTTGCTCACGATTCTCTCTCACTCTCCTTCTCGTTAAACAAGACTTTGGAAAATGAGGGAACTTTTTTTCTTTTTTTTTTAAGATATATATACGTAATTTCTTAATTGTGCTCGATTAAGAAGCTTTCCGGATTAGATTGCAATTAGTCGTCGGGTAAAAATAATTAGTTTCTCCATTCCCCTCCATTTAGATTCCCGCAACCGTTTCGGGTTTCAAGTCGCTCGGGGCTGATTCGGACGATTTTACTTTCTGCGGATAAATTTCTAAACGACGTAGGATCGCTTAAAATGATTTAGAAAATTTATAGAAATTATGGTATTGATGAAAGTTAAAAATTGCGTTATTTGACGAAATCATTTAATATATTTTACGAGTCCTGTGTTTCAAATCATGTTTTCCATATATTTCCGAGCCAATCTAAAGTTAAGTAAAATGCATTTACAATATAATTTTAAAACTTACCACAGTTGATATTAATTTTTATAAAGTATCTTCCGATCGACTTACCTGTAATACAAAAAAAACATGTTTTCAGAAAAATCGATACATCATTATTGTAATAAAATAATTTGAGATATTAAAAATAAGTAATATATGTTAATTATGTGCCCACTGGTTATATTATAAATACATATATAGAAAGCTTAAAAAACCTTTAATAAAATAACCATAATAAAAATAAAAATATTTGTTTATCAAAATTATAATATTGTTTATATTATTTGAGAATGAAACTTTCCATTTTTCTAAAATTGAAAAACTTTATTTTTACATAACTTATTTAAAAGCTGACGCCGCAAGTGAACATCGGGTCTTCTATTTTACATTCTATTATATTTTGATACCACTCAATAATTCATAACACGGCTTTCCTCCGTGCGAATTTTGCTAAAATATGTCCAAAGTCCTGAATTTTTTTTTAATGTAGCATCTTCTTTCTGCGTGAATATTATTACGCTCATCATGACAAGATCAACTTTTATTATTTATATTATTGAAACTAAAATCTTGAAAGTCTAGAAATTACTGAAGTTTGTAATTAATTTCTTCCCCTGTGTCGGCAACAAGAGATTTGAAAATTATCATCATCGACTGGTTTATTTATTCGCAATATTGTTTTCCCTCTTTCAATTTTTCTTCTTCTCATGATGCAGAAGTAGAAAGGAACTCGCAATACAAATGAAAAGTAGAGGATGCCGCGGGGATCTATAAATTGCACATTATTAGAATACGTAACATTTTATTATGTAAAGTCAATTACACGGCCGCATTAATTCTTACGCGATATTAGAATTTTTCGAATATTCTTGCAATCCATAATTATATATATATATATATATATATATATATATATATATATATATATATATATATACAAATGAAAGGATATAAAAACCATCAACTATTAACAAGGGAATTATAGAGATTATATATAAATCGAATTAGAAAGCTTCCATTTAGTAAACCGATCAACGCGGCATCCAACCGTTTTTGACATTTACCTGGCGCTCCTAACTCTTCGTCTGGTATAAGTAGCATATATTAAGCATAAAATTTACCCATACACTATCTGTGTCTGGGTGGGTGTGTGAGTGTATGCACTTATACGCTTGGGATCGGAATCGCGAAACGAGCCGGGATCCGCGGAGAGGCTTTTAACGACAGAAGTTAATCAGAACGTTAAAGGCGCAATAGACTTTCCGGGCCGAGGCTCCCGCTAATTAAGCGTCATTTTGTAATTGCTACCTGAAGTGCCCTCCGCCAACCCCACCCACAACCCCTTACTACCTATCCCTCCGTCTCTCTCTCCCTCTCTCTCTCTATCTATCTATCTATCTATCTCTCCGACTGCGCGCAAGCGCTTGGCCGCGCCGAACAAGATATTACACGTACGTGTTTGTGTTTACGTGTGCGTATGCGCGTATATGTCCGTGTAGGTATGATCCTGCGCGCCCAGGGAGAGAGAGCCTCTGCAGGGGGTCTTTGTAAGTTTCTTGATCCACTCGTCCGGTTCGCGCTAAGAGGAAAGGTATATCGTATGGACTGGGCGGGGGGCGCCCCTACGCCGCGTCTCGGATTAAATTGCTTTATTGAATAAAACTAACATAGGGCTGTCGGGCTAATGGATTTCTTTATATAATATTATATATATATATATATATATTTTATAGGATAGTATAAAGTAACAAATTACTTTTCGCAAACGCTTAACCTTGTAACGATAAGATTACACTTATATTGTTACGTTAATGTCTTGTGTTATTAAACATTTTTTCTCTTGTTTTGTGCAAATAAAACTCCATAGTTGTGAACGAGATATTGTTTTTTAGAAAGACAAAACCCAAAACCAATACTAATCCTTTTACATTCACCCATTGAAAAATTACGAAAATCTTTGTAAATTATCAAAAAATTATTACATATTTTATGAACTCTTTAAAATGCGTAAGCGCATGGGGTATAAT
Organism: Sycobia sp. Sy_11; assembly: GCA_018907035.1. Classification (NCBI taxonomy): domain Eukaryota; kingdom Metazoa; phylum Arthropoda; class Insecta; order Hymenoptera; family Epichrysomallidae; genus Sycobia; species Sycobia sp. Sy_11. The sequence goes on from JACCIC010000187.1 coordinate 742,342, forward strand.
TGAAAATTATAACCAAATTGAGTGAATGATGTATGATTTTTATGATTATATGAAAATAAAACATCATTCACTTGAATGTTGAAATCAAACTAGCAGGTAAATGTTCGTTTAATCATTGTCATTCAAACATTACGTAAAAAATAAAAAAAATTTTCAAATAAATTTTTTAGTCTTTCCTTTCAACAACATTATTGATTTTTTGGTTTTTCATTATTAAAAAATTATTACCAACGTGCACTGATAACTTGTACGTTACTAATGAACAAACGGATTTTATTAGTTTGACTTTTTGGATAATTATAGAATGATCCGACAAAGTTAAATTTTTAAGATCGAATTGCACTTCTCGGATTCATTCCTGAAGTTGTGGTCGAAGGTGTTTTTTTTTAACATGGCTTCATTGAGTAAACTACCGTATCGATAAAGGGACCGCGGTCACTTTGAGGTAGATCTAAATTTTTTAAAAATAATACAATTAAAAAAATTCTGAGTCGTATTGTAAATTGGTTATTATTGCTTCGTGTTCAACATTTATAACTCCGTATTTTATCGCAACTATTAGAAGAATTTTAACTATTAATATGAATTTCTCTTGATTTTTCAACAGTTTGTTTTTTTGTTTTTTTTTACCTGGTAATTTTTCGTACTATAATGATCCTCAGTTAATAATCTTTAATTCGCTATTGGATGATAAGATGGATGATAAGATTATCTACGAATCAATCCTCGTCTACTTCATATAATGTAAAATTATTATTTGGCAGATATTTTTTGCACCTACGCATGTTATACTTTTTTTTTTTATGTCGAAGGTAAATTTAAACAAAAGTCAATGGAAATTAGCTCAAATCGCTAAGCACCATCCCGAAGCCATAATTACTGAATCGAATCAGATGAAGTCAATATGGCTTCTATTCAGAACTGAATCAAGAACTATATGAAGGGCCTCCTATAGAGGTTGCATATCCAATTTCTAAAACTTTTGCATAATTACTCATTTGTCAAGATTATTATGTTGAATATTTAAGAAAAGGATATACTTTCCAAGGGAATTTCCAAAAGTAAAATTTAACCCTCTTATTAGAATAATGTTAGATTATTTCTGTAATAGAAAAAATACAATAAATAATGACGTATCCTTTTTTACACAAGAACAAAAAAATTATTGATCATATTGTAGTTATTACAGTTGGTAGCGCCACTTAGGTTAAAAAAGCAAGTTTAAATAGATTTCTGCTTTTGATTTGGAAAGCAGTTTTGGCTGAAATAATTTACGAAAACTCAATAGAAGTGCTATGAATACGACGCGAAACTTCTGATATCTCAGATTTTTGCTCGCAATAAAGTTTGCACACTGAAATTTATAACTAAGATTTATAACTAAGCAATCTATAACTAAGCAATTTATCAGCCAAATAATACAGTTCTTTTTGCTTGTGAGGATGTAATGCTTTCAATTTGTATATGTCGTTCTTACTTGTCTATGTCGTTCTTGGAAGCTTCCTCTCTTGGAAGTCTTGGACGACATTTATTACTTCCACGCAAAAAAATGACATAAACAAGATTTTATAATTGTAATTGTTATTATTGTATAAAAGTGTTTCTCTTTACCAGCTATAAACAAAAAAAAATACCGAAAAAATTTACAGTGAAATTCAAAATAGGAATTTTATATTATCTTCGGAATGACAAAAATTATTTTTTTCTAAAAACTAATCTCCTTCTAATGATCAAATTCTCAGTGTACCAATTCAAGCAACGCGGGATGGTAGGACTGACTTCGGTGGTCGATGCAACTCGTGCACGTATATTAATATAGTTATACCATAGTAAAGCCCTGTTCTACTAAACACTCAAACAGTCATTCCATAACCGGCACATAAGTAGCGACCCACATTTTTTTCGTATATAAAATGAATGTAACTTTGATGGAATCTGCAACCTGCGAATTGATAATTCAAAGAAGAGATTAACGAACGATATAATTATCCGAACTTTTAATCATAAAGCTTTGAAAGTTATCCTCCAAAATGATATTCTGTGTTTAAACCTTTATTAATAATTTTCAATGATTTTACAATGAATTTTTTATAGAAAAAAGAGTTTCAAGAATGCAACAACTGACTTTTTTACATGATAATCCTATTGCTTCGAGGTTTTTATCGTCATATATATGTAAATTGAAATTTGAATGTCCAAATTGCTGGGTTAAAATCAATCAAATTGATTACAAAAGTTATAAATCAAAAATACAATTTTTAAGAATATTAATTAATTGTTATTTGACAAATAAACAAAATCGATAATAGTGGCAAAAATTGAACTTTAAAATTCATGACGGCTAAATATGTACTTTTAGAGTATGGACTTTGGAAGCTTGTCTGCTTAAAAAGGTCTATATTTTCAGAAAAAAAATTTGCGTATGTTTGCAATAATTTTCCAGCAATGAAAATTCCAATGATATATGACTAAAATCATAGCTTTAAATAATTTCTCTTTGTCGACTGTGCAATTTTATCCAATTCTTCTAATTGCACTTATATAATTCATCATAGATCATTTTTTATACATAACGTACGCCCGAATACACAGAGATATTTTTTCGGTACGTTCGACTGTTAAGAACACTAAATTTCAATTCACGCTTATTTGTAGACATTTCAAAAAGTTCACGCGAGTTCAATATTAATATTTAAAACTTCGTAAAATCAGCTACGAGAATCAGGACTGATAAAGATAGCGCCTACGGGCGTACGAACCAATTAGCAATAAATAATAATTTTCGTTTCCGCGCGTTTCTGATATCCTTCGCGAGGTAGTATTTAAAACTTTATCTTTATTATACTTCTGGTGCTCGCCGCATAATTATACGCGGAGCGATAACGCGCGCTTCTATATACATTTCGCACAAACAATGCCCAAACTGTTAATAGATTATCCGTACATAATTAAATGCAGATATTGACGAAAATTTATGAAACTTGTGCGTACTCGTGTAATTTTATTAATACTTTAAAGTATTAATAAAATACAATAATATTGTTAAGAATTTCTGCGAGTTTTTCAAAAGGAATTATTATCATTGCGACTAATATTTGAATCCTTCATCTGTACTAATATTATGAACAGTCAATGTTTTTTATAGTAAAAGTTATACTCATTAACCGATTGGAATGAAATTTTTACATAAAAAAATTTTGATTATAATTCTGGTATTGTGTAGTAACATATAGGATATTTTTTATATTAACTATAGCGATGCAATTTAAATAACTTTGTGAATGTCTTACTTCGCGCTGCGCGCGTAGAGTATTAACGGCTAAAGTGTAGTGGAGCCGTGCACACCTGCCACTAGATAGCAACATACAGATGTTAACCCGCACATGTGTAATAACGCGTGCACTCGCAAAGTTTTGCTTCTTAATATATAAGTAGAAGTATGAAGCCTAGGTCGAACCATTTTTTAGTAAGTTTTTTTTATTCAACCTTTTTTTCACAGATTGCTCTAAGAAATTGAGGTAATTCGTTTCTCATTTTAATTTGACAGTTATTGTCATGAAAGTGAATTTTCAATAAATTTTAGTTTTTATTTGATATTGTTTGAAAGAATAGTTAATATATTTGCCTGCACATCTTACATTTAATAATTTATTTTAGTTTGGTGAAACTTTTAGATACCTATAGGAACTGAGTTACGATTAGGGTGTTCTTCACATGGAAAACTTTGAAGAATTGGAAAAGCAGAAAATCGATTTATTTAATTATCAGGACATAAAAATGTAATAAAAAATGTTATTTACTCTCAAATATTATCAAGTTTTTTCAATTTATTGACGTCAGATTGAAAGATACTTTTCGTTACATTTTTAATAACAAAAAAATTTATTGTGTCCAAGGTAATTGTTTACATAATTATATAATTCTTGTTAAATATAGGCAGATGTATAACCTTTTTTTAGATAGTCGAAGAGATCCAAGGATAAATCAGTACTTATATTACTACAGTTATATCGTTATTTAAGGTACATCAGACAGAAACAGAAAAATTGATAATAAAACTTTGTAAAAAGTCAACTTTTTACAGTTTGCTATTGTATAAAAAATTGAATTATACTATATGTTCAAAATGATATTTTTTCACTAGTCCCTATCTTAACTGACCTTCTCTCTCTCATAAAATACCATAATTCACATTATCATACAGTAAGTATCGGTGCATTCTCGGATTTTCTTTGTTAACTTCAGAATAGATCACCCCTCGACCTATATATGAATGAACCCTCAATACATGGCTTAGAACAAAATGTACTATTGATCCCATTTTCAATGTTTCATTTCCAAAATGAGTCTAAAAAAAGTCAAGAATATGTATGTATATATATATATATATATATATATATATATATATATATATATATATATATATACAATCGAAGTAAAAAGTAATTTCAAAGTATGAAAATGGAACGAATAATTAAAAAAAGAACCCCCGAACAGCTTATATATAGATGTTCTTTGATATAATTTAAAGTCATCCCGGCTCTCTTCCTTAAATTGCAAAAATATAAAACTCCTTCTTGGATACCCGAAGAAAGCCGAGTGGTATTAGCTAAACGCCCTTTAATTGTTTCCATGAGCGAAGAAATGAAAGTCGCCCCCCCCCCGCTCGCTCATGCTCCGTCCGCAATTCCGTTGCGCCCCCGCCGCCCAGCCGTCGGAGAGCAAGAAATGGCGCGGAAAAGTAGAAGCGAGAGACTCCGCGCCAGGAGGAAATAACGCTTTTATTTACGACTGCCCTAGGAGGAACTTCCAGAGTCCGTCCCTCCGCCTCCTCGCACTCGCTCTCTCGTTCACTCTACTTAAGTTTCCGCACATCGCGGCCACCGTTAATTAAATAATATTTCTCGGGGAGCCTCCACCCTCCCCCCCTCGCGGCCGCATCGGGAGAAAAGAACGTGGGGGAGTAAAGACAAGACGGGTAGTAGGATGGTAGCGCACCGGTAGGGGGATGAGCATGGTGAAGAGAAAAAGGACAAAGGGAAAAACCAGTGTGTCCGCGCACTCGAGTATACACACACACACACACACACATATATATATACAGACAGACATCGAGAGAGAGAGAGAGAGAGAGAGAGAGAGAGAGAGAGAGAGAGAGAGAGAGAAAGAGGAGCTTCGGCGTCAACCGAAACGGACGGGAGGCCGGATGAAGGGTGGGATTGGAGTTGGAGGAGGGGGTAAAAAAACATGAGTCTGGTAAGAGCGCTTATTGCAGTATCGAGATCGTAACTCAGGGCCAGGCCAGTCATAAACGTCCCCTGTGGCTCTTCGGGACTGTCTCTCTCCCTCCCTCTGACCAGCTACACTCCAGTTCGGCTTTCCAACCGCTATCCTACATAACCATCCATTCGTCTCACCTAACTACATCTCCTTTTAACTCTCCCTCCCTCTCCCACTGTCGCTCCAATCATTACGTGGGTTTTTGTTTGGTGTCACTACGGTTTGCTCTCCTTTTTATTTCTTTCTTTCTTCTCTCTCACTTTATCTCTCTCTCTCTCTCTCTCTCTCTCTCTCTCTCTCTTTCTTTTTATTCGACACTAACTCTGCACTTGCTCGTCGCTGTCGCTCTGCCGACTTTACTTTCCCCGATATATATTAGGTACCGAAACGATGTTCGCTTACTGCTGTCTGGTATACGATACGGCGGCCAGTTCAGCGGCTTAGTCTTTTTCATCGCCGAATATATATATATATATATATATATATATATATATATATATATATATATATATAATACAATGCCGATCTCGGTAAGATCTCGGTCCTAAATGAATTGCTGAAAGCTATATACGCAGACGCGAAAAAATAGATTGGGTATATATATATATATATATATATATATATATATATATATTTCTTTTTTCGAGATTAGAGAGAGCTATTTTACCTATAATATATATGAACAGAATGTCATATTTATAAATAAATTAATTCAAATGCACAATTATTTGAACAATGGAGTTGGAAAATATTAATTTATTTACTTGTTCATTTATTTAAATACTATAAATATCAGTAATCCTAGAAAAATTGATGGAATTTTCCATAACTTACATAAATAACAAGTGGGGAAATAATAATCATCTTAGGTCTGTAAATATATTATTCAAAATATTGCACGTCTATAGCCGCAAGTCAGGCAATCTATGGATTCCGTCCCAAAAAATTTCTCGTCTTTTGAGACCAGGGACGAATCAAGTCAATTTTTGGTACCTTCAAATGAATCCAGTGTACTGTAGTGAGGGCATTCCGCATCGGCCGAACCAAGTGTTCTTTAGAAGGATCGAAGTCTGGGCTATAAGACGTATGGGGAAAAGTTCACCAACTCCTATTTGACACATATTCTTTGACTTAAAAATGAACGTGTTACTGAGCATTCCCTAGAAAGAAAACGAATATCTCGTGTGTCTTTTTTCATTCTGGAAGTTTTTCTTGTAATGCTCGTTCCAAATACATTAACTGCGTTTGATTGAATAGTCCATTAACTGAGCCTTTTTCAGAAGTTCATGCTATGTTCATATTTCAGTTCACACTTCTAAGCCCACCAAATACAGAGTATTACTTTGATTACATAGATTTTGCTACAGTGGTCCTGTTTCACTTGATTTGACCCTCGATTTTTTGCGGTTTAGACTATGGTAACTATAGCAACTTGATTATATCAACTTGACTATATCAACTTGACTATATCAACTTGACTATATCAACTATATCATATCCAGTAGCAATTTGATGGGGAAGCAACCTCTTTTTATGACTTTCAACAAGAAATTCCAAAGTAAAAAATGATTTTCGATGATTCTCAGCATCAGTTGGTTGAGCGCCCAATTTGCTAACTCTTGAATCAATCCCAGTGATTTTAGACGCTTGTAAATCGCTGCGCGTGTTATGCCCAGTGACTCGCTAAACGATACCTCTTCTTTTATTTGATACGAATCTTCAATGACGAATATTTCAAATTTATCTTTTATACGCGTAAACTATTTTTTACACATTTCAATATATGTGAAACACATTTAGAATATGCTTCTGCGAATACAAATGACGAAGTATATTTTTCTTTTAATTTTACGAATAAAGTAAAACTTCGAACATTGGCACACAATTGAACTTGTATGTTCTATTTGCGAGATCAAATTTAATAGATTTTTTGACGGTCTTAAGCATATCACAGCCGTCATTGTAAAAAGGGTGCACAAGATATGTCTGATGCTACTAACAAATACGATCTTTTGCAGTTGTTAAACCAATAGTTTATGAAATTATTATTCATTCCTCTAGCAGTCCAGAACGCTAAATCTCAGGCAGCATCAATATCATAATATATGACTATCAATATTAAACAAAAAGAAGGCATATATCATATATAAACAGAATTGCCTGTTCGAGATCAATTTAAACATTAATTTTAGATATAAAAATTTACTGTCGAATACGAGCTAGTATAAATCAGTTTTATTGGATAATAGATTACGTAATAATTTGTATTGGATAGGATTCAATCTCGATACTAGAACTAGGTACATTATTCCAATAACCGAATCAATAATTATCACAGGAGATAATAAAGAACTGAAAGCATTAATAACACATTTGACACTTCGCAATTTCGAGTCAGTTGATATGATTACAGAAACTATGAACGAGTCATTGAAAAATATGATCAAATCAGAGATACTGGTGGAACGAGTAATAAGATGATCGTTTGAAAAGATAACAACGAACAAGAACATAATTTCCAAATATACCCGGTCATACTCATAACACTAGAACCATAGGATAAATATTTACTTTCTTATCGAAGAAGTACGAATTTCAAAATTCGAATCATTACAGATCAATTAAAAATAAAGCTCCAAATAATATCGTTAGCAATTATGTAATTATACCGTTATTTCCAGTGTTTTTTTATTTTATTTAACGTCGCTCTATTTATGCTTCCAAATATTGGTGCTAATCAGCGACGGAGGTCTACGATGTGTTTGTAAACAAAGCACATGTAAATTATTACAGCGGTGCTTGTGTCAATCGGCCGAGACCGGGATTTAAACTCGGATCACCAAGTTACTAGTCCTTCGCTCTACCGATCGAGCCATCGTAGACCTCAGATTTCCACTATTAAAAATAGATTTACAATGGTAAATAATTTTTTTTTAATATGTAAAGTTTCTTATTAAAATTGGTAAATATTTGTTATGAAATAGTTGCAGTTTTCTATAAGGATAAGATTGATGTTTTATTATACCAGAATTTTACCACCGATTGTATAACATTCATGAAGAAAATCCATCAAAAGTAATTAAATTGTAGAAACCATCAGTATGATATATGTTCGTATATTAAATAAAAAACGTTTAGATTATTGCGATCAAATTGAAATGCGATTAATTTTCAATAAAATTAAATTTTAAGATATTAGTAAATATGATCGAAGTATTCAGTAACTATGAAAAATATCAACACATTTATTGTCTTGAACGAATATCTTCATTAATGTTCGAGCGAATTCACAAGCACCCTCGACTATCTTAATCCTTACAGATATAGAATCTCATCTCGGACTATTTAACACGACTTTAATATCCGCTGCCGATATACCTGAAGCGACCATCTACCTCGCCTTATCGTCGATAACTTGGAAGCGATGCGATTTTGTCACCTTCCCGCGCTCGAACTTCCACCTGCGATCGAAGAGACGAGTGTGTGCGCGCCCGCTGCGCACCAAGTAGAATAAAGAGAAAACCGGTGAAAGCTCAAAGAGTAAAATAAAAAAATGTAAAACAAAAAAACAGGAACACGTAAAGACTGGAGAACTCTTGCTTGCCGAGATTTAACGAATGTAAATGCATGCAAACGTCTTCAGTCCGGTTAGGTGAACGAGCAGAGTGGGGTATGGGGTGCGAAAGCACATCAGAGAAGAAATTTGTATGCGAATCCATATATGTACGTATGCGTGTGCATGTGTGTTGACTGTTTTAGTGTACACGAGTCGCACAGTTCGCGAATACGTTTCCAGGCACGAAAAGAAGAGTCGGGCTTTTTTTGGGCTGCCCCTTCATACATATTTAGCCGCAACCGATCGTTCGGAGGATCATCGAGCGTACATATAAACATAGGATGGAAAAGTACGCCGTGGAGAGATTTTATATATGCGAAAGTAAGGGTTATCGAACGGTATTTAAGGTCCTTATTCGCTCATGATTTGGGCTTTGAGCTTTTGATGGCTCCGTGCGATTCAGGTGTTTCGGGATTTAAGAGATATACCCGTAAATTTATTTTGAGTTCTATTATTACAACGTATTTAAAGAAAACACAAAAATGCTAGAGATTCAATTCGTATTTTTATGCGTTAATACAGACCTTAGCATTTGTTAAAAACCCATATATTTTAAATCGTTATTGTGTTATTTGGAGTTACTTAAATCTTTGGTGCTTAAATATAAATGCTTAAAAAAACCAAGAAATACAATTAGATTTAATACTGTAGAGGATTGAACGTGAAATACATGTAACTATATATCGAGATTCTATTAAATTGTATTTTTTTGAATTTCTTATTTCTGGGTCGCTAATGGCATCATGATGGGTAAAAGAGTTTTAAATGCAGCATTGCATTTAGCATATACATACACAAATATGTGTATGTAATTTATTACAATATACTATATAATCTTATATATATATATGAAAAACAAAATAAGACTATTATGTGAAATTTCTTATTTATTCGTAAGTGTCTTTTAAATATGACATTTAAAACGAGAACAGCTCGCCCTTAACATTATTTCCATTTAAATGTAAAACGTAAAGTGAATTCATTGCTGAGAAGTGTAAGCTACAATTAAGGCAGCTTCAAGTATATAAATGCTACTACACCAAGTTGATTACAATGCATAGGATTATAAGCGAGTCTAAAATTATTCGAATATATTACTGAATCTGAAATTGTACCTTCTAATTTATCCTCGTATTTTAGTTTTTCTCTATGTATAAATTCTTGAACGCAGCAATGATCAGTGATTGGCTTTTCTTCAGGATTCTCTAATGTGAACTACAAATCCTTTGTTATTTTCAGAAAATGCAAAGAATCCATTATGAACCATAATAAAAGAATTATTAAAAGTATGAAACTAATTATCACAAATTAATCTGAATTTATCCATATGTTTATCTTTATCCATACGTATTAAATTATATGTTTATTATTGCATATGCCATTACAGCAAATAATGCCCAATATTGTCTTATTTCTCGTGGACGTTATATTATGGTTTCTTTTAAAGTTTACGAAAACGGAGTTGAACAAAACTGCTCAACAATAAAGGCATGAAATATGGATGTATAAGACACTGGTTATCTCACGTCGGGAGAATACTTTCGGCACCTCGGCCATATCCAGCAGAATCCCAATGAGATAGAGCGAGATGAGAAACAGAGAGGTAAAGAGGGACGGAGAGAGAGAGAGAGAGAGAGAGAGAGAGAGAGAGAGAGAGAGAGAGAAAATTAAATGAATAAAGTCCTGATTAGTTTGTGGATCCACACCTCCTCTTTCTCCAAGACAGAGAGGGAAGAAAGAAAGAGAGAGAGAGAGAGCGAAAGAAAGAGCGAGAATGGGAGAATAACAGGAAGAGAGTGAGACGAGGGGCACTATTCCCTTGTCGGTTATATAGCTTCCACGGCTAATCCAGCATTATATGAATATATCCCTTTGCAGGCTACGATCCTGCCAAGGAGTGGGCTTATTTCATTAAAGGTCGGCCCGCGTATATGCATAGAGCAAAATGTTATCATAATAGCTGTCGACGAAGGAAAAGTTGACTGTTACAAATTGCAAAATGTCAGGTGATGAATTAATATAATGCGCATATGGGTGAACAATGAAGATTTGAATAAACTTCAATAGTTTAATTATATGATAGCTTTCTTTTCATAAATTGAATCTATATTATACGCTTAAGCTATATACGATATACGCTGTAGTGTATGGATTATACGTTATTTCTGCAATAATTGAAAATAATTATTCCGCAGTATGTTTTCATAAAACTCGAAATTAAAATATCCGCAATATAATCGACTGCTAATCTAAGACGAATATGTGGACTATCATTAATAGAATATCGTAAATATTGCAAGATACCGTAGAAAAGACCCCCAGAAGAATTTGAAAAATAAACTAGTTCTCTACGAGAGGAGTGCTTTAAGTTTATGCTCGATAAGGCATCCCCTAGGCATCATTTTTTGGTCGGTTAACCTTAAATCCTTCAGTTGCAAAAGTCGCTTCATTTTGCCGAATTTCCGTGACGAATCTTATGGACGATATAAAGTCGTACCCTTCTCGCATGATATGCGCATAAAAACAAATTCGATATAAATATATAAAAAGAAATATATTGTAAGGAAATATAAACAATTTAGTTTTGTATATTCAAATTATACGACGAAATTATTTTCTTCATTTTTAAGGATTATCAAGGATTAAATTAAGGAGAAAAAATCTAAAAAGTTATTAAAGAGAAAAAGTCTACAAAGTTTTCATACGATTACTTATAAATCGTCTCAAGTAAAAAAACTTTCATCTGCAAATTTTAAAGTAGATATTTCAAACTACGATTTTTCTTTTGTTGAATGTTTTTTGCATTGATTTAACTTGAAAAGACAGTTCCTTGAATAATTTTTGTTTATAGAATATAATTTTATAAATGAATAAGTATAATATTATTATACTAGTTATTATTAGTTTTTAAGACAGTCTGAAAAATAGTGGAATGGAAATAATTTTCGATCTGCCGATGTCATAATGCGACTGACATAATGTGAATAAATGAGAAAGTATAGACAAAGTATACCATATATATGTACTCACTATATTCGGATAACGGCAAGTTAATAAGCGATCATTTGACATATTTCACCCACGAGCGTGCGCCCTCGCTCTACGATAATCCTCCCTCTCCTCTTCCCCCGGACTTAAAAAAGTGTCACGATAGCTTATCAACTCGAAAAATAAATACTGCCCGCGCAGTTATATAAAGCTTAAGCGCGCGCGAGCGCTCTCGCACGGCCAGGAGCGATACCGGGCCAGCAGCGGCGCGTTAATAGTTTGATTTACGGATTTCGACGATTTCGCAGAGATTCCCGTGGAAAGGGCTGGTCAGCTACCTCCACCCGGACCGAACCCAACCCCCTCGAGTTCGTTCTCTCCCTGTCACCCTTTTCATAGCCCTCGACCCGCCCCGCCATTCCACGACTCCCGCGCTCGTTTGTCAAGCCTTAAACGCGCATTTTCCAGCCGCGCTCGGTCCGGCCCATTGCAGCGCTCTCCCCCTCCCCTCTTTCTCGCTCTCTATATTGCGTCCTGCGCCCGGCCGCGCACTTGATTAACGAGGCGAGCGCACCCCCAGGGCTCCCGTGTGCGCGTCGTTCGCGAGAGATTCCCTCTATCTCTCTCTCTTTCTCACTCCCTCGTGTGTCTCCCTCCCTACCCCTCTTTCAATCCACCCTCCCCCCTCGTCCTCTCGCTGTCGCATTGTTACGAGTTTGCTTTACTGCATATTGCGCGCCGATCGCCGCGCTCCCTCCGTCTCTCAGCGGCGACTGCCCTCTCGCACTATGCGATTCGACCGCTGAGCGGACTCCCTATGTCACTACGTATGAGTGTGTGTGTGTGTATGCATGGTACGCGAAAGGAGGTGGTCACCCTGTTTCACTACTCATTACTCGTAATGCCATCCCCTCGTGTGCGTCGGAAAAATGCACGATGGAAGAGGGGTTGAAGGAGGTAGCGGGTCGTTGGATTCGGTGGTGGTGCGTGGACATTTGGTGGTCTTTGTTTCTTTTGTTTTTTTTTTTTTTTTTTTTTTTTTTTTGGAGAGGTTTAGAGGGTCTGTGGTGTCCGGTTTATTTCCTGATTTAATGATGAGACTCGCTTGATGGAAAAATAAAATATTACTTTTTATCTTTTTGATATAAATGAAAAAATATGAGAATAAAACAAACTGTAATACTAAATAATTTTTTAATAAGCTTGAAATTGAAAAAAAAAGATGAATTGAGGAATTCTAATCAACAACATTTTGATTTAATACTTAATTTTACCGACTGGACGTGACAGAAAAAAAGAGACAATTCATTCTATCACTATGCTTTTAGTTTTTTTTATTACTTTAAAAGAGCAATAGAACATACTCTTTTGTAATAAAAAATATCGAAGTTTTATCACTTTGAAAAATTTAATATATCTCTTCTTTTTGCTTCATATACCTTCCAATAAATTTTTAACTAAACGTACTTTCTCAATTTGCTTGAAATCCAAAATAAATTAAACATATAATTAATATAATTTTAAATGTAAAAAAACTAATTTCATTGTAGATATTTCTCTGCTAAATTTATTCTTGTTATAAAGGATGGAACATTTTAATCTCCCCATCGCAATTTCTCCGATCCAAAGTCAAGCAAAACTCTAGGGACTGCATAGCCTCCGCGATGAAAAAAAAGGGGAATAAGAAGTTGTAGATGTGATTCTTTGGCGTCCTACCTCGGTAACGAATCATTATAAAGAAACTCTTTGAAACTCAGTAAATGAGACAAACCTTAAACATTAACCATAAAAGAAACTCGATGGAGATAGGTGAAGTTCCTTATCGGTCAGTGACAAATTCTAATCATCCAGTGACAACTCTATCTAAAGTATTAGATGCAAAGTGCTGTTGGATTAATGGCGTAAGAGTGACAGTTCCGCAAAGGTTCCTTTTGATAAAAGCCGGTCCCATATTTAATTAAGCGTTAACGCATTCGAAAATTTAACCGGTAGAAAAAGGGGGAACTTAGAACTGACTCAATTCACCTAAAAGGAATGATGATCTGCATAGGTATATAACAATGAAAATTTCCTTTCAAAGGAATAGATTGTTTCTGTTACTCCAAAAAATTTCTTAAAAGATCCTTTAATAGTAAAACTAGAGCGTTGCTTAATGACTTTTTCTGAATTTTTTATTGAATTTTTTTCTTCCTCTTTCGAATATCATTGAAAATGAATGGAATTTGATTTTCATATAGCATATAGTTTCAATTTATTCGATATGACGTATTTCATATGTTCACGACAATATTTGCTTTAAAGAATGATCTTAGAATTTCATCAATTCTGGTCCATCAAAGAAGGAAGAACATTTTGTCTTTGACACTACTCGCGCCGTATTCCAATCTAACTTAAGAACTGTCGCTTCATATTGCCTCTACGTGTTATATACAATGTTATTAATTGATGCGATAGACTTTATATATGTTTTAATTGATTAAAATGAACTGCGTGCTATTCGACCGACTATTTCTTCGCTCGCAAATCCCGTTCTAGTTACCAAGCAAGTCAATTACTTCATCAACATTTTTTTTCTAACGTCCAGTCATAAATTTGTCATAAATAACAGCACGCGAACACGCACGCACACGCGCGTCAAACATCGCGGGTCTCGGATATGTGCATGCAAAGGATAGAGAGCGTGAAGGAGAGAGAGAGAGAGAGAGAGTGAGAGTGAGAGGGGTGGGGAGGAGAGAGAATATTCCGGTATTCCGGCAATGTTATATCCATCAGGTGGTAGCGAGACGCGCGAACTTTGAAGATGATTGCACGGCCCGTGCAGCCTTCGCGGCTTTTAGATATACGTATGTGTTATTCGCCCGTTGGTGTGCGACGTGCAACACGAGACAGCCGCAGGAACTAACGAATCGTTATATGTATGTATATATATATATATATATATATATATATATATATATATATATATTCACTAACGAAGAACACGCGTGCTTATATATAGTTAAAGCGGAAGCGAAGAATGAGAAAAGTGTAAGATTGTTCAGAGAGGATGGAGTTTATACAAATTTATTCCCTTCGTAACTAACCGAATGTTAATCAAGTCGGCTCGAACCTTGCTCACGTTGTAATATTTGCAATACGTGAACCTAGCCTTAGCAGTGAATTTTTAATGTGAAAAATTCCTTGTGTTAATCACGTGCCTGTCGAATATATATAAATACACCCCGCAAACAAACGCACACGACAGTATAATATGAACGAGCACGCGCGTCTTTCTTTCACTTCTATATATTCTACTGCTATACTGTTTATCAATTAGACTCGACTGTGTATATCAGTTGAAAAAATTATAAAGCGCGTGATTCAATATTATACGAAGACCATGTCTTCCTTCTTTACGTTCCCCTCTTCTCGAGCATCTCTTTCTTATAAATTCATTAGAAGCAATAACTTCGTATACGTCCAGCTGTAATTTTTAATAATAACTTAACTGATATACTTTCGAACATTTACAAGAAATTATAAAAATTATTTTTGCATGTGTTGTACAATAAGCGTATAAAAAACCTTCTTTAAATTTAACTGTAAAGAAGCCATTCCATTCCAAAGTCTTTCCAAAGATCATTCCATACCATCGGTTTCGTAGTATAGGCTCGATTAATAAATAAAATTGTATGTCGACTGTCGAAAAGTAAATTAACAAATATTTTCATTGATCTCACGGTCTTTATATTATAATATATTATAATTATATCACAAATTTGTATTAATAAAGAATGATGATAACTGCGTTATCTAACGTACTTGCTACTCTAACGCTAAATTCACATTATTGCGATTACTTAGAAAATGAATATTCTCAAAACTTTCTAGATAATCGCGATCAATGAATCGCTCCTAAACCAATTCTAACTTATCTTTTCTAAAATCTTAATATGATAATTTGATTACCCCCAATGACCCCCATTATCCTACCTATCTTTCTTCCTTATCTACCTTTCTTATTTATTCATATAATTAATTAACTAATTAAATCATTCTTTAGTAATATCAATTTATGCTTTAATTTAAAATTGAGTGGGGCGAGGATTGGGTATAGATAATTGCATTACGTTGAATATTGTTCAGCCCGACGTTGAATAGTGTTCAGAAGAGTCGAAGCAGTTGAAAATGTTGAACGAAGAAGGTATACATATTGGATTCAGTATATACAATAACCCCTTACTGATATAATAGTGTATTCATTTCATTTTTTTGTTATATTTTTTTAATGTAGATTCTAAGGGCGATCTGCCGGCATTATATTATTAAGACCAATAAAAATATTTGTTTTATTAATTAGAAATTTTTTTTAAACTTTAAATAGTTTTATAAAGAATTTAATTATACATATTATCCATGTGTGAATATTTTAAGAAGGACAACTATTAATAATAAATGATAATTCTATACATGAAAATGAAACTGAAGTGTAGAATTTTAATGCTAAGATGAACGTATCAATAAATGATACAAGTACATATTATACAAGTTTCAAATAGTCGTAATTTTCAAAAAGCTATGCTTATCAACGGTTTTGTTAGATCATCGTTAGAACATCATTGTTAGAATATAATAGCAATAAAAATTTATTTTAAAAATCCAATCACTCGACAATGAAAAAAACTTAAAGATTCGTTAAAATAATAAAAGAACGTATCAAATGCTCTATATTTACGAGTACTTGGCTATGACGAAAGAGATAAACCCAAAATTCGTTTCTCAGTATAGTCGAGGGTGAAAATTTAATTTTTAATAAATTAAACGAATTTAATGAAAATGACAATGTATTATTTGACAGCCGTTGCTTTCATGAGTACATGCATACAATATCTTAAGACTGCAATCACGTTGAACATCATGTGCAATAAAAGAAAACTTTCACTAGATGACGATTATAGGATTATTTTTTCACAGCAGTAGAAACACTGCGATTTTTTACGCAATTTCATAAACCTAAACTGCATACAATTTATAATTATTCATAATTATTTTTGACCCGTCTAAAAAAAATACATTATTAAGTCTACCATGTACGTAGAACGTGAACAACTTAATTTATTTCCCACACTGAAAATTCATATCGATTCATTTCATAATTTTTTTCCTCTTTAATTTAGCGCGTGGGTATAACAAACATGTTATAAATTCAATACAAGATTCATACATAGACACTATAAATTTTCCATAAAACGTCATACAATCGGCATTTGATAGTAGTAGGGTTGTGACAAACTCGAAAAAGTATCTATGCTCAAATCCATTTTGTTTTGCAAATTAGAAATCAATTTCACACTTCTATACTGCAGTCGACTAGCAACTTAATGTATCTGCTGCCGTATTTACCTCATCACGCCTCACGACGTCACGACCGCTAATCCCAATAGTAGCGTACAGACACAAACATATATATACATATACAAATATATATAGACGAATGCTTTTCATTCCATGTAAAAATAAACGGATGGGAAGAGGGCAGAGCGGTGGGAGGGAGTGAAAAGTCAAATACTCCGAGAGGACGCAAGAAGAGGCGAGAGACGAATATTCGCCAGAGAGACACGTACGTATAAATATGTGTACGAGGAGGCATCCGGCATTACCGTTAAGCAACGCCGACTTTTCTCACACCCATACACATACACACACACACACACAGACGTGTAGTACACTTTTCTGGCTCTCGCTCTCGCGTCGGCCGCGCGCCGCCGCTCGCCTCCCACCCGTACGGCCCGCGCACTTTGCGCCTCGCCTCGCGCTCGCGCGGCCATTTCTCGGCCTCGTTCGGTCCGATCTTTTTTTCCTCCGTCCCAGACCCTCTTCCTCTCTCCTCCCCTCGACCTCGTTGTCTTCATTACTGCACGCCGGCCGTCGCGCCGCCGCACGCGTGAGCGACCGTCCGTTTCTTTTCATTTGGCGGCGACGCGTCGGCGCGAGGGAGGGTTGGGGAGGGGGACTTTTCATCGCTCGCTCGCAAATCATCGGATTTGGGCAGCGAATGCGTCCGCGAGAGGAACGGCGACCTTCGCTTATATACATAAAGTGTTGCACATGCGCAGCTCCGAGAAGTTTGAGAAAGGGCGAGAGAGAGAGAGAGAGAGAGTAGGGAGGACACAGAGACTGGACCGCATTCTCCATGTACGACACAACTATATATGTATACATAAAGGTGCACGCCGCGCAAAACTGAATTTTACGCGACTTTGTTACGGTCGTCTCGGGTCGTATTTTGAGAGGTTTAATGCTCTCCCTCCCTTCCACCATCTCTCTCTCTCTCTCTCTCTCTCTCTCTCTCTCTCTCTCTCTCTCTCTCTCTCTCCCTTTCTCTGTCTCTCATTCTTTCCCTTCCGCCCCCTCGCGAACCTCTCTTTTCGGACCTGCCGTCGCGCGAATCTCTTAATTGCATGGGACACGGTGATTTAGGTATATACTGTACATAATTATTATTTTTCAATATGCGACGCATACTACCGTGACGCGGATGAATTTATCGATTGTGCGCGTGCGTGTGAAATAGTCGCTTCGCGAAAGTGTGTAAGTGTATAAAACAAGGGGAGAAAAAACTCGGGAAAAAAATCTAGTTATTCTGCGACAATTTCGTATTATCGAGATGGCGGAGTAAATTGCGCGAATTTTACGAGTAATAAAACGATAATGAAAGATAAAGCGTCCCGCTTATAGTTTAATAAGCCTATGAATATGTAAGTAAGTGTGTAAGAGGTTGACTTGTATCAGCTTGTATAATCGGATGGGTATAGAATATTGTAATGGTAAAATATAATCTTAACTATTTTGCACAGACGGATGCCTATAATGTCTTTTTTTAATATAGAAAAAATGGTATTATGAATGTGAAGAATGAAATAACGCTCTCATCGAATAATTTCGATCCTTTAAATTTAAATTCATATGTAATAATGTAAGCTTAATAAAATTAAGACGAAGATATGCAAATACAAATAGTCATGGGATCTTCAAAAGACTTTGGCTTTATTTTGAAAAAAAGAAATACATAAAAACGAAATTATTCATTTACAATAAGATTATAATGCTTAGACACAATTAAATTTTTTTTTAATTTAATTGTCAATATTATAATTTATTATATTGTGCTCGTTTTAATCTTAATTCAAAAGAAAAAGTTTTAATTAAATTTAATAAATGTCAGGGTTTAAAGGGGATGAAGCCACAATCGTAAGATGAAAAAACAAAATAACGATTCAAAATGATGATTTTAATTTCTAAGGTATATATTTAGTAATGAAAATCTATATGATATTTTATAAGCATAGATGAATATTCAAAATGACGAATACAAAAAGGCCATAAGCCGATTATAATTTCAACGATTATGGAAAAACGATTAATTTTTGAGCCAATATATTGGTTTACTGGTTTTCTCGATGTAAATGTTGGTTGTTAAAGTAGAGAAAGATAGAGAGAATTTGGATGAAATGAAAAGAAGAATGGATGAAATAAAAAACGAAAGGAGACAAATTATAAAGACCCTTTCGTAATTGCATATATAAGCCGATGATATCAATTTAGAATTGCATAACGGTAAAACAGATGTTTACAGCTGTTGTCTGTCGCCAGATATATATATATATATATATATAGCAGGCGGCTTTACTCGCGTATAATTCACCCCAGAATGAAGCTCATCATTATATGGTTTTCCATTCGCCGCAGACTCTGCCATGTTTATTTATAGAATCGCAGTGGCTACAGCTTTCTACCATGGCAGAGAACAGAGTGAAAGATGCTTGTAAGCGAACAATGCTAATTAATTTGCCTTTTCTAGGAAACTCGAGCATTATGGAATATCTCATAACAAAAATAATGAATTGATAAAACAAAGAATAAAATCTTGAATAGAATTTTGTTCGATCGCTCGCTGCCTCCATCAGCTGCAACTTGACAGGTGCCTTGTAGAATTTTCAGAAAGCAGCGATCCCTTCGCCCAGCGAAGAGAAAACTTATCCTTTGCTTATTATATATATATACATATATAGATTTATAACTATAGTCTATTAAAGCTAATTAAACGTTACAGCTCGTTCTAATAGTCGATAGGCATTTTTTTGATGAACTTTCAGGAAGGGAAATCTCGTATTGTTCAAAAATTAATTGATAACCCGATACAAGAAGGGACAGTTTCACGCGGAGCGCTCGTTCGCGCAGGATCGAAGCTGTATGTATAGGACGAATTCGTATTTGTTAAGAGAACTTTAATACACCAAACGACGATTATGTAGTTTATACATCGCTATCGCAATAAATTATTTCACGTTAAATTATTATTAAACTAATTTCAGATCTCGCCTTTATTTCAAGTCTGAGGCTTATATGACTCACAATCTCTCTAATACGTTTTCTCGGTAATTATAGCATCGCTCATTTCTCGTCAGCGTATTTGTTATACGCGTAATCTTATATATTAACCTATTATGCATTGTTATCCGGTCATGTATAATTATACTAAAGTCTAACTGGGTTCGAGCCTCGAAACAGCTGCGAATGAATTGAAAAATATGATCGATACTAAATTACATACTTTTAGCATTAATAAGGAAGACGGTATTTAATATGCTGAATTACTTATCTTACGAATTTCTGATATATTGTCATTTAATCATCTTTTTTAATACTTATATACGTTCTATACCGATGATTTTATTTTAACACCATTCCAGTCAAATTTATCCTTTAGACTTTTTTGATAAGGTTTTGAAAATTCTGCAAATTCTCGCTTCCACGACGAAAAATTGACAACGATTAAACATATTTTTTATTAGAGAATAATTATTCATCCACGTTCATCGCTAAATTTATCAAAAAATTGCTTCAAAAAATCCAATTCGTTGCTTCTTGCAATATTGATAACAGTACCGTTAAAAATAATTTCACTTCTATACCGCTCGCTATATATAAATTATATTTCTCTGAGGCAACGATGCGCAGAATCGATCAATCAGCCGTTGCGTCTACCGAGTATCCTGTCTTTATTTCTACATTATAAGCAAAGATAATAAAATTGTCCTCCGCGTAATTGTTTCTCACTCGCGGGCATCGTTAATTCGCCTACAGATAGCTCTCGCTCACCGCGACATTACTTTCTCGGAATTACCGTGAGGCGTTTAATTTTTTTTTTCTCCGCTTCGTCTTCTTTGTTTTCTCGACACGGAAGCCAAAGACGAGGCGCGCCGATGCGATCTTTTTTCATAGCGACGAGGGAGCCGAAAAAAAAAGGTTTTTTCCCGGGAACTCGTTGACTTGCCGGACGAGTCAAAAATCGTGAAGAAATTGCGCGAGACTTTTATCTTGAATTTAAAGCATTTTAAAGGATTCAGAATTTCCTTAGAATTTACAAAACAAAATTTAATGATAATATTGTGGAAACCCCTGCAAAGATTCCGATTGATCCACCGAATAGTGTTAAAGATAAAGTTTAACAAATTTTAATATTGCTTCGATGGTGATCCTCGCGCGAACATCAATGAACGCAAAAAAACATGAATTTACTAACTGATAGAGTATCTCCATGAATTGGAATATTGTTATTTATTATTTCAGCGACATAATTATTCGTAAATTTGGAAATATCGATAAGTTTGAAGGCTGGGCAACAGCGCACATTTTACTGGAAATTTCTATAGGATAGATTTTTATTGTTTATATTTATTTGAACATTTGAGGCATGAATACAGGAATATTTCTGGAAAAAATTGAATAGATTCTCTAAGAATTCAAAATCATTTATAAATATTCATTATGTCAGTATATATATTTACACTGAAAAAAATGTATGTTATCAAGTAAATATTTTCTTATCTTTTAACAAGCAAAATATTCTCTTAAATTAAGAAAGAATCAGAAGAGTCCACTTCAATCAAACTACGCTGTTTTAATTTTAGTTAATATTTTCTTAATTTAAGATAGTAATTTGACTCGATATCAGAAAATTTTTTTCAGTGTATAAATCAATTGAACACATAAACAATTATATTTTTAAAATGTACATGCACTATAATTAAATATTATATTTCTTATATATCTTGACAATTAAATTATAGTACATGTACATTATAAAAATATAATTATTTAAACGTGTAATACATTTTTATATGACAGTAGAAAAAATTAAGAAAATGCTATAGAGCTAAAAAATTTTATAATCATGAACAAGTGAATAAAGAAATTTCTGATAAAATTGCCTTTAAACTTCATTCGCGTTTCATTAGTGCATTATTTTGATTTATTTTAGCATGTAGTATTTTCGATATGCATCGTCTTTTTCCTCTTAATATACCCGTCATATGTTGATTTTATTTTATTAATAGGCCCAACGATTCGACAACAAAGCACAATAACCTATATCCATTTCTCGCTCTCTTTTTCACTATCCCTATCCCTACCTAATCTTTACGTAGGAGCACGCTATAAATGCGACGTGGACAGGTGTAGTGGCGCACATTTACAACGCAAAATCAGATAACGATAGATTTTTAATTTTACATAATTTTTTATAACCATCGCGTGGGATATTAGCCCCAAGTGTCAGGAATTCAATCACTAAGTGAAATTTATTAAATAAAATACTGTCTCGCTGTAAGCTCGCGCGCGTATTACAAAGCGGGCGATTTGCGACGATTTGTTCCCACTAACGCGTGGCGACGGCGAGCACTGAAGGGCCTACGTGCCGCACTGTGCACACCCCCTCCCCCCACCGCGCAACGATCGTCCCTCGCAAAATTCGGAGAAGCCAAGACCCGTTACGAATACGTAAGAAAATAAGAATAGAAATTAGCACGTGCGGCAAAAATAACCTACAATCTAGACAAATCAATTCTTTAATTTTTAAATTATTTTTTGAAATTTCATATTCGAATATATGCTTTAAGATTTTTTCGCGAATCCTTTGTTTTGACTCGAAAACTCGGCATGCAACAGCCTTAAACGGGCTTGGTCGATTTTTATGCATCGTTGCCGGCAGCAGAAAAATCTCGCTTCTTCAACTGCCGCGTCGTTCTTGAATTTCGCGTCGAACGTCCCCGCTTGACTAACGAGTTCCTCTCCCCCGTTTTATTCGAGTTTACGAGAGCCGCGGCGTTACGCCGCGGAAACGATTGCAAATGGATCGATGACGCGAGGAAGAGAGACAGACGGACGAACGAGGGAAATATAACTGATGGAAAATAATAAAACTGTGCACGCAGGAGAGCTCATTAATCCCTCGTCAGCGCGTGATAAGGTAAGACGTGCATTAGCGGTGTCATTAAATACTAATAAAACTTAAAAGTCGACCCCGTCTTATCGGGGATAAAAATTAATCTGATGAATAATTCATCGGCCGGGGGGAAAAATAAACAACGAAAAGAATATTTCTAGATCAGCAGGTGATTTTAAAAGAAGTTACTGAAATGCAAGTTACTGAAGTTATTGAAATGCACATATTTGGAGCTGCAATGGCGGTATATATATATATATATGAGCAAAACATATAATGTTATATATATATATATATATATATATATATATATATATATATACATACATACATAAATTATATTTATGTATTATCTATAGAATTTGGCATTGTTTAACGATGCTTGTAATATATAAAGATAACGATTGTTATCACACAAAATTTAATAGCGAAAACTCGTGTGTTATAAAATTTTTTGCTTATATTTCTCGTATGTTTAGGTTTTTATCAACTATACCTGATATGACATGTATATATGTTGAAGTTTTGAAAACTGAAATAAAGCGCTATCATAAGAGTGCCCGAAAAGGCGTAAAATTGGTGCGCTGTAAAATACATGTGTGACTGGACACCGAAAAGTTATAAAAGGTCTTTTCCATAAAATGTAAATTTTTACGCGTTATAGAATATAGTAAATCGAATAAATAACTCAAAATATATAAAATGGCTGAGTGATTTAAAAATATGGAACACAGTCTTTTAAACTGACTAATATTCTCAAAGTAAATGCAATTTTTGTCTAATAAGTATTATATTTTGAAATATGTAAATGTAAATATTATTTCAAAATATTTTCCATTTTTGAATTGATATTGGAACGTAGTTAGCCTCAGTTGGAATTGCAAACTACACATATTTTGTTAGTTAGAAATATCTGAGCTTCCTCCATGAACATTTCTAAGGACTGTAATGGTAATAATTATTCATTCTATTCTAATTGTAATAATATTTAGTTTTTTTTTTTTGAAAAATGGAATAACGTTTTCATATTGATACGACTGTCAGTTTCCGGATTATGTCTTTTCATATATGGTTTTAATAATTCATTTTGTGGTTAACAACAAACGATGTAACTGTCATCAATCTGATTCCATAAAATTGATAAAAAACAAAATTCACTTAAAATTTTTCTATATTCAATATCTATCGAAATCTGTGAATTTAATGGTTCGTTTATTTAACTGAAGCTATGGAAAGTCTGGAATTATAAAAATTTAGTTAGTAGTATATGAATTGTAAGAAATCAACGAGTCCTAATGGCAAGGAAAAAACGGATTCTCGATCTTTTTTATTACCAGAAAATGGAAGAACTTAGCCGAAGATGAATTTATTTCAATTTAATAAGAGACGAGGGCTGGCTTGTCAGAATTATCTTAGCCCACTATACAAAAGAAAAGAAACTATAACCCGGAGAAATTTTCTATGAAATTAGCTATGTCTCGAAACCATAAGACTGTAATAGAAAACAGACGCGCTCGCCTAGCCCGCAGGGATTTCCGAACAGCGCGCTGTTGATTCGCTCCCCCTCGACGGTCTCTCTTCCCACCCGCCCTAGAAGCGAAAGATCCGAGAAATTCGCGAAAAAAGCGCTGTATAGAAGCGGGGGGAGGGGACTGGAGGCCGTGTAAGCAACGGGCACGTTCGCGGAATGTCTTCCCGCGTCCCCCCGCCCCTAAAATTATTCGCCGTCGCTCGCTCCGTGCTCGCTCGGGCGCGGCAATCAGCCGAATTCCAAGGAGGTACATGAGGGAGGGAGGCGTATTATAGCGAGGAGAGGAGGGAGTAATATCTCCCCCCCCTCTCTCTCTCTGATTTCTGGCTCTTTTGCCAATCTCGGAGAATCCTTCGGGCGAACGACGACACAGCGGCCCCATTACTCGCGGCGACGCAACTCGCACATACTATATATATATATAGTCGGGAGTACTCACCGCCGCCGCGATGGAATCTAAACAACGGCGGTTTTTCTACCCGGCTGCCCTACCGATCGTCGCTCCGCGACGGCTTACCGCGGGATTCATTTGTTGCCCGAGCGCGCGGATTTGTTTTTTTTTCTTTTGCTTTTTTTTTTACCTTGAACCGAGCTCTTACGCAATTAATCGCATTTGCCGCTAGTTAGCGCTGCCGCGCGCGGCGACGGTTTTTGATACGAGCGATTGGAGCCCCGGGACGGCG
The DNA here is from genome assembly GCA_018907035.1 of Sycobia sp. Sy_11. Classification (NCBI taxonomy): domain Eukaryota; kingdom Metazoa; phylum Arthropoda; class Insecta; order Hymenoptera; family Epichrysomallidae; genus Sycobia; species Sycobia sp. Sy_11. The sequence goes on from JACCIC010000187.1 coordinate 767,706, forward strand.
CGGCGCTCGGGTAGGTCGGCGAGCAGCCGCCAGGTCGACGCGACAAAAAAAAGAGGGAGGAAGTGTTTGGATTGCCGAGTAAAGGGTAAAAAATTTTTAGACGATGCGTCGAGGCCAGCTAAAGATTTCTCGGTGGTTGTTTGGTACTGTTTTTTTTAGTTTTTTTTTTTTTTTGCTGCGTGCGTGCGGGCGTGTGTAATTCTTATGCATTTCTCAGGGGCAGGACAAACGCTTCGCTTTATAGCTAACTATTTTCTACAATTTAGCGGATCTAATTGGCCTAATTCTAAATTCTAAATTAATACTTAAATTCTAAATTGTGTTTTTTATTTTAATTGTAATTATAATTTTAAGTGTAGTATAATGTATATAATTAATAAATGTTTGCGTTTCTCAAAAGTACTTTTTTAGATTTTACACATCAATAAATAACGATATGTAGGTATATATTGAATTGGTAATTTAAAATAATTTTTTATTACAAATAAATATATATTTTAAAATAGCAACTAATTATTGTTTATCTATGAAGAATTTATTTAACTTGGGTAAAACAGAAAGTAAAATTTAAAGAATTAATTTTTTTGAAACTATAAAATGAAATGAAATAAGCATACAGTAAATTTTCATTAGTCGATGTTAACAAAAAATTATATTTAAATTTACTACACTATACCGGGAGAAAAAAGTAACGATAGTTGTGGGTAAGTGTACAAAACTGCAGTATTCGAGAAAATGATTTTAACAGGAAAGTTATGGGATTTTTTTTTACTGAAAAGAATGGACTAACTTAATTTTGACTTTGAAGTGAAAATTCCTACGTTCATCAGCAGATTCAAAAAGACCAAAGATCTTGCACAGTACGTCACGCACGAGGTTCGTTTGAGCATCTTGTTCTGTTTTCAATAAATCTGTTTTTATGCGTTTTGTTGTTTTCGCTTCAAACGATCTTGTAAAATGAGATTTGAACATCGAAGCTAAAGGTTCGCCAAAAGTTGCCTCCCAGAATTTCAGGCAGCTCTTTGTCCGAAATAATGATATTTTCCGCCAGAACTTAAGCGAATCAGAAGTACGACTGACCCTCCCGTTGCCCCAGTAGCTGTAACCGACGCCTCGTATACGTTAAAATATCAATACGTCGAATTTGCCGGTCGTTCGAATTTCCGGAACAAAGACGGACATTTCTAATTAGAAAACTAATGAGGAGACGTAAAATGACGAATGTAAAACGACACTTGTTGAAAAATCGAGTCGAGCGGTAATTTTTTTTTTATCTTAATTAATCTTAGGGTTTAAGCGTCCACAACGTCATTAGGTAAATGTGACCGAAGATATAATTATAGGTTATCAGTCGTCTGCAGTACGAGTACAATGCAGATAAATTTTCCAAACTCATCGATTCGCAGCATCAAATGATTGCAAGCCAATGCAACACCGTTTCAAATTAAAATTTATTATAAAACCTAATTAAACGAACGAGCTTTAATTGTGCTTATTAACTTTAATTTAATAGTCTTTAAAAATGGAATATTCTTCTTAATATTTATTAAATTAATGACTAATCTCAATTGCTTTTAATTCACAGTATTTAAAGAAACTGAAATAAAATATTTAATTTTTAAAGGCTATTAAATTAAAGTTAATAAGCGCTATTAAAGCTCATTCGTTTAATTACATTTTATAATAGTTTTTCATTAAAAATTTTAGAAGGAAATAAGTGTCATAAGGTTACTTTGGATTTCGCATATGTAAAGTAATAGTCAAAATTTATAAGTCGTTAAACAAGTAAATAGAATTTATTTTATAAACTATTGGGTGAATTTGATATGTAATTAGATAGACAAATAAATAGAATTGATTTAATAAATATAATATTATATATAAATCATAGTTTATTATTAATTATATTTCTGTTATTAAACATCTATGTTGTTTAAATATTTTGAAAATACATTCTCCCAGAATTCGCGTATCATTATAGCCATTAATAGAATGAATGGATAAAAGTTCGCAGTTGTGAACGACGTAATTTCTCCGCTTTCGATTATTGTCGTAGCAGAGCGTATCCTGTAGTCGAACTAACCCCAAAAGTGCAAGATGTGCGAATAAAAATCCTTGAATAATTTCACGTTCGTAAAATCTTTTTACACACGCGAAATTAGTCGAGCAATTTTATTTCTACCGCGTGAACTACGTTAATCATTGCGAATTACGTTGTAGCCAACGCACTCGTCTAGCGACTGCCCGATTAATTTAATGCACCTTTCGTGCACAAACAATTATCTGGGACGGTACACACGGGCCGCGGGAACTAATTCTACTGGGTAACTTAGACCTCTGACGTTTTACGAGACTCGCAATTATGCCACCGGGGTAAAATTTCGCGGCGACCCACGACGACGCGACCGCTCGCGCTTACAAATACATAACACATACATGCTCACGACGCGCACTTGACCCATTCGACCGTAGGCAGGCCCAAGTAGGAAGAAAAAAAAAAAAGAGGTAAGGAGGCCGGGGCCGGCCTCCTGCTTCAATTTTTCAATCCGTCGTTATACAGTCCGAGCTCGCCGACTAATTAAGACGAGCGACAAAAAGACGAGATCGCCTGGATTTACGTGGCCGGCATTCTCATCGCGGAGCGTTTTAATTAGTCGCGCGGGCGCGCATAAACATCGCCCGTCCCGCGGGGCCAAAAACGCAAAAAGAACGAACGTCGCGGGGATGACCGGTTCCGGTGTCCCCAGAAGCCGAGAGCCTCCCTCGCTCCCTTGCATATTTCCATGTAATTAATTGCAGGGCAGATAGATAGAGACAGAGGAACCGTCCCACCGCCGCGCCGCACACTCCTTTCGTCAAAGCTTCTCCCCCTCCCGCTCCCCCTTCCGCTCTTCGGAAGTAATACACCGCCGCCAACGCGCGCTTTTTGCTCGGCGACCTCGCCTCCCATAGTACGCGCCCGGCTGTCCAACCAGCGAGTGAGGTGGGGGGGAGGGGGTGACAGCTCGCAGCTATAGAGCAGAAACGGATCCGCGAGCGAGGGCGGCGGAAACGCGGGCAAGTGCAAGGAGCGCGAGCGCGTGGACGCTGAAAAAGAGCGTGGGCCGGGCGGGGGGGGAGGGGGCGGAGACGGCCGCGACGCGGGGATTAAGCGCTTCTTAATTGCGCGCGCGATCGTCTCTCGTCGACGGGCGGCGCGCGGCGGCGACAGCGCGATCGTTACGCGTACCGGCGTCGAAAGAGGAACGGACGACGGTCGAGCGCGCAGCGAGAGAGAGAGAGAGAGAGAGAGAGCGTAACATTTACGCGCCGCGACAAGTGCATCGGAGGGGGCAGAGGGGGTGCTCGCGTGTGTTTTACTCGCGTCATTAACCGACCGACTATCTCTCTCCATTTCTCTCTCTCTCTCTCTCTCTCTCCCTCCCTCCCTCTCCCTGCCTCGCACTCTTTTTCTCTGCCTTTCTTAATTACCCGTTGCCTTTTTGTCGCTGCGCGCGGGGGACAGGGGAGCAGCTTATCAGTCTTGCCCGTTTTCTCGCCGACTCGCGGAGCGGTACAAGGCGAGGGTCGGGCAGAGGAGAAAAACGTTGATTTACAGGCCTGACGAATCTATCCTTCGGCCGGCCGCGCGACAACGAGGTTCTTATATATATATATATATATATATATATATATATATATATATATATCCCCGGCGCGATTACGAGAGCTACCGTATGCTCGTATAAATATACAAGTGCGCACGTACGCAAGCGCGCCCGCGCGCGCATATACGGCCAGGCGACATCGTGTACTTAATAGCGAATGTCAAGATCCGCAAAAGCGCGGCTCGGAAAGAGAACATAAGGGAGGCTTGAGGTCGATCGCTTCTACGTGCTCGCGTGCGCGCGCGATCGCGCGTCTTTCTCTCTCTCTCTCTCTCTCTCTCTCTCTCTCTCTCTCCCTCTCTCGTGTGTGAATGTGCGCAAGTGTATACTTATATAAAACAAAGTTAGACATTTTTCAGCTTTTTTTCAATAATTTTTCAGAATTGGATGAAAAACCTCGTTCGCTGAAATAGATTTTCAGGAGAAATGGACAAAGTCGCTGGTTTAATATTAAAATGATTTTTGTTTCATTGATAAATTTTAATTTTTAATCTGTAACGCAATTCATAATTTTAAAAAACCCGAGGAAATACCAAACGGTTTACTTACAAATATTTCACAGTCTTTCAGTATTACAAAAATATTCACCACTCCAAAAAAGTTTTCAACTATAATTAATTACTATAATTTGCTTCTAAACGAATGACCTTTGAAAAATTACTTCTTCTCAACAATTGAAGCTATATATTTACTGTTTTTTACGACTTGTACTTTTATTTATATTTGTTTCAAAAAAAAGGCTTACATCCTTGTACAAAGCTGTTTCAGGGTTAATTACCGACTATTTATTTATTTCTTGTTTCACGTATATATGTTGTACGTGTGATTGCAGTGATACATAAATATGTATGCGTTTACGATACGTATATCATAAAAACAAGCGTATAATCCTCAATTTTTAATTATTCATCTTTTTCTCGGTTTTTACTGCGTAGTTTTCATTATTTTTAATTTATTTCAATTGAAAATGTTTCTAATGTGTTTCACGCGTCCAAGTACACATCAGGCTTAAAAAAAAGTTATATTTTTTTGAATTCGCAAGAAACTTGAATTAAGATAAACTAGTAATAGAAAATTATTGATCAACTATAGTTTCAGCATAATTCTTCAATTTCTTCTTTTATAAGAAAAAATTGTATTTCATTTAGTTCGGAAAGAAATAAGACAATATTTTCAAAATCATCTTTTAAATCATCCTTTTATACTGGATAATCTATATTTACTTTAGAATGTATTTACATCGTAAATAAAATAACGAAGAGACCTTGAAAAGGTCTGGAAGTAGTTGAATAATTTAGTAGATAAACAATTTTTGCAAAATGAAACGGTGAATAAATTTTTACGCAGAATTCATTGCTACCCTTCATATCGACTTTAACGATAATCCTTGAGGTCACTCGATGGTAAATTTTCAGAGAGGGGAATTCCTTATTTTTGATGATTGAATTTAAATTAGAAGTAAAGTTCAGGTTAAAAAATGTCGATCTAGCTTAAGATATCTAACGATGACCTTATTGCTATTACGCAGAAATTTAGCAAAATTCGAATTCTCGTCGAAATTTTGCAGTAGCATAAATTGAGATTACCATGGACTTTCAGAAATAATTAACCAGAGAACCATTCCAGTATTTTCAGACTTTTTTAACATCTCCCGTTAGTTGCAGTTAGGTGCACCTCGATAAAGCTTTTATAAACGAGAAACAAAATCCCGCACTGCTTAATGGCAATTCATTCGGGATGAATACGATATTTAAAAGTATTTTTTCTCAGAATTATCATTCGCATTGATTACGGAGAATTAACGACTCAGCGCTCGCCAAATTTCCCCGGCCCCGTAAACAGCGGGAATTTCAATGCGAACGATTAAAAATCTTTAATGACCTGCGCGCCAGCCGCGGATGTTTCGATCCAATAAAAACGAAAAGCAGTATCCAAATGTAGCATGCATACATAGATACACACATAAATAAATACATACATACCTACATACATACATATATGTATAATCTGTAGCGAATATTTGCACAGCGTGTGTGTGTGTGTGTGTGTGTGTGTGTGTGTGTGTGTGTGTGTGTAGATATATATAATATATACTAATGAGAAATACACAGGTAGAACTTCTCACCGTACACGGACCAGAAAGAATCTTAATTCAAAGCGAAGCCCTCGTTCCGAACAAATTCCGCGGGATGTGTATTGAGGTTTCCCTGGGACAATCCGAGCCTTGGCTAACGAGGGTATAAGAGAGTGGAGTGTGTGCGTGTGTATATATTTGTGTGTGTATATATACACATAATAAACGCGATAAGAATGCCGCCGATACGCGACTATCGGCACTGCTTCCGTAAAGCTTTCCACATATCCTATGTATATATGAATCCCGGACGAGCGGCGCTGCATCCGCCGATTCAGCCCGGTTGAAGTTGGCGCTTTGATTGTCCCGTCCCGCGCTCTTGTATTATACCATGAGGCTCGTCAATGCGAAGCATCCCGGCAAGAACGCGCGGAAGGTATACCGGATGGAAAAGTAATTCCTCTAAGGGAACGGCAGTGGAGGGATGGATCGACGCGCACATTATAACATCGTATAGATTATTCTTTTAATTAACGATCGGTCAACCGGCGCCAATCGATCGCCGCTATGGATATTTTGGCGAGCTGGTCGACGATGCTGAAATTGGACAAGTTTATTCAATTGGAAAGGTCACCTCGTGGTCACACGAAAGCTCGCGTTTCGCGGTGTATATGGTAGATTGTGGCGGGCACGCGGCGAAGCGTTTTTACCGACCGAACGAGCATAACAAAAAACTGCTTTAACCAATATCACATCTATTAGTATTAAATTATTCTAGATTATTCCGAATCTTTAGCATATTTATTCTACACTGATGCGAAGTTTCAAACAGATTCGCGATACCGTTTGGAAATCAGAACGTTTTCCATTTATTTAATTTGCAATTTTTACTAATAAAATTGGACAAACGCGTGCAAAAATCATCGAGCCGCCGCACTTTCTTCTGGATCGGTATAGAAAAGTTCATCCGACCAGATTCCGCGGTGAATCCGAAAAGCCGAACGTAATATATGGTAAACTTTAGATTTCGAGCCGCGATTTATGATAAAAAAAAACTACGTTTCTCTCCGCGGTTGTCCACAAAATCGCGGAGATGAGAAAAACGACTGGATTTAGGAGGATGTCGAAGAGCCCACGACGTTTCTGATAGTCAAATGTCGCCACCGCCTCCCGTCGTACTTTACAACACGAAAGCTATAGGCGTATTATAATAGCAGTAACGGTGGCGCTTTGTTCTTCTCCCGATACTAGCTATTCAGTATTTTGTCGTGCACAGCGAAAGATTGTTTAATATTGGTTAATCGAGAATGGCGTTCTTCGTATTACGCACGTCGAATTGCTACTCTTAACGTGCCGTTATTACCGATATTACCTACGCTAGCCTTGTACTGTGTTTTTCTTTTCTTTCGACAATACGCTTCGATTGTTTCAAGTGGGATAATGTAACGTAAGTACCTCCCACAACGTATTGATAAAAATTTTAATCTCATACGAATCTGTAAAATGCATAATACAGCTGAGATAACAGGGCTACTAGGTCGTGTATTTGCAAACGACAAATGTGCCCGGTGAATGCAAAATTTAAAAAGAACGGAAACTGTTATACGGTTATGGGATCTTTCCTTTAAAATCAACTTCCGCCATATACAGATTTATATTCTCCGAAGCACGCTGGAATCGACCGGACGCACGAATGATTATTCATTGTCATTGCCGGGAGGAAGCCGCATAGCTCGCGAGCTTACCCCTCCGTTAGTTCGCAATTTAAATAAATATAGCTGTATATGGAAACAAAAAACCACGAAATGGAAAATCCCTACCCTGGAGTTTCGTGTTTGATGAAACGACCGTTCGCGAGGTGCGTGTGTATGTGCAAATTGATAGAGCGTCGACTCATAATCGCCCAGGCGCCCAATGGCTCTGATCGGCGTAAAATATCGATGGCCGTATACATACAACACACTGATTATCATCGGAGACACGCGTCCCTTTATATATATATAATGTGTTCGTTTGAAATTGCGATTCGGCATTTTTGATAGAATGATGAATCCCGTTGCAAAGTCCCGGATGCGAGTCTATTGGAGCTTTGTGGGAAAACTGCAGCTGTGTAATAAACAAATTAGTTATTTTTGCCGAAAATTAATCACACTGTGTGTGTGTGTGTGTGTGTGTGTGTGTGTGTGTGTGTGTGTGTGTGTGTGTGTGTGTGTGTGTGTGTGTGTGTGTGTGTGTGTGTAATAAAATAGTTTATTGCCGTACTAAGCCGTGGTGAAGTCTCAGGCAGATTTATTTTTTAATTACTATTAAAAAATTATATATGTATATATATATATATATATATATATATATATATATAAACATATACGTGATTATGTATGAATTTATGTATGCCATATCGGATCCATTCTAGTCTATTAAACGAAATAAATGAAATAAAAATATATCAATAACCGTCCATCGCATTTTTGCTTAAGCATCGATTCTCGCTTCTCCAATCTGCTCGGATCCGCGTATAATCCGCAAAGTGCGCGGGAATAGCGCAGTTGATAAATCCACAAGCTGTGCTCTCTGTCTGCCCCCCCCCCAACCCCGTTCAATCGTCATCGTCCCCGTGAGATCGAGGAAGTACTGCAGAAATGTTACTCGCGTATGTAGCCGCGCATACGCATACGCACAGATACATCATATACACGTGCTTATACGAATAAAAACGACCAACCAACCCCCGTCCCTGCTTCGGAAGCGCGCGGTAAAGTTACGGCAATCCGAATTCCATTAACGGCTTATCGTTCCGCGAAGGGAAAGGGAGAGAGGAGAGAGATAGCAGCGCAGCATGGCACGCTATATATATATATATATATATATATATACATATATATATAAAAGCAAGCTTATAACCGCGCCAGCGATTCTTTCGCGAACGCAGACCCACGCGCTGCTGGTTGCTGCTGTTCTGTGGCCACTGTATATACATAATATACGTATATGTGTGTATATGAATGTGTATATCTGGCAAATTATTCCCGTAACTTCCATAGGAACGCCAACGAATTCTCCCTCTGTTTTTTTCCACTACTTTTTTCCCTCTCCACGTACTTCCTCGGTCACGTATAAGCTCTCATTCGTTTATATACGTACACTCGCGCGGGCACACACATATACACATAAGAGGACACTCCACTCTCGTCGACGCTTAATCCGGAATTTTTTTCGGCACTCTTGATCCAGTCTCGCTGCGGGCATTCGTATTTATATATATATATATATATATATATATATATATATATATATATATATATATATATTATCGGTTAGGTTTTTATATGCATACGTGTATATTTGTGTATGTGTGTGCGCATATATATTATATGCGTCATCCAAGGAAGCCCATCGCACGAATCGTCGGCGTTTTGCACAGGTTTATTGGCTGATAATTGCTCGATTATAAAGACTCCGCGCGCCACAGCCGCGATAATTCGTTTTTGGGCTTATTATATATATTATATATAGACGGGACCTGGCGAGGAAGAAAACGAAAACACGCGGCCTCTTTGTCCTTGTGCCCGTGTGTGTGGGTGATTTCTGCGCGCGCACACACACACACATATATACACACACACACATATGTAATTGGCATTTGACAGTAATTCAATTATCTGCGGGACTTCGTTATCTTTATATATATATAGATTTATATCTCTTTATCGAGGATCGTAAATTTTGATTCCCCGACGGATTAGCGTTTCGCAACTCACGAATTCGGTAGTGAAAGTCGCGCCCGATGAGCTTCTAAGTCGTAAATCTGTTTTTTAAGTTTCATCAATTTTATGTGTTTATATATATATATATATATATATGTGTGTGTGTGTGTGTGTGTGTATTATATACATACATATATAGGTATAAGACATTCAGGCAAAAAAGTAATGACGAAAAGCTAAAATGCTAATGTCCTTTTGCATAAATAATTGGCATACGGCGACGAGTTCTCGTTGTTGCAGATCTCGTATGAATTATTAGCCGCGATGATAGACAAATAATGTAAGATAATATAATAACCCCTGGCCATACGCTAATGCATCTGGGCGACAGTACTCGACAATTTTCTGCTTGTAACGAGGCTGGATGTATTGCTAACGTATAAACGTAAAATGTCTCTCTCCTAATCCACTTACTTATCCCATCGTACCTATTTACAGTTTCGAAAATAGCTGGTCAAGCCTATACGAAAAATATATAACTATAGGACGTCGATTTAGGACGACATAAACGTTTCTTTGCCAATTTCATAAATTTTGAATCAAAACGGATCGATAAGCAAAGTATCTTTATCAACGTATTACGCTCATGCTCGTTATTTAAATAAATAGTCCAAATATCCATCCAGTTATCTTTGGATAACGAGTGATATATAGCAAACTAACAGATTTTTTTCTTATCCTTTAGATGCTTACAGCAAGTTGAAATTTTACGTACTATTTCTAACGCTGCTGGAAATGCGCGCAGCATGCATCAAATTTTAAGAAGTATATTAAGTGAAATGTCTATTTAAAAAACTTGTTATAAACTCATTATAACAAGTGAAATTAATTAAATTGATTACAGTCTATTATATATACATAGTGTACAAAGTCGCTTTTGCTGCTTCAAGTCAAAATATCGACACAAAAAAAGTTGATTCACAAAGAAAAAAACGTTAACGAGTGGAACAAGATGCTTGTCGAAGTTTAATTTAATGAATAAAAAATTAATAAGAAATATTTTCACGAATTTTCCAAATAAAACTCGATATATTGTCTCTATAATAAGAAAACCGATTATACTGAAAAATATTATTAAAGAATTGACATCGATTCTAATTCTTGCAAAGTAATTTATTAATTTAGACGTTTTACTGCCATTCGTTCTAAAAACGACGGCATTAATATATTCACGGTGAAAATTGAAAAGGAATAATTAAAAACTCACTGCCACCCATTTCATTAAGTAAAGCTTGGGCAATCTTTTCAGTAAAGTTCAGACGAAGATCAAATGAACTTAAGATTCCTCCTGAAGAAAATTATGCATACTTTATTCTTCTACATTTAAACTATATCGACCGACAAAGGAAAATATCACCATTCCTCCGGCAGACAATCTACGCCAACTGGTTGTCGAGATTAAAACCTGATTTTTTCTCTCTTTCTTTCTTTTTTTTTTTTTTTTTTTTTAAGTAGTCGCACGCCCTTCTCCAAGGCATTCGCTCTATTATCTGAAAATTTACTTTTATGAAAGTGGCGCATTGAATTATTATGCAAACGAGGTCATTAGGCTCCGAGGATGCGAGGATCCCGCCCAAAATGCCGAAAGGACGAAGGTGTAAGGAAGGCTCCATCCCTTTTTCCCGTCGCTCTCGTTGTACATCCCCCCGCGGCGGGACGGAGAGGGGCTGATATTGGAATATTTCGATGGGGGAAGACGACCCTCATAAGAAGGTCCTCGGCAAAAGTAAGCTCCTAGACAAAATTAAACGATTCAATTAGTGAATTATTGATATTACGATAAATCTTCATTTTAATTTTTGTACAACGATTGAATTTGTCGATTGCCTTTCGAGCCGAATAGGGTAATTTCGCGTTAAAGTTTACAACCTGTTAGAACGGGTAAAAATTCTGAACGATAAATATTGTTAAATTACATTGCCCGACTAGAAATCTCAGCATTTTCAATGCCCAGAAGAGCAAGTCTTGGACGCATTTTCAATGACCAAAAAATTTTTACATGAAAATCCCCGAATAACGCCTTGTAACTGGCCAAATAACAAGTCAAGCCGTAAGACTCATTTTTGTATAATAATAAATTACGAAAAACTGGTGAAAAGAATAGTGAATCTTTCGGAACACGTTCTAGTGCGATTAAGTTCTAAAAATGCTATAAGATAATATTACTTTCTACCCGCAGTAAAGTTAACACACCATGATCTATACCTATATCTTTACGCATTTTACTGCCCATATGATATTACACAAGTAGAGAACTAGAGACACTATTTCGATATATCTCGTTTCTGCTTGTACGATGGTCTTAAAACACTATAAATTGAACAGTTTTGTTTGATCGTCATTACTCATGCCTCATTCATACTCTAGAAATGACCGTTTTAATGAGCATTTTTAATTGTCATAAACAGATACAAAGCAGCGTTCAATTTGGTTTGGAAATTGAGCCAAGAGCAATGGCCATTTTTTAGGGATTTAGTATTTTTAAGTATTTTAATATAAGAAAATGGATTGTAATGCCTTATCTTGTCGATAATATTTTTTTCTATATAGTATATAGTCATTATGTTATCTTGAGAAGGTTTCGCTGCAAGCAATAATACTAAAAGTATACACATACGATCTTCGCCATTTCGTTTGTAATGAATACAATAGTTTTCTATAATTTCCCTGGCTGAATTGGTAGTCAATTGCAAAGAATTGCAAATCCCAAAAATTAATTGACCGTAACTGACTGAAGTGCGCTATATGTATTTTAGATCGTTGACAGTAAGGTCTATGGGCTTGTGTGCTTTTTGAATTTTTAATTTTAGGTATTACCAATAGCTCAATAATTGTCTTAACACTGAAAAAATGTCCTTTGTATCAAGCAAATATTTTCTTGTTTGTACAAAGTAAATTATTTTCATAAATTGGAAAAGTATCTAAATAAAGGAAGTATTTACTTGATGCAAGAAGAATTCAGTTAAATCAAATAACGTCATCTGAAATCTATTGAATATTTTATTAATTTAAGAAAATGATTTACTTTGTACAAATCGAGTAAATATTAATTTGATTTCAGACATTTATTTTTCAGTGTATACCTGCCTGGAAATAGCATCGAGTTGTAGATATAGTGCTGTTATAACAATCTAGACGTGCTGAATAGTTAATGGGTTAGATACGGATTTCAAATCAACGTCTTAGAAAACGTATGAAATAATAAAAATATACTTCGCGCATTTTTTATGGTTAGAATATCGAAAATTCTGTTTAATATAAAATTATACTCAATTATTTGAACTTTATTATAAGAATATTTTACTGCTCTTCTTGGAAACTCGACTATATTTGAATGTGATACGTTCATCGTGAAGGGGGGGAGGGGTATCCACATTCCACGATGGTGGACATCCTGACGCACTCTTCTCCATTTTTTAAAATAATCATATATAATTTTAAATACAGTGACGGTCAAATATCTAAAATATGCATCGAATGCCATCAGCAGGGTATAATGATGAAACATCCGTTGTTTTTTTTTTTTTTTTAAGAGAGATGATAAAATAGCTAACGCAAAATCGCTAGTTTACGATTGGTCGTAAAATTTCCGAACTAACAACAGCTGTGGCATGCATCATCTCATATATATATATATATATATATATATATATATATATGTGTGTGTGTGTGTGTGTGTGTGTGTGTGTGTGTATTTCATATTTTAACCTTTCAAAATCATCGAGATCGCATGCATTATTAATTAAGAATCTAATCTGGAAATTGACGAATTCACGGCGACGACTTTTGCAATACCGAACCTTCTTCCCCTCGCCCCTGGCGAAATTCTTTACATCCTCGCGGGAAGTCGGGGAGGTATGGCGAAGGTGTATACTGTCGGATAAATATAGCGCCACGATCAGTTGGTGCCCCGCAGTTGTATGTTTGTATGTATATATGGATATGCACACGCATATACGGACGTATTTATCGTCTTCGTTCCACTTTCCTGAAAATTGGATGGTCTCGTAAACTTCAGCACCTGCTCGATATGTGTGCGTGTGTGCATGGTCTGTGTACTTGCACATATACACGTTAATATACCTATATAAATGTTTCATATAATGGTCGTGTAGAAAGTGCAATTGTAAAAATGAGGCAGGGGTGCAAAAGATCCAAGAGGGTTGCACCAAAGTAGTTAATATTATATATACATATACATATACAAATAAATAAATATATATATATATATATATATATATATATATATATATTTATAAATATATATGAAAAGAACTAGCGCAGAGTAGCGATATTTATTGCTTGAACATGCAATTGTACTTGTCAACTATAGAGATAGAGATAGAGAAAGAAAGAGAGACATAGAGAGAGAGAGAGAGAGAGAGAGAGAGAGAGAGAGAGAGAGAGAGAGAGAGAGCGGCTGATATCCTTTATTGGTCTTAATGACAAAAGAGAACTAAAATTTACATAAAAATATACAGTATAAATAATATAAAAAGTAAAGTGAGATTAAATACGCTTGATTGTCTAAGAAACAGTTATAAAACTTCATTGGAGTTACAGGAGATAATAGTTATAAAGCGACATTGCATTATTCTGGCGTTTTATGATAAATAATTAGCTCTAAACATAATATAATAAAAACACCAGCCCTCCCTCATTCTACAAAAAAACGCTGATTCTGATCGTTATCGGCGCAGCCGCGTGAATTTTTTTTAAATTAATCATGCCTTGTACCGAATTGAGCGACGCTCCATGTATAAGCATTCTGAAAAATATCGGTGTACTATTACAGAGCCACGCCCCCATTTGAGCTCTCGATACGTATTGCCCTCCTTTTTTTATTATCGCGGGGCGCGATTCTCCAGCGGGTATACAGCATGCCTTCGTCCTAGACGCGAAGAAAGGCAGGGGAGGAGAGAGAGAGAGAGAGAGAGAGAGAGAGAAGAGCCGCGCGCTCGACTTAATGAACTTGGACGATCGGCCGTGCGCGATCCGTCTCTCTATAGTCCTCCGCATCTTTCTCGCTCGCAGCGCGCGCGCGCACACACACACACACACATACGTATTGTATATACGCAGGACGACTTCTCATTGAGAGAGTCGAACCGATCCGCTGCGAACACGCACGTACAGAGGGCCTCTTTATATATGTACAATCGGCGCGAGGATAAGCATCTCGGAAGCGCGCGCCGCTCTAATGAAAGGGGGAATATGTATATATGTATACATATATATACCACAGTATCGAGAGACAGAGAAAGAGTGGACGAAATGAGCTCAACGAGGACGAGGCGCAAGAGGGGGGAGGGGGAGGATCCGAGGCGCGTGCCCGCGAGAACGAGTTAGACGTATATAGCCACGGAGGGTGGAAAGGGGAGGCAAAGAGATCGAGTGGACGAGAGAGAAGGAGAGAGAGAGAGAGAGAGAGGGAGAGAGCGTGGACTCGGTTAGTACGCATACGAGGACGACTTCGCCTTCGCTGCGGGGACTCGCGAGTGTACATACGAGGGGATTGCAGGGCCCTGCGTTGTAAGGGACGAGATCGCCGGGGCGATGTTTTTCATCGCGCGGGTCAGGGATTCGCTTGTATGCCCGTATCCGAGATAAGCGCGCGGCCCTTTTTAAATGCGCTTGTTTTGCATAATCCGACGGAGACTTAGACGAGGTCTTTGCAGAAATTTTCAAAAAAGGGAAAAAATTTAAGTGTATATATATATACATTGCGGGAAGCTGAGGGGAAATAGACGCACGCGAGGGTGGCTGTCAATCACGCGTATCTTGTTATGTGCACTGAAAAAATTAATTTCTGATGTCGAGTAAATGTTTACTGGTTCTCTGCCAAGTAAATCATTATTTCTTTAATTAAGAAAATATTCAATAGTTCTAAGACGTGGTGGTTTTATGAAACTGGGCTCATCTAACAGACACTTTCTCAATTTAAGAAAATAATCTGCTTGGTAGAAAACGAGAAAATATTTATTTGATAACGGACCTCTATTTCAGTTTAATTATCTGCACGTTATCAACGTCACTGTTTTGATTAGTGCAATTAAAATCATATACTATTCTAAACTATCACTTTTAGAGCTAAACCAATTTAGTTTTAATTCATCTGATTATATATATATAGATATATATATATATATTAATTACATAATTTATATTAATCATGTTTTACTTAAAATCAATTTTGTAGACTCTTGCGTACTAAAAGAGACACGTAAAACCTGAATTTCAACATCAATAATTATCGAATGATACTAGCATAGAGGAGGACGTTATAGAGTGCGCTTATGTTACAATAACGTCATCATTATTTATTCGATATTATTGCATTAATATACGTGTTCTGTAAATATACCACAAAACATAGGCTCATATATACAAATATATATAAAATCAGTATATTATTGTTGTTTTGTGTATTATTAATAAATCTTATTTACAGAATTTTGTCAGAGAAACAGCTTAGTTCGTGCTCGGATCGAGTCCCTCGACAACGTCGGATCGTGATTTATATAGATATTTATCTCCTTTGTCCTCGCCATAATTCGGTCTTGATTGACCAAAACATAATAATATATCAGTTTTACGAATATGGCCTTGCTAATAATAAGATCCACTATAAAATGACCGTGTGAAAAAACAAAAGTACTAAGATAAATGACAACGATTTTTGAAAAAAAATTACGTTTAATATTTTCTTCTTTCTTTTATCGCTGCACCTGTAACCGAGGACCAGCGAATTTTCGAAAATTTCTCCTATAATATTAGTGCATGCTATTTAGACAATCTATTGTGGAATTCGATCAAGCGCGAAAAGCCGCGTCCTTTGCCACAGTCTCTGTTTCTCGACGCGTGCGCCTATATATATATATATATATATATATATATATATATATATATATACCGTATTATAATAATATCTACTCTCCATAACGAATGGCATAAGCGATATTACGTACATTGCTCGCGTACATCGTTCGATTATATAGAAACGCGGCGATTCGCCATTTCGCTGGCTCTCGGAAAACGCCCCGCATTACCGAGCGACGGGACGGAATCGATAGATAGGCATTAATTATTACGGCGGCGGATGGATCGTTTTAGATTCGACGAGGGGGCTCCCCTTAACCGCGAATTAATACACGACGAGCATAAGCATCGGCACACGGGAACAAATGAGGATAATGTAGAGACGAAAAATTTCCGCGTTTTTTTTTCAGCCTTGAATTCGTATCGTTACAGGCACGGTCGAAAGTGCGAGTTTCCCTCGCAAAAATCGAGAGCCGACCTTGGACAACGAAGCTTAATATTACATCCCGCGGGAGGAGCAGGCAGCGTGTAGCATCGCTTACAGCTGTATCCTTTGAACGTGGAAGGTTCCTAATTGAAGCGTGTATTTATCCAAATTCTAAAAATGACGGTCTGCGTAATAATAGGGTAAGGTAAGAGCTATATATTACGGGGCATCTGTATGTTTTCGTTTAAAACTAAGCAAGAACTCTCTTATTTTTCATAAGTTAAAGCATTTTCGATGTTTATTTAAGCAATATTGTTAAATAAGAACTTCTTGTGGAACGTATCGAAGGATAACTGTATTACAGTAAAGGTTTCGAAACATGCAACAAAGAAAGGAACGGATTTTTACAAATTCCCGATTGTTTCCCTCGTTGATTAAAAAAAAAATTTTTTTGGCCTGCAAAATAATAGCTTTACTATATATTCTGCGATGAAAACATGATAAAATTATATCGTCTATAGTGTTATCTTCGGGCGTAAGTAATTAAATTTCTTCGTTATGTTATACGTTGAGCTAGAAATACAGAGTTGAGAGAGAGATAGAGAGAGGGGGGGAGAGAGGGAGATAATTTAAACGCCACAATAATTATTTTCAACTATACGCTCTGGGTAACTTATTAATTATTATTTATTAATCGGTAAATTACACAGCGTGTATAAGTATAGAACTTGGTGAAGTGTTGGTTAGATCTCGCGACCTAGACAATGAATAAAGATGACATAAATGAGACTCTCCAGAGAGCTATTCGGCCGCGCTTAAGTTTATATATATATATAATGTACGGGGTGAATGAGAATAGACAGAACTGTATTTTGTAAGGAGAGTAACTAAGTACCTAAACTAATATCTCAAGAAATGCATATTCA
This sequence comes from Sycobia sp. Sy_11, assembly GCA_018907035.1. Lineage (NCBI taxonomy): Eukaryota > Metazoa > Arthropoda > Insecta > Hymenoptera > Epichrysomallidae > Sycobia > Sycobia sp. Sy_11. The sequence continues at coordinate 785,363 of JACCIC010000187.1, forward strand.
CAAACAAGTATCGAAGACAATAGTCATTATATTATAAAACTTATTATATATCGTGCGTAAGCAAAGTTTTTAATTTATATTAGAGAAAAATTATTATTTTGTTACTTCGGGATTTCAACTTACATATATTTTGTACCGAATTAAACTTTTCATATGATCTTAAGAATTAAAATTATTATAAGCTTACGTTATTTTATATGTTTTTTACTCTCTCATTATTCTCAAATTATAAAAATTTCATCACTTTTACGGACTTTGAAATACAAGAAGATACTCGATTCGATGCGTTCTCCTTTTTTGTACGTTTGACCAGCAATAATTTGTGAACTTTTGAGTCGATTGAATAAAAGTTTTTTCAGACGAAAGAGAATTTTTTCGCTATGGTCCCGTTTTATCTTTTTGGAAGGATTGGACTACAGTCCAAAACGTCAATTACCGTTTCCCCTTTGTTTATGAAATTAAAAACATATTTCTGCAGGTGCATTTATATGTTCGTCCAGCGGTAATTTGGAATCGATCGAATAAAATTTTACAGTAATGAAACTGGATCGCTTCTCCGTAATCGTAATTTATTTTGGTAATAATTAGTCCATTATCTGTGCAAAAATTTCATCTTTTATGAATAAAAAACATCCCTTCACTGTGCATTGTGACTATACTGCATTATTAAACGTATACATATGTCCTTTTATATTGTATATATAATTATAGATATAAATTGAAACATTTTTTACAGAAACTGCAAAAGCAGTCTTTTTGATAAAAAAAACGAAAAAGCAAATAATTCGTGAAGGGTGGTAAAAACTTTAAAATGCCCGATACGATCGAAACTAACAATGACTTCGGTTATGAATCGATGTAAATCGAATCACACATATAACGTATACGGAATCGTTTACACCCGTAGAGCAAAATCACCTGCGCGCGGCAATACCGGCACATTATTCGATTCGATCGAAATTAATTTTCGAAAATCGATTTATTTTTACGGCTAGACCCTGTACAGACACGTGTACGATGTGCCGCAATTTTCTGACCTTGGAGAAAAATTTCGCTCTTGAATTTCAGGCTATATAGGCTCGGGCCATTTCAAGCTTTGTATATATATATATATAGATATATATAGATATGCGGCACGGGGCACGGGCGATCCGAGCAAATTGCTTTCATTCCGTGACCGCGCGCACGCGCGGCCGTTCGACCGAGTCTGTCGTATCGGCGTACGAAAATGGCCGCCGATGCTTACATCGCATAATAAACCACGCTGCAATAACACGTACAATACGTGGAATTTAATATATAGGCTGTAAGAGCGCGCGGGGTTCGCCGCTCGCTCCTATCTGTAGGTAAGCGCTTAGTGGAAAGACGGCGGGCGATCGCGTTCGCGCCAGAGAGCCCGAAAAATAATTTGCGCGCACGGGACCCACGAATTCGAATTTCAGAATTTCGTAAATTCAGACTTTTTAATTGAGATTTTTGTTTCGTCCTCTTTGTTCCAGATAAGAAACAGTAGGTGCCCGAAATCGCACGGTTGCCGTTTTATTCACTTGATGTGCCATATTCATCGCCCACTTACCGGGAACTATTGATAACTTACCAGAAATAAATGTGCACCTTTAATAGGAACATGTTTTCGTGTGCGCTGAAGCTAGTCTTTAAATATTGTCAACGTTATTAGTGGATCAACGATTACATTATTCAAATTAATTATTACTTTCTAACGATTTATTCTTATGATTCATTTTTGTCACAACTTACCATATGATACATATAACAATGTGAGCACTATTATTGACATAATTTAAGATAGTAATCTACTTTTGTTTGACGTATATTATATGATTTATCCGGGGGATCAATTTAAAGCTTGTGCGTTCCTTTATTCTTTCTTTCTCAATTGGAGAATAGATTTTGACAGTGCTGTATAGGTGTACCGTTCGGAATCAACAACCTAAAGTCGTCAAATGTAAGCGCTAGTCGATTTCGATTCGCAGGCTGAAATCATTTTTCCACTAAGAATCTCAGCTTTTCAAGCCCTAATTCACGTAATTTGCTGGAAATATTTTCATCTTTTTCCGTTCTGATCCTATCGAACGACGCGCGCCGTGCGGGCAGATTTTGAAATATCCTCGAACCAGCCGCGAGTCTCTAGGCCCGATAACTGAGCGCGCCTCGCGAGTACGGGGCCAGCACTTCGAGTTTGAAGGAGGAGAGGGCTTTCAAAGACACCGAATTGGAAGCTCTATATACACAGGTCCGTCGTTGGGACTTGTTTTCTGCGTTCGGCACAGGGGGAATCGGCAGAATCATCGTGGATGACGCGGCGAAATGTCGCGAATGGCGCCCCTCGAGCAGCCGCGCCGAGGCGATTCGGAAGCGAGAACGGTACACGGCCGCGCTGACGGTTGGAAAGGTATATATACATATATGATACATGAGACATGTATGCCAAACAGCGTTGCTTCGTTCGTACGACGCAGCTTCGCCGGTGACGAAATTGGACGAAAAAACGTTTCGAACACGCGCCGCGATGGATTATTACGGGATTCTCTTGAGGCAGGCGGTCGTCGATTGTCTACGACGCAAGGAGGAAACGTTCGCGTGCCCGGCACCGACGGCGCTAGACGAGCCGCGCGGCGCGTAATGAGAAACGGCGATAAAAGTCGTTCTCCGGCATGAAAATGCCAGATTGGATGCGCCTCGCGGGAGCGATCGATGAATTGTCGAAGACGCTCGTCGGACGGTGTATTCGTCGTAATTTCATCCGTCCGAGCACACCTATTACGCTGCTCGTTGCGATCGATGGCAACGAGGATCGGCCGATCGAGGTACTTGCTGAATAAATCGGCCAAAGTTGAACGTCCCTGTAGCGGCAGTGACAGAAATCCATTGTATTTTTTGTCGCGCCCAGGTCGCACTAGATTTGCGGGCGATGAGATTCGGAAGAGAAGCCTACATCTGCGATCGATAATTGGTTAAGCATTAGAGGCGTTTTTAGCAACCGACGCATGTCAGCTTTGAGTTCCTGACCACTGACAGACATTTTTTTTATTAGATATATATTTATAATATTTACAATATGTTTCAATTGCTTTTATAAATTTATAATTATTGGTAAAATATGTTTTAGTTAAGAATACACATATATTTTATAGTAAAAAATATACTGTAAATATTATTAAGCGACGGATTTTTCTTACTAAATTCCGATGCCATGTTTCTTCGTGTCACTTCTGGATTTGAGCTCGTAAAAAATCGAGACATTGAGAAACATTGGGAATTACAAAAATTTTATTGTAAATATAATTATTCGGAATTAATCGTTATAAATAACTAAATTTGTAAATTATATAAAAAAATATTTAAAATCTACAAGAAAATAAACAAATAAAATATAAAAGACCATTGCAGAAGCTTAATAATGCCACATTGCACTTAGGACATAAATCACAATAAACATTATAATAGTCCACAAATCTTCTAGTATGTTATGCATAAATACATAAATATCAAATGTTGTGGCGTCGGCGTCGTGGGCAAACGTTGACTTGAGAACCAAAGATAGGCGATTCAACCTCGGTGCACGTCGGTCTTTTTCATCGAATAAAACATTCATATGTACAGTAAAAGTAAATATAAATGTTAATACATTTTCATCGCAAGAGGAGTATCAGAATTAATTAATATAAAAAACTAAAAGAGATATGGGCGTAGAGAATTTTTCTTGATTCGGGATATTGAAAACATGGAGCGATATTTGTCCCGATGTGAATTCTATGAAAAAATTGGATATGTACACCTCTTCGAGCACCTATACGAAAATTTCTAATCAGAATCTTATAGATGTCGAGATTTTATGTCAGGATCCGTCAAGGATTATCCACTGATTTCTGCATGGGTCACCATTCTTTGATAGTGCGGTTTCACATTTTGAATAGAACCGCGGCTGGGAGCAAAACCATACATCCCTGTCGAATGTTCGAACTGTATCGAAAAACAGTTATTATAATTCCCTCCAAATCTAATAGGAAAGACTCACAAACTGATCGGTCATCTCGGGTGTCACGGAACGTAATTGTTCATACTCTAGATAATTTTCAGGGAACCCCGAGGACGTACGTTCTCGCTATTTTTCTTATCCGGTACGCGCTAACGATATCGCTGTATAGGTGATTCCATTATAGAATATACATGGTCGATTGCCTGGATATGGCAAATTAGCAGTAGGCCGCGAATCAGCGCCGATTCCGTGCAGAATCAAAAAGCTGCGGCAAATCGTTAGGGTGTGTGTGTGCTAGTGTAGACAGAGAATTATTAACTCGCGCATTCGGAAATAAACAGACGCCCCCCCCCTCCCGACGCCCCCCATCTAAGTAAATACAACCTCGATCGGGCCCTAAATCAAGGCCGACTCGCCCCCTCTTGCTCCTACGTTGCAATTTTTCTCCTCGTGGCTCGTGTATAGGGCCCCCCTCCTGGCTCTCCGTCCTCCCCATCCGCGCCGTGCACGTCCCAGGATATACGCGTCTCGCGCCTCCTCCAAAGAGTTCTCTCTATCTCTCTCACTCTCTCTCTCTCTCCTACACACACGCTCGTGTACACGCCCGCACGCACGCAAGAGTATATATGTATCGGCATGTATGCATGTATATATGTGAATGTTTGCACGTATACCAGTATGTGTGTATATATAGACAGAGCGTGCGACGGACGCGTCGACTTTACGGAAAGTGGCGCGAAACGAGATTCACCTTACTCCTCCACCCGCTCCGTCTCTCTCTCTCTCTCTCTTCTCTCTCTCACGGCGCTTTCTTCGCCGTCGCACCGCGCGAGCCGAACGCGAACGCAGTCGAAAGGAGTATATAGGAACGAACGCCGCGCCGCGCCACGGCGTTATGCGGGGAGGTTTGGTATGTTAATTATACACCCAAGTACGCCCTCCCTCATCTCCCTTCAAAAAGTTTGCTCTCACGTTTCTGTTTCCTCACTCGCTCCATACGTCTCTTCCCCACCACCGACACCCCCCCTACCTCCATGCTCTTATATGTATGCCTCGCAAATCTCGCTCCTCCATCTTTCGCCCGCTTCTCTGTTATTTCGCCTCTTTTATGCAGCCCTTCTTCTTCTTCTTCTTCGTTCCCTCTCTCCGCATCGCTCCTTCTCTCTCTCTCTCTGGTGTTTTCAACCTTTATCTATTTTAAATATTAGTTTCCGAAATATTGAAAACGTGCCGAGGCTTTTTTCGAACGTAAAGGATATATATATATATATATATATATATATATATATATATATATATATATATACTTTGCTTGCGGCAAGGTTCGCACGTATGTTATTATGCATTTGAAGGGCCAAGTTAAACTTTCAAATGATGCTTTTTCATTCTACATCGAATAATACCGACTGGTCTACAGCTACTTTTTGTAAGATGTCGTTCAGAGTAAAATTCTAACAATGGCAATAAGTGTAAAGAAGTTTATAAATGCCATGATGATATAAAATAATATACTGCCATTTGAGTATGGACAATCTATTAAAAACTATCGTCGATTGATGAGTAATATATTAAAAAATAAAGATAAAAAAATAATAACAATATTAATGTTTAGACTGAAATTTATTTATGAATGAGAAATATTAATAATCCATATCGATCGATACTCGAATGAATAATCATCTTTATTATGGTATGAAATTTATCGATATTGATATAGCAATTTAATGTGATTATTAAACAAGCAACTCAATTTGAGCTAGTAAAAAAAATCTTTACCTAACAAATATATCGTCTAATGAGTGAAAAGTTTGTGTAAAAAAGGTAAACAAATGATCGGATGATTAAAGATTTAACTATGACGTATTTACAATTCGCCTAACTTTGAGAAAATAAGGCTAAGTAAGAAATGCGACATTCTAGGAAATGTAGGTTATTTCGAACGGTTTTGCTTGAAACCTAGTCCTTCTTTAGAATCCGTCGCCAATATTCAAAAACACACATAAGAAATATAAGAATAATTAAATATTCTTCGCACTGATACAGCAGAAAGTTAATTAGAATGGCAACTGTCAATACGTTCGAAGAATCCACCAAGCTATCATTTTATCTTATACATTTCAATATTTTCATTTGCATTCGTACAACAAATGCTTAGCATTTAAAAAATCCACGCCAAATCATACTCGGGACATCCAAATACTACATAAGCCACTTTATTAAATCAGAAATCACAACACAACGGGATCCCAATCTCAGACACTGTCCTTTTCACCCGCAACGTACAGACTTTCTGCCTCTCTCTCCCTCATTCTCCCTATCTATCTTTCTACATGTACTTCTATATATATATATATATATCGAGGATATAATGAATACTGAGCTCGCGCCGGATTTTTTTCCCTCAACCGCGTCGGTTCTCTCTCCCACACCGCGTCGCCACCCCTCTCTAATAACCCCGTTGGCCCCTCTTCTCTCTCTCTCTCTCTCTCTCTTCCTTCCTTCCTTCGCCCCCTTTCCTCCTCAATCATTTCTCTGCGGCTGATGCGTTCCACCCCCTCTCTCTCCGACCCTTCCCCCTCCTCCACCTCTTCTCGCTCGCGTATTATACGCAAGCTCTCGCGTCCTCCTCCCCCTATATATATATATATATATATATATATATACACTCTCCTCAACTCTCGCGCCGTGCGTGTATATAAGCGAGCGAGACGCAAGCCAGGGCCGTACCGCCCGTACGGTGCTTCGAGTATTCCGGCTAGCTCGCTGGCGATCGGGGCCGCGGCCGCGGGCCGGACCGGCGTTTTCGCTTGCGTGCAAGCATCCACGTATATGTCTGTATATATATATATATATATATATATATATATATATATATATATATATACCACACAGGAGACTGACTATGGGAAAATCACGTGCGTGGTCTTCTTTTTTGCTCATTCTCTCACTCTCTCACACTCTCTCCTTCTCTTCTCTTCTCCTCTCTTCTACCGATGCTTCGATCCTCCCGCCCCTCTCCGATTGCGAGCGCACACATCTTGCACTCTCCGCTCGACTTCTCATAAGTCGCGCACGTTTTCGGCCAGCTTCCAAGGCCTGTTCGTTCCTACTTCGAGCGTGCACCGTAAATGTGCACGCGCGCGCATGCATGCGCGTATGTGTGCATGAGCGCATATGTGCCGAAACATATAATACAGCGAGAAAGTGCGACTCGGACCTTGAGAGACGCGCGGCCGATCGGTGCACCTCACAAGCGAAAAGCCCTTTATATATATATATATATATATATATATATATATATATATATATATATATAGTAATCTTGCCGAAGCAGGTCGAAGAAAGTCCAAAGCAGCTCAGCAACACTAACGTATAAAACAGTATATATACGTATAGAGGTACGCGTCCGAGAGACCGCAGTTCGTCGAGAGGAATCGTGAACGATGAAGTACCCAGCGTGGTGCGTACGTTGCATATACACACGCTCATGCATATTAGCCACATATTCGTACTGCTAATATATATATATATATGTATACGTGCGCGCGCGTGTGTGTGCGTGTAATATTTATAGAACTTAAGACTGCACCTGCACGAGAGGTCGCGTCGAGAGGAGTGAGAGAATTTCTTCTATAGACACATACACATATGCCGTGTCCGTCTGACCTCTTGAGATTTCGTGCGCAAGTTCTGTAAATATATATCTATATATACACATACACGAGCGTATCATGTCACGTTGGTGCGTATTTATATGTGTTGTACGTTGTGTAGTTGGGCGAGCGTGTGCGTGGATACGTTGGGAGGCGTACTTACATCGACGTATATACGTGCATGCATCAGCAACCGGTTGCTCCTCGCGCGCGGGTGCTGCACGCGTATATATAATATAAGATATACGTATAGATTCGCCTCCCGTGCAAAGCGCTCGTAATGACGCGGGGAGATAAATCGTCGCGCGTCACCTCCGCTACCTTGCCACGTCCCAATATGTATGTATATCTGTATATAAAAGCTGGATACCCGGGTATTTTATGGTATTTGGCGTCGCGCGTTAAAAATTCTTTAATTTCATGCTCGGCGCGCGTGTATCGGCCGTTTTATACGGGGTTGTCGCGCGAAGTCCGTCGGAGAACCGTCGAACGTATAAATATCAAAAGTTCCCGTGTATCTTTCTTACTTTTTCTCTCTATTTTGGCTCAATACGGTATAAAACTTATTTCTCAGTATATATCGATCGATGGTGATTTGGAGTCCGACGAACAGCCAGCAATTAGGATGAATTAATTTATATATATATATATATATATATATATATATATATATATATATATACACTCTCCTAAGAAGAATTATACGAAATACAGCAGTGTTTTGCTTTGTGGACGTATATGCATATACAAGTTACGTTAGAAATGTCGTTTATTTCCGTCATACACAGCGCAATCTGTAGTTTTAAATGGTTTTATTCTTCGTACAATATTTATATGTGTGTGTATGTATGTATATATAGTATATATATGTGTGTGTGTGTGTGTGTGTGTGTGTGTGTGTGTGTGTGTGTGTGTGTGTGTGTGTGTGTGTGTGTGTGTGTGTGTGTGCGTGTGCCTCTTTGTACGCACTATTACTTGTACTCATCGGCTCTGGATGAGTGCGCGATAGGCTGACTAACTATTTTATTCAGGCGTAAAATTGAACAACTCAGAATTACTTAAAAGCAATCAATATTTTTGCGACCGCATTGTATTATATATTAAATATTATATATATATATATATATATATATATATATATATATATATATATATATATATCTGAACGCTCGAGCAAGGGATACATCTTATAAGAGCAAGTATAATTTACCCGATGAAGCATGGACGTTAAAAGGATGAGCAAATGGATTGCGTCTTACTTTTAAAAGGGATTATTGCGTTTGAGAGGAGGGCCGCATCAGCGTACTCTCCCTATAATTGAGTCTGAATCGAAACCAATTGAGATAATCGAGAGAGGCTCTAAAAGAGGATCGTTTTGAAAATTGGACTGAGATATAATTAATGCCTCTCTTCTGCGCCGCTCCGCTTGTGTATCGAGGTTCGATGTACCACGGTTATATATATATATATATATATATATATATATATATATATATATATATATATATATAATTATCCGAATGTATTTTACACAAAAATATACATTAGCAAATAATGTGTCAAATAGTGTCTGTATATATACAAATAAAATAGAGTGGAAATAGATATACAGAAAGGAAACGGTTCGATAAAAAACACTGTTTTATTTATAGAATATCGAAAATTTTAAAGGACCTAAATCACTTTTTATTACCTGTGTAATAAAATGTAACAAATTATTAAATACAGTTTCTAATATATTATTTATACTAGTGGTGGTTGCCTTCAAATTTGCTTGAAAGATAATATCAGGTAAATTAAATTTAAAAGGAATTTGATAAGATTTAATTTAGAAACGATTGTAAAAAAAAAACAACAAGAGAAATGCTTCGCTCTAAGTGACTTACTGAAACGAAATTACTTATGTATTTCAAATTACTTACACATTTAACCAAATGATTTTACATCTGGAGCAAGATATGAAATTAAAATTAATGTTTCAAAAAGAAATGAATGATCATCTGAATTCAAACGTGCTCTTATCGCCTCAATGAAATAATGTTCAACCGTAAAGGATGCCGTGATTTTTGAACGTCTAATATCTGAGTCATCTTACTGATATATCCAGCAGAATAAATTGCTTGACGTTTCAAGGCATTGGATTTTTTTGAAAAAATTTTAAAATAAAATTTCACTTTAATCGTAAAGTATGAAAATTATTTTTAAATTTAAATTACTGTTAATACAAATAACAGCATACTCATAATAATAATTTTTTAAATAATTTTTTAGTATCGAAGAAAATAGTTAAGTCATAGCGGATTTTTTACTAGGATTCTCTTTCATGAATTCTCTGATATCGTATATGTGCATATATTTCAATAAAAATATTTCAATAAAAATACTTTTATTTTTTTGCAATGAAAGCGATCAAATTTAACATAAAAAATATTATTTATAATGCAATGTATTAGAAAAATTAGAAAAACTACTTTCTTATTTAATTTTTTAGTACAGGACGATGAGGTTTTCATTATGTTTGCAAACATCAAACGATGTTTGCATAAAAAATAAATATAATTGATCCTGAATCAACTATCAAGGTGTCTATGAAAGTTACAATCGAGATCAGCGCTTGCTTTGACTATGAAAATTTCTTATTATCCCTGGCAAAAGATAGATGTTCGGTTATACATGCTGAGAACAACAATTTAAGTTATGTCGGAAGCAGGTTAAATCAAGATTCGAGAAAAACTAGCTTACACTTATTATTATCTTTTGATATATATATATATATATATATATATATATATATATATATATATATATAATAGGTTTATTTTGGCAACAATGTTATTTCCCATTCGCGTCGCACGAACCGCAATACTTTTGTTCCCCTTTCATCTCTTTTACTTTATATCCCCATCCTCGCATGCACATTTCCCTCTACCAGTTTTACGCCTGCACACATAGCTTTCTACATACATATATATATATATATATATATATATATATATATATATATATACACATATGAAACTCTCGGCACAGACGCGTCCTTTTCTTTCGGCGTCACCCTCTCCCTCCCGATACTCCCCACCGGGTGTCCCGCTCTTATTCTCTCCGGCATCCTGTCGACGTTTTATTTGGCCACTTTCTGCTTCCTCGATTCCTGTCCCTCTTTCTCTCGAATTCGTTCCAGCGCCCTCCGCGGGCTGCTGGTTTTTGCACTCGGGTGGGAGTTAGGCGAGGAGGGGTGTAAAGGGGGAGGTTAGGGGGAATTTCGACCAACCTTCTGAAAGGAGAAACCGTTGGGAGTCTCCGAAACTGAGCGAGTATATGTACTATATATATATATATATATATATATATATATATATATATATATATATATGGTGTATATATATGCGAGAGGAGTATGGGGTCGCGGCATGTGCGAGAGCGCGCGCGCTTCGCCTCCCTTCGCGTCAGACCCGTCGGTTATCTTTTTCACGCAGTCATCCTGGAATTTAATCATTTTGAAAATTATGCACGATATAGCCGATCGATAAGAAATCGAAGATGTTTTTCCCCATGATGAGTCAGCGAAGATTTATTCTGTAAAGCGTTTTAGTGTATATAAATTATTTAAATCATAAATTTGGCAAAGAGTTTAAGATTGTCGATTCTAAGAACATGGACGTCTTAATAATGTCAATATTTAGTCCGTTAAAAAAATATTTTCATTTATGAATGAATTATAAAAGGAAGGCTGTATTCATACTTGGGTGAAAAAAATTCCGATCTTACATTGAAGTATTACGTGGGTCATTTGACAAGTACCTAACGTTACAGCCAGAGGGTACCACTATTGCACCGGAAATACACTACAATCCAGTATCTTCCTGTAAGCGGTTACAGACGAAATTTTAGCCGAATCGTAGTTGTAGTTTATTTTTAAGAGCGTGTGAAAGCAAATAAAAGCAACGGTGGGAGAACAAGCGCATCCGTCTGACCAGTTCAGAGCAATGTTTGGTACTCTTTAATCGCAATCCAAAAGAATTTTTACGTCGTTACGTGACCGTCGACGAAACATGGATACACTACTAGACTCGAGAAACCAAGTAGCCGTCAAAACAGTAGAACTTACCCGGTGAACCTGCTCCGAAGAAGGCGAAGACGGTTTCCTCTGCCGAAAAGGCGATGGCCACTGAGTTCTGCGATTCTTAAGGTGTGATTTGTATTGACTATGTGGTTGTAGTGACTAGTGTATTATAGTGACTATGATTTGTAGTGACTATCTGGAGAAGGGCAAAACGGTCACAGGAATGTACTACGCCAAACTATTAAGCTGATTTGACGCCGTGTTGAAAGAAAAACGGCCCCATTTATGTAAAAAGAAAGTGCTTTTCCAGCACGAGAATGCACCGGCTCACACTTCTGCACTCGTCACGGCTAAGTTGGTCGAATTACGGTATGAACTGCTATCCCATCCAACGTATTCGTCAGATTTGGGTCCGTGCGAATTTGTTTTGTTTGCGAACCTAAAAAATTCGCTCCCCGAGAAGACATTCCATTCCAATAACAAAATAATGGCCGCAACGGAGGCCTATTTTCGACAGATTATAGATAACTGTTCAGAGTTAGTTCAAATTAATAATTTTCATATCAATTTAAATGGTATTTTTTTTATTCATATCAAAGTTTAAAAATCCCAAAATGCCAGACTAGATTGTTACGATGAGTTTCATATCGTATAAAGTTTGATATTAAATGTGTTAATAATGATTAGGATTATTTCACAGTGAACGTGAGACGAGACTTTTAAATATAAATTGATGCTAGCCTTTGAAACGAGCATTTTTATATTCACATTTTTTTCATTCTCTATCGATGTAATTAAAAAATACAGGTTTCAGTATGAAATGGATTTTGGCGGAATGTTTACTGGAATTTTCTATCAAATTATGAAATTGCTGGGTGCTCCATGTAATATGAATTTCATGGCGTTTAAATTCAATTGAATCAGGAAATAATATAAAGTCTCAAAAACTATAATTAATGAAAATTTAACAGAAAAATAATAAAAATTGTGTACGTTCCGTCCTAGGTGCATCCATTCTATCTCAGTAGCAGGACGACAAGTGACCTATATTCTAAGACGTATAAGGAGATAAGTAAAAATTAATTCCTTACAAATTGAAAGTGCACACATTTTAAATATTAAAATACCTTGAAAATTACAAAAGTTTACAAAGAAAAACAAAGTAAACCATACACTATAACGAAAATTTAATCTTATATATTATGAAGAAATGACATTAATGCTTCGTATGTCGTCAAGTCAAAACATCTTGGAGCATCAATGATACATCCGAAGAAAACTCTGCTTTATCGGTGTACTCGTCTCGTCATTAATTTCCGACGCCGTTCTCCTTCAAGAAATAAGACACACATACCCACACACAGACACAAATCGCTTTTGCCCATGGATGGTGTGTACCTCATTAATCACAGGAGTGTAGGTGCTAAGTAGCAAAGTAAACATCGAATCCTGTTTTTTTTTTAATAAAAGAACCGAGCATTGCTATTAATAATGGCTGCGAAACGAAAACAAAAATTCATTGACATAACCCGAAGATTATGATATGCCCACGTTCATCGTCTGTTACTCTAACACCAAGGATGGCCCGCATTTATCAAACCTCCGTCAATCTTAATCACGTCAGCCAACACGTTCGATTCCTCTCATCGCTACGAAGTCCGAACACACAGGATTCAAGATCCCCTCGATAACTCAGCGGCGTTATCAAACGTTTTTCGGTGCTGAATCGTTTTTTCGAGGTTGTCCGTCGAAAATACTTGACCTTTTGCTTTTAAAATAAAAGAAAAAAGTACACGAGTCTTCGATTCATAACAAACAATTAGATGTATAGTTAAGCTTAATTACCTTCATTACTTTGACAGAATTTAGCTTTAAAATACACACGGTCATACGAGGTCGGCGAGATGCCGACCGCATGAGGCCCCGCCGTCATTTTCTTGAAATATGGATTTAAAAAAAATATACAAAAAATGCAAGAAACAAAAAATCTGTATAGTGTAATTATTTATCAAAGTAATTGGCTCATATAGTATAATTTATTGAATTTTCTGATGAAAATAGGCCTTATCTTGAAAATATGGAATTATTGAATCTAATAACCTCGAAAAATCCATTCAACCCACCAAAAAACAAAATAAAAATAAATATACAGTAGTCACCAATAATTCCTGGAATTTTTTGAAAGGAAAGTCATTTTTCGACTAAAATTTATCCGGTTCTATTCAACCTAGCATGGAAAACTTTAAAGCAAACTAAAGCAGATCGAACATACTAACATTTTACGCTGAGAAAAAAGTTTTCAATTCTTTTATAAATGTTGTATACCACTTGAAAAAGTCAATAATTTTCCTGAATTTTTGATAATTCTATAATCATTTGAATTTTTTCAATGGTCGAAGAGGAATTTTTTTGTGGAATATAGTTTATTTATACTTTCCGATTATTGTTTAGATTTTAATGAATATATATATATATATATATATATATATATATATATATATATAGCATTTCAAAATAAATAAGTCATTTCCTTTTGTTCTTCAATAAACTAAATTCAGTTGCCGTGGTGTTGTCAATACATATATAATGTACTCAATGACATGGTATTGAAAAATTTACTTGTTTTGTTAAATTTTACTATATTTTCTATAATATTTTATAATTTTCTATTCTATATCAGTTTCATGTATAGTAAAAGTTACTGCTTATTACTATAACAAAATTCAATATCTTTCACATGGAATTATGGTTTTAAATAAAGTTCAAAGTTTACTGAAAAATTTAACTATATCGTATACAGTAATGCAGTAGTAATGTAGTAGAAAAAAAGATGCAGAATTCTATATCCACGCTCAGTTTACACGCGCACAGGCTCGCACGCGCGCACGAACTTAGTCACTCACTGACTGATTCTCCTGATGCACGTCAGGAGCGCTGCGTCATTAGCTAATCGCTCCACGCCTGATGCAGAGTATAGTGGCATCAGCAAGCGTCGCGCGAGCACGCCGCTCGAAAGTAACATTCGCCACCCGCAGTGGTGGACGACGAAGCTGCGAGCCTCCCCGCCCCGTTCTCGAGCTTAGCCGTTTCGCCCCCTCTCGGGCGCAAATCTATGCACGCGCGTATATAGTTAACGCTTGAACACGCTCGTAAATCAATTGATGAGCTAGGAGCATCTTCCAGATGTAACGAGCCGGAGTAGCGGCGCGCGCTTTATTATACGCGCGTATGTATCCGTGGCTAATGGAAAAGGGCGCGGAAAGGGAGCGAAATTTATGGAACCCCGCTCGCGTGCGCGACTTACGTAACGGTTTCAAATATATATATATACACACACATGAATTCGCGTCCTTTTCTTTTACAGCCCCTGCTATAACTAGCAGAGAACTAAAGATTTTTGAGTATATATAGTACAAATATTATATCGACGGTCTCGTTATCTTTATCGTTGCGGCTGGCGAATGCAAATGAGCATGCGGTGAACACTGTACATTCGTTAGTCATGAGAATTTTTACTGCAATCGCTAATTAATTCATCCGATCGAGCCGTATACAATCGAAAATAATATATAAGTTTCATTTTAAATTGACCATCGCGAATTGAGAGAGAGAGAGAGAGAGAGAGAGAGAGAGAGAGATTTGATGGGAATGAAGAAAGGAGGGAGGGATTAGAGATAGATTCATAAATAAGCTTACTTTAGAGATTAAAAGTCAGCAGTTATCATGTGGTCAATGTAAGCAAAATAAGAATGTTGCAATAAGTCTTATGAAAATAACAGAAATTTATAAATTGATAAAAAGTTTAATTAGAAGTTATTAATGGGAATGTATAATGTCAGTCATACAGTTACCAGACAGTAAGATGGAAATACAAATTTAACTCGTTCGCTCAGATCCACGAGCCTAATTCAATCATTCCTTCAATATACATAAAAATATATATTAATGCTCGCCTAACATGTCTTTACACGTGATGATTTAAAATGATTTAAGATACACCTTGAGAACATTTTATCAACTGTAATAAAGTGCCACTGGCTTGCTGACTAAACTGTTGAGCGAGGGAAGATAACGAAGAAAGGTACGGCTTATTATACTATGTCGTTTGAAGTATCTCATAGACCATAGAAATACTTCTATAGAGAAGAGCGCAGAAGAGACACTCTATAGAAAGTCAAGGATATGCATGCGCATGATATATATATATATACCGTCATAAAATATGGTCCCCTACACTGGAAGAAATTTAGCACTCTTAGAGTATGCGGGCGGTATAAGCGTGAAACGTAAGTATCGTATTTAATATTAGATTGGCATCGCCTACGATTCAACTTCAAAAATGAGAAATTACAAAGCAGAAGGAGAGAAAGAGAAAGAGAGAGAGAGAGAGAGAGAGAGAGAGAGAGAGAGAGAGAGAAATGCGTATATAATCAGATTCATATACAGATAAACAATTTTTCATTATAATTCATGAAAATTTACTTTGCTTAATAATACTTCAAAATCATAAATTTTACAGCAAATAACTGAAATTATTAAGCCCGTACGTAAAACTATTTCATTGTTTGATTTTACCACTTTGTATTATTAAAGAGAGAAATAATTGTACTAAATCGCCTGTGTAAAAGGAAAGATTGGCATCGATCGAAGAAAAAAAAGAAAAGGATACATTCATTGACTTTCAGATTTAGATAAGTTCGGACTTAAAAATACAGATTCCGTGAACGTGTACGGAATTTATCTCAGTTTAGTTTTACAGCATAGATGCAATCGTATTTGATCAATCATCGATAATGCATTATAATTATTACGATAATTCATTATGGCAAATGGTGTCCAGCGTTCATTGATAATAACTAAGAAGTTATATATTCATGTACGCGGACATAGGTCTATTGAAGTTTTTTTTTTTGTTAATAACTTCTTCTAACTGCAAAATGTATCCGATTGAATTAGCAGTAAGTACTAAATGTAATGATGAAATGCATTAGCTTTAGGATGGTAGCAAGGTTACGCTCTAAAACAATACAAAACGCATTTCGGAGTTATACCACACTTCTGCACATAAACCATAACCGACACATGCCTTTCCTCATCGTTAATATATGGTAACATTAATTAGATTGAAAATTCCATATTTTAATATTTTTTTAAATGCCCTACTAACTAAAGCTATGTCCTTATTAAGACTGGTTAGCCGGTGATTTAAGATTAAGTTCCATAATCAGATTCCATTTTCATTCCAAGTCCTGTATTATTGATTGTACTCGAAGTTTCCATATAGATGAGCATATTAATGGTAGATTATCAGTTTCCTTATTATTATTAGTCATTAATTTTCATTTATTATTATTTAGTATTTTCTTATTATTAGTCATCCTTACATCTTGTAAGATCATGACAAGAAAAGAAGAATTTCATTTCTGCATGAAAAGTTAAATAAATCTAATTACATTCCATACAGTAGTGCATAGATTATTATATAAATTAAATAATTACATCAAAATCCGACTCTGATTTAGCGCATTATTACGTATATATCAGGTGCATCGTGCATCAGCAATATTACCAAATAGAATCTAACTTGTACCGAGGATACGTCGAGTGAATTTCTCTACACGCGTTAACGTATCCCTTAATTTTATCCAAATTAAGAAAAAAATAAATATAATACTGATGGCAATTTATTAGATGTACATAGCAATCGATTCCCAGCGAAATAACTCCATTTGCCATCGAAACGTATCGGATTATTGTAAAATCAAGATGCGTTTTATGAACAGCGCGCTCGGTTCGAGTTCAAGCCTATGTATATACATAAGTTGCGGTTTGCGGTTTTCTCCGCGTGTTTCATTATACGATCCCTCCAGAAAATTCGGTCCTCCGAAGTTCATTTACAAACAGCTCTCCACGAGAATATGAGAGGGTCACGCGGTTCATCCATATATACACGTTTGATGCCCTCTGCAAGATATTTCAAAGTATATTACATATATATATATATATATATATATATATATATATATATATATATATATACATGCTCGACCGCAATGCTCACAGGACCGTCAAAACGCTAATAAAAAGATGTGGCGTATAGTCAACCGTATACTGAAAAAAAATGTGTCAGGAATTCGAACGAGATTTTGTATACGTCGCGTAATAGAGTTTTCACTTTATCGCTCTGTGTGACGTGTGTTGCTGTGTATAAAATGTCATAATCTTTGTACTTGCGATATTTATAAAATTGCTTACTTTATATAAGTAAAAATTTGTTGTTAATAAATGTATTTATATTATTTATGTTATGTATATACTGTAGAATAATATATATTTTATATCGTATCTGGTTTATATCGATTATTATTGTACACGTGTCAGAAAATGGCCATGACTAGTATTAAAAATAATTTAAATAGATATAAATGTAAGTATTAAAAATAATTTAAATAAATATAAATATCAATATTTTTGCACATTAGAAAATATTTTATTTCTCACAATTATTTAAAAAATAATGTAAACATTATGTCATTTATGGTTAAAAAATAAAAAATTTTTTATTGCATTTATTGATTGTACGAGTACTTTAAAATATAAAATAATTGCAAAAGGAGGCATTACAAAATTTTGTATAAGAAATACTTTAAGGTTATGCCAAAATTATTTTTTTCCGATCGAATAAGAGTAGCCTATTTGAAATAATACTATATATGTAATAGTGATTTATTGCTAAATGTAGCTAATTCTTCTCTTTATTTATATTTATTCTATTATCTATATTTATTCATTATCGGGGAATTTCAAACAGATTTGTTAAACCATGTGAAAAAAAGAATGTTTTGAAAATTATAATTTGAACTATTGCATATATACTATATCTTAAGATTATTTTGATATTTTTATTTATTTTTTCATATATATTGCATACCAGTTTCTCTTATTATATATATATATATATATATATATATATATATATATATATATATATACAATTATTAATTATCCATGTATATTATAAAGAATAATTTTATTTCTCTTAAAAAAATATTCGAACGACCCGGTCTCGATTCAAAGACTGTGGTTCCTAGACTAATTTGTAATAAATTTTACATAAAATTGATTTCATATAGTTTTCAAGCTTATGTTTTTAATGTTCAAACCATCTATATATGAAAATAGAATTTAAGTATTAGATCTTATCTTTATTTAGTAGTGCATTTACACATGCCATTCTTTTCCATCTATCATTATATCAAAAAAATGTAAATGTTTTTTTTCGGATTTTTTAACTGCCTCAAATTGTCAGTTCATTTATTTCTTGTTTTTCTTCAGCTTGATTTTGCAAAGGCTGCAATCTCTTCCTCGCTACTGGTCCTACTCATACGTGTCACTGCTTCTATTCGCATTATATGATATTATATGATCGTATTATATGATATTCAAAATATCTTGAAATACTACAGCGCTTAGAAAGCAAGTATTAGCACATGTATTGTTTACTACCGTTCTTTTAAAGTTCTGTTTAAATTTTTTTTTCACAAATCGATGCTTTTTCATACGCTTTGTGCTATTCGTAATGAACAAAAATAATTAATGAAAACAAAAATTAAATAAAAAATGTTGTAGAAAAGCTTGGTCCTATATTTTTATGATAATATATTTTAATATGGGTTTATATTTACAATATACATACATATATACATATATATGATAAATTAAAATTAAGATAAATCTTTTAGATACTGTCTAGGTATCACTGATATTATTACTAACTATTTTGTAGACATTTAAAATAGGTCAATATCACAGAAAATAAAAACAAATATATAATCGATAACAATAAGAAATTATCCTTCATTTTCGTACGATTAACTAAACAAGAAAAATATGAATATTTTTATTAATTTTAGTTGCACATTTTCTATATTCAAGCCATTTAAAAATTTTCATAATACTACCAGGGATTTTCTAATATTATTGCAATTGCCAAATGAATTCTAAACTCGCTTAAACAAAATATGAATATAATAGAGTGTATACACTATATAATACTATACAAATTGTATAATAAAATCTGCTATTTTGTCCCGTTGGGAAAAGGCTACAGTCAAGCCATTATTTAACGTGTTCGAGGCACAGAGGATTTATAAATGGCTGTCATACATTATATTTAACAGGAATTGATGACCTGCCGGTCTTTGCGCGTATTCCCAATCGTATGGGACTGGCGCAGTGTTATTTTCACAATTCCTCCAGCATCGTCGACACTTCGTGCATGGATCGTAGCGAAGCTTTAAGAGAGAAAAAAATGCGAGCTCTCTTGCTGTTCTGAGTACTACTTTTTGACACTTACGAACCTAAATACAGAATTGGCTTTATAAAATGCAGTTTTTTATCATAGTATTTGATCTTTAGAAAGAGTATGGAGAGAACGACTACTTTTTTTTGTTACAGAATAAACTCACCGCCAAAAATGTGGTACGTATCCATTTGGACAGAGTTCCCTGCACTGGCTGCATGGAGCACCCAAGAACGCGGCATTGATCACGTTGAATGTCACGGCTTGAGTCGACAGCATGCTACAACTTTCACAATTACACATATCCCGTTATAATGTAAATATAAGACTTTTTCAAGCGTATAATTATATCATGATTTTTCTTATAAAAATATGCACATTTTTCGTACAAGGAAATATATTTTGTTTATTGCGGATTTCCCTAAAATATATGTATATTCATCATCGATATAAATAATGATTGTAACAATATATTTTTGTAATTTTGTATATATTATAAAAATATATTGTTTGAACTATTTATATTCTTTTATTTTGTTTATTTTGTTTATTTTCTATTTTTTATTTATTATATAAGTGCGAATATATAGATAATTATTTAAATAATAACAAGCTTTGGTTAAGTAGATTTTCAAATAAACGGATTGAAAATTCATTTGAATTAAGTTTGAATTAAGAAACAAAAAAATAGAACAATTTTTTAAAAATAAACATATTAAAATCGATGATATTTGTCCAAGAAAAATAATCAAATATATATTTCAATAATATAATTCATAGTTAAAATCTATTAAAATTAATTAAATATTACGTATAATTTAGTAAAAGATATCTTTTATGTTATAAAAAATACATATTTATACCAAAAAAATATTTAAGAATAAAAAATTATCGCTGGTTTTATTTTTCTAAAAATTTATTATTCATGTTCGCTGTGTATTATTTTTAATATACACTACTAGTTTGATAAATTGTATGTTCTAACCTGTGTCTATATACTTTTATCTAATAATTATAATTTAAAATAAACAATATGAAATGGCAATATTGTCATATATTCATACAAAATCTTTTACTAGATATTGTAATTACTCCACTTGGCTTCATGTATTGTAATTACTTGACTTAGCAATTAATATTATCGAAAAATAATTTTACATGAAGATAGTGAATACTCAGAACTTCCATAAAGAAAATAAATGAATTCTATAATCTTTGAGCATATGATTCTTGAGTAACTGTATTTATAAAGCAAACTCAGTATTCTAACAATCAATAAATTATCAATAATTTAGACTCCCCTCTATTTGAATCTAGGGATAATCCACTATATATTAAGAATCGGTATACCAATATAAATTGTAAAAATACCATGAGATAAAAACATTATAATATTTCTAATGTTAGTATATCAATACGCAGATATATATATATATATATATATATATATATATATATATATATATCACTATTCTAGTGAGCCTGGCCGTAGTGAACTATACGATCATACAGCGTATCAAAGTAAAAATAAACTATGACTGCGAGTACAGGTCTGAAAGTTTTGCCGATTCGCGGAATCAAGGTAAACTTCTTATTCTGCAGAATGGTATCTATAACACGAAGTTAGCATCAAACCGCGTGAACTAACGTAATATTGTCGCCATCAAAACGAATAAATACATTAGTCAGTCATCCATCGCCTGTGCGTTCGGACGGTCTCGCGCACTTTATATATATATATATATATATATATATATATATATATATATATATATATCGTATATCTATATATGTGTAGTGTATACACGTATTTTGTTCGCCGAGCGTATTGAATGGAGTGAGAAATGTACAACGGCATTGGATTGCAGACCGTGCGCGGTACCGGCACGAACGGCTACGTGCAAAAGAATTGCGCGGTGCCGCGCAGGCGGGAAAAGGCCAAAGTCGCAAATTTCGACGAGTCAGACGGGTACGGGCCCAATCGCAAGCCCAACCAAGAAATCTTGGCGCACGCGAGGAAGAGGCAGATCGAGGTGAAGTGCGCGGAGCTCGAGAACAACTTAGAGCTGGAGGGATGGGCCCGGGAGGAGATCGAGGCGAAAATCGCGTCCTACCGCGCGGCTCTGCAGCTCGCGGACATCGAGGAGCAGCGGGGGGAGGAGAAGGAGGAGTGGAAGAAGAATGAGCCGCTCGTACGGGAAACCCATCACGTAGCCGAGGCGAACGAGCGGAAAAATCAAATGCTGAGAGAAGCGTTCGACATATCCGAGGCCTTCGTGCCGGGCAGTAGCTTCAATCGCGAGAGGCAGGAGAAGCAGCACGGCGAGGAAAATCAAAAGGTTTACGAATTCGTTCGAACGCCGAGCTGTTCAGCGAGCGAGGCAGACGGCTTGGAAGAAGTGAGTAAGATTGGGGAAAACGAGAGTTTGATAAAGATGCTGACGATCGAAGGCGCAAAGAGTAAGAAAAAATCCCGGAAGCATAAGAGAAAATCGGAGAAATCGAAGAAGAAGAAGAAGAAGAAGGAGGAGGAGGAGGTGGAGGAAGAGGAGGAAGAGGAGGAAGAGGAGGAGGAGGAGGATGAGGAGAAGAAGAAGAAGAAGCAGAAGGAGGAGGAGGATGAGAGGAAGAAGAAGAAGAAGAAGAAGAAGGAGAAGGAGGAGGATGGGAAGAAGAAGAAGAAGAAGAAGAAAAAGAAAAAAGTTGAGGTAATCAAAATATCATCGACTGAAGACAGTTCAGATTCAGATTCGGAAATCGGTTCCAGCAGCGCTGCCTCGGAAACCGATAAACGAAAAGGATTAAGCAAGACAAAGAAAAAGCATCGTTCAATGACTAGAAAAGAGCACGAATCTAAAGACGAAAGAAAATCTGGAAAGGATAAAAAAATGGTTGTGGCCGACGATTCCCTGGATGTAATAACGCCGGAGAAGGAGAAGAGTAAAAGATTAGAGAAAAGAAGAGATAAACAAGATTCTGAAAATGATTTATTGAATGCTGCAGTTAAGCATCAGCATAGCGGCAGATCAAGAAGAGCGGCGCAGAAACAAGAGCCAAAATTGAAAAGAAAACACGAATCTGAATCGCCGCCAAATTTGGAAGAAAATGAAATTTTAAGAAGTAAATCTAAAAGCAGAAAGTGCGAAGAAATAAAAGATTATAAACAAGATGACACCTTTACGCGTTCAAACTTAAGCGAGAAACGGAGGAGCAGATCAAGTCGAAAATCGAAAGAAAGTAGTAGAATAATTGACGGCGATAAACAATTATACAAACATTCAGATTTTCGTTACAATGACGAAATGAGGGGAAAAAATAAAGAAAATAATGTGAAAAAACCAGAGACGCCAAGTGAAAAAAGTTCGAGCGAGGACTTCGATGTTGATAAAAGGATTGCGAGTGAAATTGCGAAACGGGATGACCGGAAAAAATTATCGAAAAGTGCATCGCCGCGCAGATCTTCAAAACGGCACAGGCACAAGATGAATTCTACAAAGGAGGATGAGTATAGCAACGGTGCAGAGGAAGAGATTGCGGCATTTAAGACTGAAGAGCCAGCTGACAAATACAGTAGTGTCGATATCGAACGCCATTTAAATCACGAAAAGGACTGCTGGATAATTGACGAAAACAATGTCGCGAGAAAAGTTGCAACGAAGATCGATCGAAAAAGTACCAATAAAGACGAGCAGTGCCTGAAATCGAGCAGATCGAGAAGAAACTCGCGTGGGCCGTACGGCGAGAGAGTAAAAAACCGATCACAGAGTACTTCCGAGGAGGAAAGCTCAGAGTAAATTTACAACAGTGTTAAGTAATTTGCAGACCTTCTTTTAATTATGTGCAACAAATACGGTATACATTTTACGGCAATTTTATCAAATCGAA
This sequence comes from Sycobia sp. Sy_11, assembly GCA_018907035.1. NCBI lineage: Eukaryota > Metazoa > Arthropoda > Insecta > Hymenoptera > Epichrysomallidae > Sycobia > Sycobia sp. Sy_11. The sequence continues at coordinate 809,266 of JACCIC010000187.1, forward strand.
TATTTTAACTTATATGTCAACCACGCGCGTGTGTATGTTTTTTTTTATAATCAAATTTGTACATTTTAAAATCCACTTGACCATTTTAATACCGAAACAGCAGTGTTCACCCATGTACAAATTAATTTCATTTGCATAGTCAAAACTACTGAAATGTCTGACTGTCAGTAGGCATAATTTTTAATATTAATTTATTTGAATCAAAATTGTCAATGTTGAATATATAGCTTTATTTGTTCGTCAAATAAATCTTAATCAGAATTTCCAAAGCGGCATTTAATTATTTAATTGTTTTCGAGCCTCACAATATAGCTTAGCAATAATGTCCTTCCTTCATTTCCTAATATACATATATATATATATATATATATATATATATATATATATATATATATACTCGTCAATCCCCCGAATGAAAACCGTCAGCGGATCCTACAGCTGTGGCAAAACTGCCAACGTATGCTGAATACGCGCGTGCTAAACTCGAACGTCACCTGATGGTGTCTTATTTACGTTTGGAGCGTTTGCGTTGCTCTTTTCGTGTAATAGAATAATTAAAATCCGAAAGCTTTCGGTTCGCCCGTCATTCATTTCATATACCGCGAACGCTAGACACGCGAGTCAAAATTCCGTAGATTCGTAGCAATCGGCAAAAATGTCCGTTCATAACAGCTGTAACAATTCTTGCAATAACGTGGCAAGCAATCGTAAAGATCAATACAAAATATGCACCTGAATAGACAATCAACGCATTGATACTATAATGTATTAGAGATGTACAGTGAATATTATTATAATAATCTAATATAATTATAATGTAGTACAGTCAATATTAGTATATAAAATTAAGTTGGATATATCAGTACTTCATTTCAATAATATTTGATGTAGCTATTCTGTTTAATAATATAATACTTTTTCAATCTTACATTTCAGACAGTATTAGAGACATATTAAAAACATGAATAATATGAAAAATTAAGTAAGATAATAATCTTTCAACAGATGTTAAAGTCGAAGTGAAAATAGCGTATTAAATCTTGACATAATGGTTAAATTGACAATAATTTTTTTATAAATAACATTAAAATTAATTATATTAATTGATCATTAATCAAAATTAATATACATAATAGTTTTCCAACTGTACATATCAAAATTTCGCGCAATGGAGAATTTCTGTTATTTACCTGTCTATTATTATTTTTTATTAATATTTTTGAAATTAATAAAAATAAAAAAAGAAATAATCGTATATTATTATTATTAAAGACATTAAAATTAATAGTCAATTTCAAAATCAATAAATAGAAGAATTTCTTTCGATTAAGCACATGACTTACAAGTTCATATTTGTGAAATAACTTTACTAAATTACCTATTTTTTAATACAGCTTTATATATTTTGGATTATTTTTTATTTCAATCACCAAATTGCAAGATCTGAACATGAGTTCATTCGTGACTGTAAAGTTAAATATCAAAAATATAGGAATAATTTTCAAAAAAAATTGTTGAAATTTATACATATTTTATACCTTTACATGATTATATTAGAGCAATAATTAAACATATATACAATGGAAAATAAAATTTTTTTATACTGCAAAAAATTCTATCTAGCTTAGTCTGATATTCTCATCAGGCTTTACTGATTCGAAAAAAATTAACATAATCATTATAAATAACTTGTAATTTTGAATGAAACAAACATAAATAAACATTAAATTTTACGAATTATAATATATATATATATATATATATATATATATATATAGCTCCATTTAAAATGTCGCGATGCCACACTATAAAATAAATAAGGGAGGAGAATTGCAAAGAAGTATCACCTTTTATCCTGTCAACGTGTTTTTATAATAACGAACTATATTGTGTATCGTGTGTTCTCCTGTTTGTTACTTGTCCTACTTCCTAATTGTATGCATATATTAAAATGAACAAATCATACTCTCATAACTAGGTTCATAAAAATAATACGGCATAACGTTTAAGTCTCTTAATGTAAGCCAAGTCAAACTAAGCTAAAATTATCCTTATAAAAGCTCGCTTGCGTCGCTTGTTAATATCTGCGCGCGTGCGCGCGCACCATAACCTACAATTTCGCGCAAAAGAAAATCGAGTCGAGTGCGCGCATACGTATACTATATATAACATCGCACGCCCCCACGGGAATAATTAATTAAGCGCGTGGCCGCTAATGCGCGACAACGATCGGTTTATACGGTGTCGCTGAATCGCATCCGGAATTAATAATCCCCTTTCGAGCCCCGCGCGCGCATATAATAAACACGCGCGGCGGCGCATTTCGTCCCGACTTATCCCCCCCTCTGCCCCTCCCTTACAACGCTGCCCTGTTCCGCCGAGTCGTCCTCCTCCTCCTTCATCTTCGATCCTGCTCCTCGATTATAATCCCCGACACTGTAATTATCGCTCCTCTCGCGTAATTCGTTTTTTCTCTTTTTCATTTTTCGTTTTTTTTTTCTTTTATATCTTTGCCGAGAACGATTCGCCCAACCATCCGGGATGGACAGAGCGATCGCGACGGTCGCGCGCTTTGCACAGCCTCTACTGTTGAATCGGATATATGGGTGTAATAATATATATATATATATAAAGAGAGAAAGAGAGAGAGAGAGAGAGGGGAGAACTCGCGCGATTATAAAGAAGACACGCCAGCACACGATGTGTGTGGGAGGCAACAAATCGACAGACATGCCTTTTCAAGCAATCTATAGGTAATAAAAGAGCGCGAGACGGGTTCGGAAAATAACGGCTGCCAACGATGTGACAATTGGGATTCCCACAGTTGTCAAAAGCGCCACCGCGCACTTTTCCGAAGTGCCCATCTCGTAATTAAAAATTTAATTCAAATATATATATCCATATAAACCTACAAAGATTCCGTATATCAACTATAGCAAAAATATAGATTCGTATTATGGTAAAATTCTTAGGATTCAAAAAGGCGAGTTGCATACTGCCTCCGGTCCATGTTTACATAAAATTCATAGAAAACATACGTGGGTTTGCACAGAGTGGGTAGTTATTTGAGCAGTTTTTCAGAGACGACTTTTGAAACTTTCAGTATCTCTTATGTATTTACTGTATTCTTCCTGTTATACATAATTAATAATAGTGCTTTTAATAAATGCTCCTTTTAATAAAACACCTTATATTTAAGGGTTTGCGTAAAGAAGGTTAAATAAGATAATTTGATATTTTTCTTTATCTTTGGTTTCATTTTTAAATTTCAGATTCATAATTTCAATAATCAATTGATGTATACTTTAAATAATGTGCAGTTATGGTACTTTGCATAAAAAGGCAAATATATAGCATATCGCATTTTTTCTTCAAACCGAGAGCCCATATATATAGTTAGAAATACCTGCACGTTTATACATCAAGCCGTATATAGATTGAGAAATTCGAAAAATTTTTGCCAAATATAATTTATCGCCCTCAAATTCTAATTGAATGTTTGAAATGAAATTAGAAGGCAACCCATGCGGCGGCACGCGTGAATATCAATGAGTCTACTATACGCCCGGTGTCTTCATAATTCGAGAAAATATTTATGGCGCCCGCGTCGCTTTCGCGATGCGTGTATATATATATATATATATATATATATATATATATATATATATATATATTAAAGATATTTGAAATTCATATACATTCAGCATTCTCGAAAGCGACTTGTCATTGGAACATTTTATAGGCCGATGGCATTTTTCGGTGTAATTGATTTTAAACTCTGTCTGTATTCAGTCGATGGAATAATTGTTAACCTCTGTATATCGATTTGAGGACGAAAGAGGATAGCAAAGTTAAAGTAGTGATAGAGATACGTGAGAAAATCTACTCGGAAATTTGGTCGGAAGAAATTTTGTTCTGAAGTTCAATTAAATTCCATTTGCAATGTATATTCGCGATTTTAAATGCAACATTAAGAGTTTTCTGAAAAGATAAAAATACTAAACTACCGTGTAATTGGAAAGAATTCAAAAAGAATTTTTTTGAAAATATCTATTTATTATATATATATATATATATATATATATATATATATATGTTATAATGTTATATCCGAGGCTAAATTTTTTAAAATTCGTTATACCCAATAATGAAATACCCTTTCAAACTAATTAGTAATATGTCACTTTAATAAAGTCACTTTTCCTTTTTCGAAAGAGAATTAATTACTTAATTATATATATATATATAATGGCCAGCAATTTCGAAACTACATAAATTCATGTTTAAAATTATTAAATACAACTCTTTATACATGCACAAAGGAGTATAACAAATGTTTTTAAAATTGCCTTAAGACGAATTTCTTAACAAAAATGCATATTGGTATATGTTCAAGCTCAATAATAAACCCTATATAGTTCCTATATAATTTTGTATAATCATGACGATAATGAAAATATTACAGGTCGTATTACACGAAGAAAAATTTATCCGCTACATCTTAATGATTCACTTTTAACGTTCTCAATTATAACTACTATACTTAGTACGCCTTTTCTTCTCGATTCTTCGCTCGCTGCTGCCGTGCAGCGCGCGCGAATTAAGGTACATAATAAATTATCGCGGGACTGTTTACCGCAATCAATCGACCCTATATATATATAGTCTGATACGGGTAATGGGGTAATTAGTAAAGCGATTTATCTGGCTACCTTGAATATGCGCAGGGCTGATCTCCCATCGTATGCTTTTTACTAGTATGTATGTATATAAGCCGTATGATGCCAATAACTCATATTAGAGCGAAACAGCCGGTATTTAACTATAATAAATAAACGAGATTGCGCGAATCGCGTCCGGGCGACTCGAGCGATCGCATCATGGGCGTATGTATATTATATGTGCATATGAGAAAAATACGCGCACTTAGAGAGTATGGGGGTTTTATTTGAAAGCTGCGCAAATTAACGAGAAACCAATTGTTTGATATGTGTGCATATATATATATATATATATATATATATATATATATATATATATAATGAAAATTAAGTTCTTTTATATTTGCTTACTTAATTGACATATATTTATTTATGGAAATAATGTAGAAAGTATTCAAAAATAGCATATTCAAACAGAATATTTGGTGGAATGAATGATAGAAATAATTTTGTTAGTATCGCATATTTAGATTCAACTTCTTTATGATTCTTATAAATATTTTTTAATATCGGAGATCCAATTTTTACTCATAATTAATATAGGCTTTAAAAGGTAAATGATTCATTGTGCATTAACGGAATAAAATCTTGAGTTAATCATCAGTAGTGCAATTAATTTTGCTGAATAAACGAGCTCCAACAGATTTTATCCATGTAACATACGCATTGGAACAATCCCGTAACATTTGGAAAAGGTACCATTCATTCGTAAATAATGCAAATAATCAATTTGTTTTCTCTCAACGGCTTTCCATTATGAGAGAAGATCGGTGCGAGGAAACTGGCGGTAATTTTTCTTTTCCAAAAGCATCCTTTTTCCTTAGAACTACCTGGTATGCTCATAATTCTCAGCTGCATTTCTCGGAGTCCGCAAACACGCACACGCGCACGCACGCACGCACGCACACACGCGCATGCACATACACCGGTGCGCGTCCAAGGTGGAAGAAAGGCAAAATAGCTGTTTTTATAAAAATTTCAACGTATAGTCGCAATGCCTCGTTGACGCGTCTCGCAAATTCCCGGAAGGTTTCTCAAATTATCACGAATATTAATATTAACTCGAAAATTGCATGTGAATATGTTGCAGTGGAGGTGAAAAGAACTTTAATAGAATAAGCTGTTTTTAAAAACGCGACTTTCTTCTCTGTTCAATTTATGAGTAATTTAATATAATATAAAAATTGAAGAGTAAAATACTCATCTTCTATTGTTCTACAAGCATTTAAAATACCTTTGAAAGATATTTCTTATACCAGCAATTCTATATATGTTAAAGTGCTAGTAAGATGGTTATATATTTTTTCCAATTGGATTACAATTTTTAAATACGGCAATCTAATATACACCTTCCACTAACTTACTATATATCGTCTTTGTAGTATATGTAGATTTATCTAGTCATTTTTAGTCTTGGAAGAAAGTTTCATTAATATTAATTCAGCCATGATTAAGTTATCTTAATTGGAATGATTCATCCGCCTATTTAACTTCTAAAAAAATTGTCTTCAATATCTATCAGAAATGGTTATGGTAAATTGTTGATTAAGTGATTGAGATATGAATTTTCGTCGTCGCTGTTATGAACCAAATTTTTTTCATAAAACTAGTGCTCCTTTCAAACTAATAATAATATACTTAGATATTTAAATTATAATAATTCTTAGATTATTTATTTGCATAAAATTGATGGAATTTAATGAAAATTTAGTTTGAAAAGTGACAAAAGTACAATTAAAATATTTTAAAAGTAAATATAAATAGGATTTTGGTTGCAATACTTGTTTTGTGGTTTATTTTACTTGGCTTTAATTTGAATAATTTTATTGAACGTTTTCGTTAATTCTTGAATTAATTTAAGGGTTACCGCATCGAAAACTACCAGGCGATGGCCAAATATATGAATCTGGTCATTTTGTAAGATAACATATAATAATCTCAATTTCAATGTCATGAATATTGAAACGGTAAAATTATGTATATAAAATGCCTTATGAAAATATTTATTTTTAAAGTGTCTTATCATACTATAGTATTATTCTCAATTTTTAATATTTTTATGGAAATTGTTACGGTTTAATACATATATTCATTGTTTAACCGTCTTATAAAATTATTTATTTGAACATATTTTTTGACAATACATTAATTGATTTCAGCTATTTATTTTGCTTTGATTGACTATTCTTTATAAAACGATTTATAAGTTACTTTATAGATCACTTGTTAAATATAGAAAAACTTGAATAAGCTTACATAATAATTGTTGTTACGAATTGGTAATATTTATTATAGATTTTAATATTACTCGAGCATAAAACATAATATGGATTTAAGTATTTTTTAATATAATAAAATATTTCTTATTTATAACATTACTTATGCATGTCATTTAATTTTTATTAAAAAATAATTTTATTAATATTATTATTTATAATAAAATCAATACTTGCCTTGAAATTGACTTTTTAAAAATTATATATATATATATATATATATATATATATATATATTATTATATATATCGTGCAATGAATGTACAATTATGTTTGTGCACTGTATATTTGTGTAAATTGAATTTACACTTTTGTAATATTAAAAACTATAATAAATAATTTATGAACTTCGAATAGGGCACACTAATCTAACGCACAATCATTTATTAAATAAGGAATCCAGACCAGACTGTAAGAAGTGTAAAGTACCAAGCAGTGTCAAACATATTTTATTAGATTGCTCAGAATATTCCAAGGAAAGAAGAAAGTTTCGATTAGATAACAAAAATATAAGAAAAATACTAAACATTAAACACTCAAGATAATTGCGATAATTTTATTAAATATATTGAATCTATTAAGATAAGAAATTTAATATAAATCACCAAAAAGGACATCTAGACATTATAGAAAGATATACAATTATCCAAGACTTATAAAACAGTTCAGAACGAAAATAACTATAACGTGTCCATTATGCTTCTTAATACACTTTTACAACATACACATATATAAAGCCATTTGAATAGTAAAAAGCTTGATACAATCGTTACCAAATAAAATAAAATCGTTCTTATTTTTTAAATAAAATTAATAATTTTAAGCTATTATTTTGTGATATGTATGACTTTCCAGCAGTTATAACTTTTCAAAAATTCAATAACATATTTGCTATATTAGTTATTTATGTTATATTATAAACAAGTGACAACTAGCCTATCTACTGATGACAGTTTTTACTTTATTCTTAGACATTAGGATTTTCATGAATTTTCATATCCAATTTTTTTTTATTAAATAAATATATAAAAAGATAAATATAATTTACTTCATTGTAGACACAATGAAATTCGTCGAAGTTTTTATGAAACTCGCGACGGTAAAATTTGCTTCATTGTGTAACGGAATTTTTCTAACGTTATATCTAAAAATCCGTGAATATAAAAAGTACAAACCTTCATTTTCACATATTAAATTTGAAATCCCAATAACCCAATCGCAAATTTTCTACCTTACCGATTTAATCGCAGGCCTAATATGTATTATTTTAATGTGTATAGAAGCTCCCAGTAAGATCTATAAGAATAAGCAAGCTATATATACATATAAAAAAATTACCTTTATACATCTTATACATTAGAGCGACTCTAATAATTTGTAACGCTCATTAATATATACGCTTCGATCCATCTCTCGATATGCCTCGTAATCTCTCTGAAATTCCCAAATTCAAATTTGACAAATGATTTAACAGTGGTGTTAATGCGTTTCGAGTGGAATTAAGGTATTCGAGAATCGGCGAAGCGCTTTGATAGTATATATATAGCTTTTGACTATGTAAAATCGCCTGAATTCGACCAAAATGTTTAATACTTCTATAATTTCGGATTTTATCTCTCAATTTCGAGGACACTTTCACACCTGAGAGTATGTAAAGCAAATATTTTAACTCACTCCAGTTGAGAGCGAAAATATTGAATATTCTACTTTTGTGTATGTGTTCTTTTCAATAAAGCGCATCTACTATTATTGCAGATAAACTGTTCTCGTGCAGTCCAAAGTTTCATGTTCAAAATCATATTTTAGAATATTTTTTACTCAAATCAATATGTTATATACTCGTCTCATACGCGAAGTTGCGAAGATGCAGTACCAAGAAATGTTCGACGGTTGCAATTCTCGGAATTTCGAAAGAGATTCTCAGTGATTCAATTTGGCAACGCAGCAGCTATGCGGTATGAATATCCCGCTTGCCATCGGCAACAGCGCTTTGTGTTTCAGATCATGTGAATTTCTTAAGCTAAAAGAGCGAAGTCTTTAAATGTAACTCACTCTCATCTCACATTTTATAGGAAAAATAATTTTTACTAAGTTTCTAAAGGAAATACGAAAGGGCGAACCGATGCGCCTTCTGCGAGTGTAGAAAATAACAATAAAATTCTCGAGTCTGACGATGAAGAATTATAAAAAAAAATAATAAAATGGGGAAATGTATAAAATCAATCTTAATCGAAAGCATCTGTTCAAGCCTGCTTGCATCTGTCGCGAAATTGGACTGGATTACGAGCTTTGAGATATATTATAAGGATTGTACCTTCCTCTCTGATATAACGGGCGTGCAATCCTCAACCCCCTTACTTATTATTCATAGAACTCCTGATTAACTGCGAGATTTTCATCTTCGTTCTTTTCTCGAATTCGTTCGATCCAAAAGTCAATCAGACGTCGAGATTTATTTGCGAATTCCCTTATCTTATAGATTCCTCAGCCCTTTACTCTTCAGCATCGAAGAGTTCCAAAAACTATCTATGTGTATATATCGGGATCCCAAATTAAGAATAATTTATTTTAATTAAAATAATTTTTTTTAAGTATAACTAATTTATATTGCGTTTATATATATATATATATATATATATATATATATATATATATATATACACGATAATATTATATAAGGAAATACTATATTACGATACATCTGATTTAAGCAATTTATTATTTCACTTCGTTCCGCTCGGATTGTAACTACTCGACGTTAACTAATGAATGTTACTTAGACCCAACGAATCTGAATGCAATATGTGGTTAATTTAAAAAACTAAATGCTTAAGCAATTTTATTAGTCTCATTGTACCCGTACGATCGAGTGAAACGATTCCGGAAACGCTTCGACTCGTAAGAGCAAGCGAGATAAAAGACGACCATTTTTCAATTCCTTCTGACGAAGCAAATAGTTTCCATTCTTGTATTTGGCTTACAAAATGAAACGAAATCTTGAAAAAATAGCCATTTTTGATAATATTGTCGCGTTAAATAAATAAATTGCATAATTCCTTTAGACTTTATTAGAGCGAGCTGATCAGTATTGATCAGTGAACCACGTACAGTATTTTAATATTATATTATTTATATTAATTGTTGAAATCTACTAAAATTATTATATCTGTTCGAATCATAATGTGCCATAAATATTTCAATTGAATTGATAAGTTTAATTACAATCTTCTTGTATTATTCTTCAATCCATTGTGAACACTTGATTTAAAAAATCTCTATTCAAATAGTTCAATTAAATATTTTATTTGCATGATATAGTTTTTTACTAAGCTCAAAAAAGTTCTTTTACTGATACTAAAAAATATGTAACTCAGGACTATTTCTTTTAATTTAAGGGAGAATTGAAAAAAAATTTCTTAGACGAGTTTCAGTTAGTTTATCTAATTAACCTAAAATCCATAATTTATTTTGAAGTATCCGATAATACCTTCTGGTATATTTTTAAGATATATAAATAGAGATTTACTGATTTATCTCCTTGATATTATATATAAAAATGCTATATATAGTGACTTTGTTAATTAGTAATCGATATTCGCAAGCCTGCGACTTATACGTAAATTCATTATTACACCGTGAAATAGCGGACAAAGTAAGTTACGTTCACAAGCGCGCGCTATTAAGCGTGTGATTAGATCACCGAGATATACATATATATATATATATATATATATATATATATATATATATATATATATATATATATATATGAATCTAGAACCGCGGATTGAAAAAGTGTCGAAGATTGACATTAATTCAAATTGCGAATTTAAATAGAAATTCTTGCCGTGCATTAACTCGTCACGTCCAATTATAAAACGAAGAAGAAGGGGGACATTTAGAAGTATCAAAGCGTCGAACTACCCAGCCGTGTCCACGGACCGATCGCCGCTAAAAATGACATTAACGCCGTGTGCTCGTAATATATATATATACTGTAATTGAAAAATTGAGCATACGCGCGCGTACTCGACGACCGGCTGCTGAGCAACTCTCCCGAAAGACGATGGAAAAACTACGTTAGTCGGGAATCCCGACAAGTCGGATATATATGCACGCGCGCGTACGCACACGGGCACGCGTTTGCTGGATTGGCTACCCTTTTCAAGACTCGCCCGCTTATGCGTGGCTCGCCGACGTTCTTACGCCTCGCTGGTAGCTTCGCAGCTTACAAGCTTGGCCGGAACGGCGAGCGAGGCGTATAGGAAAAAAATGCCAACGAGTGTGAAAAATCCTTGTAGAAAAAAACCAGTTAGAAAAAAAAAATTTTTTTCTTCTTATTTTGGCTTATTTCATTATAAATTTTTTTTTTAAATGTTGAACTGTAGTTTAATAATAATGATTAATCCAAAGTCTCGAATTAATGACGCTATTGTCATAAGAATTTAAAAAATAGCACAAGACAATTTATCGGTTTTAAATATTACTTACTTCAACGTTTCGACCACTTTCGGAGAATCTTTATGGTTCTCATTAAGACAATATGAATAAATGATAATAATTGCAATGCTTTTTTATCATGTTGAATAAGAGTAATTAAATTTTTTTTTAATATACATATGTCAGTTAGTATTTATTAATGTTATTTTGATAAACGTCATAAGGATTCCTGGGTAAATGATCAAATGAACCTTAACAAGTAGAAATATTTAAAATTTATAAATTGTCTTATGCAATTGGATTGCAAAAATTGAAATGAATGAAATGCAAAGGGATTTTTTCAAAAGTTAATCGATCACCGTGAAAAACTCCATAAGAACCTAACTATTTTTTAAATGCAACACGTATTTATAACATTAAGACTAAGAACTTTTTTATTCTCCACGTTCATATATGATTTTTCACGAATATTCATAAAGTCCGTGTAATTATCAACGAACTTTCGATGCTTTTTTATTCTTAAAAAACGAAGACCACAACACATATTCTTGTTTCTGTCTATTGTTTTCTAATGTACGTAATTATTATTTTATTCATGTACCAAAAGTAGAGCTTGGTAATTCGATGGGGTCTTCTTATAAGCAGAGATCAGCGGAGTCTAATGAATCTCCCGTGTGCACTATTTTTTCACTCGCATAAAGTATAACGACAAATTTATACATTATATTCTCAAATAACGAATGAATATTTTAGTTGTGCGTGAGTTCGAGTGTCGTTGTCCGATCTGAAAATAATGTAGATTTTATAATCTATTATACAGCATATTATGGAGCATATTCACCCGTCCTAAGATTTGTCGGGTTTATAGAAAATACATCCGAGCCACGTCCCTGATGTCACACAAACTCGCGCACACACACACACACACACCACCCTCCCCCCAGACAGAAAGAAAGAGGTAGGTAGAGAGAGAGAGAGAGAGAGAGAGAGAGAGAGAGAGAGAGAGAGAGAGAGAAAGATGCGCAGCTCTTCTCAAAATAGCCGCTCCACGCAACTCGCCTCGCTTCTTCGTCGCGCGGAATCTAACGTGCGCGCGCGCATCGCGCTCATCAGGAGTGCATCAGGACTGCGGACTCGCGCACGCACACGCGCGCGCCCAGGCGAGCCTCGTTCCTCTCCCCCGCTGTCCGGCGCGCTTTCTTCTTTATCCCGCGCTGATCCCGCGCATATCCCTCGCTCCTCAATGGCGGGGCGGCGCGGCGTGGGGAGGGGTCGGGGGAGGGGGGAGGGGAGGAGGGGAGGACCGATCGCCCGAAGGAGCCCATTAGGGCACGATTTTTTTGCCGCGTCCGGCGCTGATGCGCCGGCACCGTCGCAGCGCGCCTCGGGAGCCTGAAATTTATGTGACGCGCAACGGCGCGACTTTATGCCTTATCTTTACGGTGCGCTTTTGTACGTGCCCTCCCCCCCCCCGCCCCACCCCGCTCGCTATTCCACTCGAGCCATATAATACTCTTTTCTTCGGGTTTTTCGAGTGCGTATCTACATAGATATGTGTGCGTAGGTGCAGGGGAGTCTCGGGGACGAGGACGGGGAGACCGACCGCGCGCGCGCGCGCGCGCCAGTCTCGTTAAAAGCCGCCGCGCCGGTCGAGGAATGCGCGAATCGATCATGCGGATGCGCGCGAGGGAGACAAAAAAACGCCTCCGTAATATACCCGTCCCGCTCGGATTTATATATTATAATTAGATCGAGGTCCGTGTATGCATATATACATACGCACACGCATGGGCGCGCGAACCTCGTTAGCGGTCGCGAGAGCCGCGCGCCGCCGATGCACGCGGGTTGGGCGAGCTTCCGTTTCCCTGGAGCCCGAGGGTATCGGCCGCGACGTCGCGCTCCGCCGTCGCCTTACGCCCGAGTCCCATATAATAGCGCGATGGCGTTAGAGAGATTTATTTCAGTTCGAGTGCATATTGCTTCTTCTCTATTATATATATATATATATATATATATCCAGTTGTTACACTTGTCAGATATACCAACCAGTCAGTGTATCGACCACTCGGCCTTGTCACTTCGTATAACGAACTTCTAATTTGTCGGTCTGCTTTAATTGACAAATGTTCTGTTAAGATATATATATATATACTTCTTTGGGCCATCGTTATTTATTATTTAGATTACTTTTTAGATTATTTAAATTATTTATTAATTTCATAAGCTAATGATAATTTTGAGTATGGAAGAATGTTGCTGTAAAACTCAACTCCCAATGAATGTAAATACTTGGACATATTAAACATTTGGATTGTAGAGAATGAATGATCTTGAACTACGTCAAAAACTACTTAAATATTTAGGAGTAATATTTGATTTAAATATGGAACGGGAAAATAATACAACATACCTAGTTAATAAATCCAAATATTTTCCTTCTTATGTGCTATAAGCTATCTAAAATTATAATAAAACAAGGCCTAATGATCACTTATTATAGCTTATTTCATAATTCAGCAACATATCGAATCGTAGGTTAGTATGGAGCTTATAATAACTGATCAATCAAGAATTATTACAAAAAAATATTGAAAATAATTTTAAACAATGGTAAAACATTAAAAACGCTTCATTCGTGTTCAAACAACTTTTTCAGTTGAAAAATTTATTTTTATTTATTGAAGTTTACTTTTATTCAAATTTAAAATAATTTTATAATTAAAAACAGTGATGTTGTTGACTAAAAATTATTTAAATTTTTCCCAATAAAATGCAAAATCCTAAATATTACTAAGCAATAATTTTAAAAAATCTAGTAAAGAAAATGAGTCGACAATAAAAATTCGATAGAATTTAATTAATATGAAATTCCGCCAAATCTAACACATAGACAACTTCCATGGTCTGTGTCGAATATGAATATATGAGATAATATTATGTATAATTTTATTATATACTAATATCTAATGTAAACTGGTGAATATAATATACAAAATAATGTATCTGTACATTGAGAGAAATGTTTCACGAAAAATGGCTAAACTTTAACTAATCGGGAGACATACTTGATTTAATAGAAATCTCATTTTAATAATTGCTATGTACTTATAGTGCGTTTTAATAGAAATTTTGTTAAAAATAATTACGTATATATATATCTAAATTTTTTCGTAATTCACGTCTCCTTATTCATAGAAAGTATAGTAATTTTTTAAAATAATTCTCTTGAAATTATTATTAAACAAGCAACGAAGCGAAATTATTATTATGAAAATTATTAAAAGAAACTTTAAAAAATTATATATTTCATATAACTATTCGTCCTTGTTGATGAAGATGTACCGCATAACTTTGGAAACCTCCCTCGACGCGACCTCTATTTTTTGAATCGGAGTCAGAACGTTGTCCGATCTAAGTGGGTTTTTATGTTTTCAAAGTAGATGAAGAGAATGTCTTTTGGCGACGTTAAAATCGGGCTAATAAAACGACTCGCAAATTTTGTTCTCCAATTAATCTTATATAATGATTAAGTATATAGCACTATCAGTGAGTATAGATTAATTATTTTTATGCAAAAAAATGTGTAAATAATAAACATATCTTATATATATATATATATATATATATATATATATATATATATATATATATCTTTACATAATAGTTAAATGATATACGTACGTTTTAGCCAAAGGAAAAAGAAATGATTAATACATCAAATGTAGTGCAATTGAAAATAAAGAAGGAAGAAGTGTTATTATTTGATAATTATATATAATATTATATATATTGACTCATTAAACTGCGATAATAAAAACCGTCGTATATATAATTTCATTTTTTTCACGATTTCAATATGGCACTTTTTTTCCTCAACGATGCTAGTAGTTTTAAGCGTGAAATACCGATTCTGTGTTAATTTGCACGCTTATCGATGGGCATTAGAATTTATTATGAAAGAATTTTATAACGGTCCCTTCATTTACATTATACGGAATTATTTGAAGCGTTCCGTTCGAATAAAATGTCCAATAAAAATATATAGGAAACACGAGCGCGCTTGACATTATCCTGGAGCAATCTAATCCACCGTTGCGCTTGCACATGTTCTTTTTTTTAACTTCTTCGAGAAGCGTGTATATATATATATATATATATATATATATATATATATATATATATATATGTATGTATACGTTTTGTTCCTCGTCACTTACGAAAGCAGTGGTTTCGGTTTATTTTACCGGATGGTGACTTATCTAGTAACAGTTTAACTATAGATTTCTTTTATCCATTGTTGGTTACTTTGGTCCGAATTAACTATATCTTCGGATAGAATTAAATATGTACTTGGTGATAGTTTCGTTTCATAATATATTAAACGTTATAAATTAAAATTTATACGTTGTAATAAACCAGCTATGAATAACTAACGTTTGCAGTTTACTTCATTACTCTTTTTCTATGATTACGGTAATGCTTGGTTAGACTATTTTCATAATATTTTGAAAAATATAAATGTATATATATATATATATATATATATATATATATATATATATTATCCGAATGTAAAAAAGAAAAGAAATTATGTGAAAGCTAAGTAAAATACTATGCAACCTGAAGAACTTCGCTCAAAATATACCTATAATGACTTAATATGTAAGACATTTAGTAGTTCACTCATATTCCTTTAAGAAATTGGTAATATCTATAGATGAGAAGTAAGTACTCATCAAAAATTTCATAAAAGTTGATTAAAGTCGTAATGACATAAGACAAGCTCGCATAAATTACTGAAAACGAACTATTCTGTATAATAGTATTATTGTATATGAGTTTGATACGAATCAGCTGGCTGATTTTTTCACGTACGCAAGAATTGCTGTTCGCCATCTACTGTCAAGTGTCAGTAATAGTTTTCAAAGAATAGTCGTACAGATACCGCTCATAGCCAGAGCATTGCGATTGTTCGTGTAATAAACACATACATAATATGTGTCTTGCAAGTACTGACGACTCACGTGACTAGCAATATACATATTCTAATATTACATCGTATTTTGTATCATTATTTTTATAAGTGAATATTCATATAATAGAACTAACTTTAACTCAATAAATAGTTGCAATTGCGTACAGTATGGCATGAGTCTTCTTTACATAAAATTAAAATAAATAAATAAACCAAATTTGCTCGATAGAAAGAACACAAGATATTTCTGCATTAAATATATATACTATAAAGTTAATACTAAAATACGTCACGATAGATTAGCTCCGCCCGAGGAGCAGCCATCGCTGTACATCCCACTCTCCTGACGTATTTAAAGGCTCGGCGAGAAAAATCTTACGGATAGAGTAGGAGGAAAAAAAACGCGAAGCGTCCAAAACGACTCTCTCCGTCAATTCCTCCCTGCAAAAATGATAGAGTCGTCGTCGCGGCGAGCTGTCACAAAGTCGTTCTTCAGGCTGAATCGCCGGCCGGCGGCCGCGCAGGGCCCTCCTGCAGTGCTGGGCGAAAGACGGGTACTGGGGTAGGGGTGGGGGGTTTGAAGCGTCGCGCTCGGGCGCGGTAATATACAGACGCACAGCGCCTCGTGTATATATCAGGATTGGCAGTATATATATGCACATACACACACATCGCGTAATCACCTTTACTATATGCGAGATAAATTGATCGCGCACGCGTACGCTACGTCGGTGCTTATTAGACCGGGGTGGAAATAGAAGAAAAACGCGCGCGTGCACTACGATGGAGAGCAAAGAAAATACTATATATATGTGTGTGTATATATATATATATATATATATATATATATATATATATATATATGTATATTATACGGATGAACGCTGGGCACACATAGCTCGATACTCTTGGCAGGCATATAAGAAGAAAAGCATCACGCGCTCGTGCAATCAGAACGGTATGTAAGACATATATATATATATATATATATATATATATATATATATATATACATCTAAAAAGAACGTTCCCAACTCGACAGTGGCAGCACTAGCAGCAGTGCTTTTATATATATATATATATATATATATATATATATATATATATATATATATATGTATATATAACTAATAATTACTCGCTAAATACTCGCGAGCCTAAACGTGGACGAGGACGTTCATATATATATATATATATGCACGAAGGTACGGTGGAGGCGTGGAGATCTCGTCATCCCGCACCTGACTATACGCATGCAAAGAGAATAATGAACGAAAGAAGGGCAAAAAAACGCTCGACGCACGTCGCTCCTCCCCTGATTTTCCCAATAAACACGCGATTGCATTGCTGACGAGGTGATGAGGTATATATATAGACGTTTAAAGGTGAGTCACTAGCGGCCCGGGTCTTTAACGCTCGACGTCTCGATAGAGCGCTCCGTGTGCGATGCGCGGCGCACATCGACGCCCGTCCGTCGCGTTCTCTTCTGTAGCGCCGCATAGAGGGTGACGTGACGTGTAAGACGTCCGCGGCTCTGAGCTCGCCACTATACATATATATAAGCGTCACATCTGATTTACGAGGCTTTACCCTGTATGTAAACCTTCAACTCGGCAAAAACACACGGTGTCTTTATTTTTACAGATATGTACATACATATATTCATACACACACACAACACACACACACACACACACACACACCACACACACACACACACACACACACACACACACACACACACACACACACACACACACACACACACACACACACACACACACACATATGTTAGGTGTGCACGTAGGCTCGTGCGTGTTTGCTGCTTCCTGGTTGCTTCCTGAGTCGTTGGGCGAAGACTTCATATGTCTCGGATGCTTTACTAGCTAGTGTGATCTTCGATGGGCGCAACGAGCTTATTTATATATATATATATATATATATATATATATATATATATATATATATATATAGTGTAGTTACCATCGCTCACGCGACTGTGTACGTATAATACGCAGAAAGACGAAAAAGCGTTGGAGAGTATGCGACTTTATTGGGAACGCCGAAGTGATGCTGCACTCCCTTTCTCCGCGTCCTCTCTCTCTCTCTCTCTCTCTCTCTCTATATATATATATATATATATATATATATATATATATATATTTCTCTCTCTATTTCTCGCTGACATCAAGCTATATTTATCTTTGAAATCAATATATATGTATATATATATATATATATATATATATATATATGTACGATGACCTAACAGTAATACATTAATGTCAATATAAAGTCTCAAATTGAGCAAAAAGAAATGGCCTCTTAATGCTTTTCAGTAGAAATCAATTAGATGTTTCGAAAATCATAATTCATCAACCATTCCAAGAGTCTACGTAAATAAGATTCCTATTAATTACGAATTCGATATATCGAATACTATATATCATCTGTATGTGTGATCTCGCCTTTTTTTCGCTACTGTCAACTGCAGCCAAACGCTTGTATATGATCTTCGTAAATAAAATTTGTCGAATCGAATGTCTTGTCTGGTCGCACGCTTTGATAGCGCGTCACTTTTACTTACAGTGTAAAGAAGACCCGAGCTAAGAAACTGCAAATACTCGAAAACGCCTTTCTACTTCAGTTAACCCTAGCACGTAGCTAATTTTGAACGTTCCTCTAGTCGAACGAATCAAAATCTTAGTAGCCTACGCACCTGCCCTACTGAATTTCTCTTTTCTCATTTTACCGATCGTCCCTCAACGTCTTATAACATAAACTTTTCTTATAAAATTGCGAATAAGTTTTTTAATTATTTCGAATTGTGAAGTTTAGCCTGGCTCACTTTTGTTAGCGTTTATAAACGTTGGAAGCAAAAAAAAAACATTGACGAAATAAAAATATTAAGCCATTAAATCTTAAAGAAAAAATCTTGAATATATGTTTAAAATTAAAAATGAAAAACTAATCCGTCACTGTTTATTTTCGTAAAAGTTTAGCGTTAAACACACGATTCTCGGAAAAAGTTTACTGCGGTTTTGGTTTACGAGTAACTTCGTGATTTGAAGTATCGAGCAGTATCGTTATTCGGCATTGAAATAAGTGATCGTTCTGCACGTGTATTTGAGTCTGTTGAAAAAATGAGCGACGCGACAGTGGCGAAGAATTTATTACGAACGAGATATTATTGGCTGCCGAAGAAGTTTTGGAAAGTTCACTGACGAACAAATCAATAAAATATTACACCAGTCTCGATTTGAAGCAAAACAATCCCTGGTCATTATAAGGAAGTGTCGTACAGTCTATGTTTTCAGTATCTAAAGGGGAACCAAAGTGTCTCGGAATGTTGCAGATTTATAACTAAAATTCAATAATGTTGAAAACCGAAAGATGTAGCGGCCCGACGGCTCGAACGAGAGGCGTCGAACGATGAATATCGTACAAGCTTAATTGTCCAGTTCACGTTGTTCGGCGATCGGCATTATATGAATCTCGATAAATTCATTAGTAAAAGACGTTTGACCGATTAGCGATAAAACGACTTGTATTGAATATGACAGTTTCTTTGATTTTGAGTTTATTGCTATTTTGTCCTCGATAGGGTGATTATAATAAATAAATACGCGGTCTGACGACTGTCCGTGTATTTCTATCCGTTTGAAAAACGAGCGCAAGATCGTTACAAATACGTGTTAATTCATGCGCATAAAAAGCTAGTAGAGGTCAGAAAAGTTCTCGTCTTAAATTTTATAATACATACAGCAGGACGTGTGCAAATCGTCCAATTTGCTTACGTAAAAATCGATTTTTGATATTACAAGCCGATGACTTTCAACTTAATTCTATGGGCCTTTGTTAATAATAAAGAAGTCTATTATATCCGTACGATAAAAATTTTAACTTATAGTGTTTCTACGTCAAAGAATCACAGGCACGCACGCACGCACGCACGCACATCTTTTTCGTACACAGCTTTCTCCGTAATTTATTACCGGCGACGCATCGTGCGATTAACGAGCCTATAATGTACGTTCCGCGACGGCACCGCCATTCTAAATAATAGCAAATGAGCCGTTATTCCGGGCGCGCGAGCGGAATGAATCTCTTGGAAAGAATTCCAGAAAAGTGGAACGAAATCGGCGGAAAGCGGCAGGTGGGGGGAGGGGGGGCGAGCGTCCCACCGGTGTCGTCCGTAACTACTCCAGCCGTAGATCCGAACGGGCGTGCGAGCAGGCATCGGGATCATAATTGCCGGCTATAAACGGCCCGCGACGCGTAACCCCTTTTATCCAGAGTTTTTCCGGAGCCACCGCGCGACGGCAGTGCGGGGCAGGGGGCGGTAATACAAAAAAAAGAACGACAGCGCTCTCTCGCGGTGACGTCGAGCGGAGAGATAGAGAGAGAGAGAGAGAGAGAGAGAGATGCGCTCTCGGGAGGGCGATTACGCAGCCTCTGTTGCACCCCGTCCACCGAGCCGACGTCTTAATTAATCCCGAATGACGAGTATCCATCCGCGATCGCCCCCCCCTCCTCATCCACCCTCCGCCCATCGGTGGAACGATTTAACGCGCGTGCGCGCGCGCGAAATCGGTAAGCGGTGAACAGGAGCGGGTAGGGCGAGGAGGGAGGCGGGTAAGAGTCTCGTATAGCGCGCTCGCGCGCACGGAACAAATCGCCTCGGCCCTCTCGACCGTCGTCCAACGCGCGCCGTTTTATATATAGAGCGATATTATTCGTACGCGAGTACAAATTCTCGGGACTCCATTAGCAATGACGTTTTTGCTCTCTCTCTCTCTCTCTCTCTCTCTCTCTCGCTGCGTTCGCGCGCAATGCGGTGTGTCTGTGCGCTCCCGTGTGTCCGGTGCATGGACGGCACAACGACTTAACGACCCCGATGGGACACCGCGAGCGCCAAAACCCGCGACTGCAGTTTTTTCTTCTTCTTTTCTTCTTGGCGTTCTTCTTCTTTTTTTCTTTTTCTTTTCGTGCGCAACTGCCGCCTCTCGCTGGCCGTACGCATACGCGTGTAGCTGCTTTTGTGCCCTCGCCAGCACAACGAGTCGAGGCGGAGGCGATAAAAAGAGTCGGCGAAATCGTTTCGGAGGAGACCGATATATACAAACATATCTCTGTGCCTGTGTATGCCTATATAGTGTAGGGCCACGGGACTGCATTTTTCTTCACCTGCCATTAAAAAAGCATTAAACACACAGATGGATATGTTGATGCACCGTCATTATGCCGACTTCTTCTTTTATGCTTTTCGATTTCGATTTTTCGCCATGTGTGTGTGTGTGTGTGTGTGTGTGTGTGCGTGGCCCGTATGTATTTAATGCGCGTATCGGAATAATTCAAGCCACCGGATGATAATAAAAAGAAGAAAAAAACAGAAGAAAAAAGGATAACGAGATGCGTTGATTATGGACTTGTTGACTGAGCTTACAAGTTATTTGTAAGACTTAAAAGTTGCATTTCGCTTTATAAAGGTCAAAAGGGAAAGTAAGTTATATTTATATAACATTTTTATTGCTATATCGATTTTAGGAATACCTCATTAATTCTATAAAAAACATTTAAACATTAAAAAGATTTTCTTAAATGTTTCAATCTGATTATTTTTTCGGTTTGTTGGAAGAATAATAAAGTAGAAACCAATGTCTATTCTATAGGTGTATGTATATAAATACCTTTGATTAAAAAATTTTGCTTTTAATTTAATCCTAATATTTTACATATGGAAGCTATAGTTATATTACTTAAAAATGAATGTTCGAAACAAATGAGTATCGTATTTTGTTTTTCAAAATTAAAAAAAACTTTTTTAGAATAATAATTTTCTACTATACTACAAGGAAATGTATGTAAAGTCACCAAAAACAGTCAAATTCTATATATTTTAATATTTCTTATCCAAAAATTACCCACACGATTGTCCGAAATTGTATTATTTTTCAGTAACTATTCTTTTTCTCTAAAACTTTTTTCATTGACGATAACAAATGTTTTTTATACTTTAAAATAACTAAACGCATTTCTTTCAAAAACCAAAAAAAATATTTTTGCTATTCTTGATGTTTTGGATTGTCTTTAGGTGAATGAATCATCATATAGGCTTTATTTTAGATCGTCCTATAGGCAAATTATTAGGTGAGACCAAAGACAAATTCACAAGACCTTAAAAATAAAGATATATTATTTTACTGCCACATTTATGTTATAAAAAATATATAAACGAAGTAAAATGCAAGTTGATTTAAAATAAATGAAATATAGAAAAAAAATTTTTTTTAATTTAAATAGAATATTGCCGGTGTCGAATAAGTTCATATAAGTATTTTTTGTATATATTCTCTATGAATTATATTCGCTAGTGAATATATTTTGTATATATTCACTAGCATCCTTCAGAAAATAGCTTAAAAAATAATCTTCTGCAGCGTTACTCGCTGCTACTAAGTTTTTAAAATAAAGTATCATATCTTTATTTTCCTTGCAGTCACACGACGTCGAAGAACATAAAATACACATCCTGAACGCAATTTTCCTCATTATCTATTATAATTTAATTTAATTCACATCGCATTCTTAACAGACTTATCAAACGCAAGGTCCATGGAGAGATAAACTGTACTCGATAAAATGTACTCGAGGCGAACGATAAAATTCTTAAAAGGATTCCGGAAAACTTGTGTATATATGTTTATTTACAAAGATAATACAGGGCATTGCTATATAAATTTAATTAGACGGAGAGCGTTGGGTTAAAGCTGAAATTCACTTCTGCCGGCCGCCCCGACTCCTTCATACGTATATAATAAACGCATGGCAAAAGAACGGCCGACCAGCGCATTAAAAGCAGATTAAACACGTAAGCGTGGAAAGATAAGTGACCGCCCGCGGGACCACGAATAGTGGGGGTGAAGGGGGGGGGTGCGGAGGACTACTTCTCTTCTCGGCCTTATGCATCTTCGCGGGGAGAATGAGGAGGTGGGGACAGGGTGGCGTACACACAGACACGCACGCACATGCGCGCGGCAAGATAACCCCGGTCTCGCTTTCCCACAAGCGCGGGAGTCTATAATGGTCGAGATACGCAGAAGCCTCCTTGCCGCCGCGTCGCTGATGCAGCGCTGCCGCCTCTGTATCTCTTGCCGCGAGAGGGAGGGAGGAGAGAGAGAGAGAGAGAGAGAGAAAGAGAGTGATCGCTTTGGACGCGGGTAATTCGCAAAACGGCCGATTAACATTCCCAGAAAGGACTATATATATATATATATATATATATATATATATGCTGGAGCGTACTTTCGTCCGTGGTGGTAGGGTAGGAGAGCGTATGTAGAGCTGGCTGGCTTCCTACTTGGATCGCTAGGCGTTGAGAGTGTGTGTACTCGGGTGCGTCTAGCACCAGCATGCGCATGTATATACATATACAGGAAAAAAGAGAAGTGAAACGCTCGTATACGTAAGTATACGCACTTGCGCGTAGGCATACATACACATGCAGCCGCGCTCGGTACATGCTCGTATACGTATACAGCGTGCCCATGCTGCACTGCGCCGAAGGTCGCAGCCGCCGACTATAGTTTTGCGCACTGCGCGCGAGTTAAAGGGGGGAGTGGGCAGGGGGTATAGCCGCAGCCTCCCTCCCTTCCCCGGTCCCTCGCAGGGCCGGGAGGTTCCGAGAAGTCGAGCGACGAGCCCGAAGAGCGCGCGCGGTAGAAAGGTGCCGGCGGTGTATCTTCAAAAAGTCACCTGGCCTGGCAGACCGCGAACGAGGGATGCTTTATATACGCGGAGCCACCTGCGCCGCGGCCTCCTAATATGGGAAAATTTCGTCGAAGTTCGATGCAATTCCGTGCGCCGATCGGCGCGAGATCGGTTCTCAAATTCTTGCCTAAAGCCGAGTACAAAGTGGAAAGATCGGACTTCTGTATACTCGAGCGTGCAAATTCACGGATCTATTTCGATCGTTCGGCTTTCAAAGGTTTTGGGATAATTAGAAAATTAAAAAAAAAAACTTTATTTATGGTCACGAGTGAAATAGTCAAGGGCGTTAGGCCTCATGGTATTTTTCCCCGGTAATTAATTTCTCAAATGTAATTCAGTCGAATGATTTTTAAAAAATAATTATTTATTAATGCGTCTAATTTCATTTTTACAACGATAAAGATATAAATTATAATTAAATACAGACGTCTTCTTATTGTACTTGAAAGATAATCTATACATCCAATTTACCTGCATAGCATAAACGTAATATTATATTTTCTATATACTTGGTCATTTAGAATTATTTGAAGACTTAATTAAATGACATTATAAATATATTCTTTACAACTATACTTTTAAATATAGAGATAAAATAAAGTAGTTTTTAGAAGAAATAAAAGAGTAGCTTCTAGTTCTTTTACTTAAATAGCACTCAAATAAATAAATATATATTTATTTATTCGTTATGTATTTATGCGTTTATTATTTTAATTATTTGTTTATTTATTTATAAAAGACAAATTTTATAGAAATAATCTTAGGCAATTCAGCTAGTTTTCCCAAAGAGCAAGCTAATATATATTGAAATTATCTCCCAGCATACGTGTATAGAGTTTCGAAATATTTATTCAACTTTAATTAATAAATTAATTATTAATTAAGTATTCGTCTTATTTTATTTATTAATTGTAACTTAATTATTTAAATTTTAGGTAGTCATGATCGATCATTCATGCTAGTCATGTCACCCGATCGTTCCAACAACGATGTTTTTACTAATTTCCACGAATTCAGCAACCATATACATATATCGATTTTCAGCAAATTCCTACAATTTACTTTTACGAATTCTTCTACAACCATATTTCTAAAAAATACAGTTTTTAAAAATAAAATGAAGAAAAAGCTTACTAAATAGGCAAAAAATTTACACACTATCGCGTGACGTCACATCAGCAATACTCCATCCATAGAGCGTTTCACAATTAAGAAAAGATTACTGAAAATACGAAGTTTGATTTATTAATTAAAATGATTGTTCATTAGTCAAACTTAAAAATATTAAGAGTTTGATTTTAAGAATAAATTAAATCTTTTTTTAAAAATATATTTATGTATTCTGTTCCCTATCCGTAAAATAGAACAGTGTTCGGGTAGTAAAGTATCAGAGATTTCACTTTAGAAGTAAGTATAGACACCATCACTACGCGTAATGTAGGGAAGCACAATGAATCTCTTTTTAAAAACGAAACTAGAACAATTAAATGTTAGATTAGAACCCGTCTATTGATAGATCTTATTACCAATTCTAAAAAGTAATCTTCAATTAGTTAAGCCTTATAACTATTAGGCCTACTGTCGATTTTGAATTGTCTCGATAAAATTTACTAACTGATTTTTCCACTAGAAAATAACCTGTACAAGTATTGTAATATTTAAGATGTTTCATATAAAGCTTAAGATTGAAATTGTTAATTTAATATTTAAATGTTCTAGTACAAATGTAATTTGTCGTTTTATTAAATAAAATATACTTCACTTAATGTCTTTGGAAGGAGCAATTATGAAAATACCATAAACGTTAACCATACAGACCGTCCATCTGCTTTAATTGTAGATTATTTAAACTACTCGACGCAGATTCTCGTCAAACTAAAATATAGAGTGGAATAAACTTGAAATGTAAAAAAAAAAACAATTATAAACTATTAATTTCCATCAGCATTAAGATCTGTACAATTTATCCCTCGTCTATTTTCAGTCGAACGTGATCCTGGGTGACAGAATTGCTCGCTCGAGAGCTCGGGCATTATACCGATGATGATTAATGTTTATATGATATATAGGAACGCTTCAACCTATCAGACTCTCTTTCGCGTTCTTCCTTTCTCATCCCGCCAGATAAAAACCGATAATCTCGCAAATGGAGGGGTGTTATTCGACATTTTTGTATGAAATATGATAAAGATAAAAAAACAGTGTATATATATATATAAACATATCAGCATATATCTGCAGATTCGAAGGGCAATCGTATATAATAATATAGATTTCGTATGGCATCGGCTGGAAATTGCAGTCCCCGTAAGGACGTCTCAATCTTTCCGCGCGCGTCAGCCTCGCCGAGCTTTTGTCAATATACGCGAAAGATCGTGGATGTAGACGAGGATCGGGGATGGAAATCCAGTTCGCGAGATGCCCGCGCGAAGGCCAATTAGAGTATGCGTCGAGCCAATATATCCATGCATATACCCATATAGAATACGCGCGTGTACGTACAGTCTCGCTGACAAGCGCGCTTGTGTGCATAACCTCTTCTACGTACGGAACAGCCGTTACTTCTAAAGCTCTAATATTGATCGGGAGTCTAATATTGATTGAAAATCGCGTATTCGATGAAATATTTAAAAAATTTTGCAAATTTTCACATTTATTGCATTTATCTATATCTAGATTAATTAGCACGCATTCGTCATATTTACATTGTATTCTAAGATAAAATTTTCAATACAAAATTTATAAATACGCTATGTATATACTGTAAAAAGCAGGAATTTAACCCAAAACCAAGATTTAATTGCGCCATTCGGATTTGGTTCTTACATCGGTTAAAATTCAAGTATACCTATAACTGCCAAGGCACGTATGTAGAATATCGACAGGCAAGCAGAATTTCGAAGCGCCAAAAATCTATGGCAAATAAATGCCGCGGCACATCTTCTAAAACGGCGAAACAGGTTTTCCTGTTGGGCCGATCAAAGCCAAGACTTCGTGCCGTTTTTATGTATATATATACATATATATATATATATATATATATATATATATATATATTATATACACGCACATGTATATATATACATACATACAGGGAATGTAAGAAAGATATCCCAACAATTTGCACCAGAGCGTATTTTGAGAAACCCCGAATTTCAGGTTCCCGTCGACGGCGCAGCGCGGGCGCGCTCTTTTTCCTCGTTCTCAGTCTCTCTCTCTCTCTCTCTCTCTCTCAAACGTTCGGCGAATCTTCTCATCTGCGACTCTCGGAAATACCGCACGCAAGAAGCCAAAGCAACGGACCCGCTCCCGTCGCGCGCGGGCTTTTTGGACGGCGGCGCGGTCGTAGAAACGCGTACGGGATGAACGTAAAGATATATGTAGAGCAATCACGTGGGACAAAACGCGCGCGCGCGCGCGATAATATAACTCGTTACTCCATATAGTTGCGCCCAGGCGAACGCACGTACGCATATTCACGTGTTAGTGTATGTGTATGTATGTATGCATATATATGTGCCGGAACGAATTCCGCGACTGCAACAGAGACGTTGCATCCTCTGTGCAAAAGAGAGAGAGAGAGAGAGAGAGATAGAGAGTACAGTAAAGAATAACGAGTACGAGCTCGCGACTCGCGAGAGGAAGCGGTTTATCCGGATCCTTTCTTGCGCTAACAAAGCTTATATATGTACTCAGTAGCTGTGTCCGGCGACGATGCACGCTTTACCTCGCTCTGGATTCTGAATATTTCAAATCTCAAGACTATGAAAATCTTCTAAATATAATAATAATTTAAGCATATAAATTATTATATTATAATTATATACTTAAATAATCTAATGAAAAAATAAGAAATCGAAAATTAATAATTGTACTTATTTTATACTAATTAAAATTATTAAGTCACTTAGTTTTCTTTTGTTGCGTTTCAATTTTTTTCTGACCTGTATCTATATATATATATATATATATATATATATATATATATATATATATATATATATATATATATATAGATGGTATAAGTATAATTGGTATAAGTATAATTGACGAATTAATAAAATCCGTTTCGTTAACATTCTTTGCTTTTCTTACCGATAAACATATAAACTATATATGTACATATAACTCTCGATATGTTTATCAATGAATGCTTAACGAGCCCGGCTTATCAAATCCCGAGCCCAATGGGAAGAATGCAATAATTTTAATAGCATTAATGAGCGCGTATAAGATTATAGAAACCGGTTTTACAGTGGAAGAGAGAGAGAGAGAGAGAGAGAGAGAGAGAGAGAGAGAGAGAGAGAGAAGGAGAAGTTCCCGGGCTTTTCATACGGAGCCCTGCGCCGCGGCCGCCACCGCCGCCTACTGATGCGAAGGTTATCGGTTCCAGCGCGCTCGCGCACACGTACCGGGCGCGCCCCTCTCCCGCCGCGGGAAAGAGAGATTTACAAATCCCGAGGCCCATTTATGAACATTTGTTCCGGCCGCAGATGGGGCGCGAGATTATTCGGTAGCCGCGTGATTTATAATACGAGAATACGTGTATATATATATATATATATATATATATATATATATATATATATATATATATAAATACACGGAGGGGGATGATATAACGCAGCGCGTTTAATGAAGATGCGCCACAATACCTACGTTTCGGATAGTAAGGGAAGGGGCGAATGAGTCCTGATGAGTTCGATTTGTTTATATATATATATATATGTGTATATATAGTATAGACTACATGCACTTTTGTGGTCAGTGACGGAATATCATTTTCGCAAGTGCATAAAATATATCTCCACTACTAAGTGTACTACAGGATTGTCCTTTAGTTATATTTTGAATATGGATACAATACAAATTGCATAAAAAATTAAAAATATTACTGCGATATTTTATAACTCCAACACGTCGATATCCCATGATATTCATCCCCATGCGAAATAAATATTCGCAAAAAGTAAAAATAATGATATAATAAAAATGTTATTATATAATAATATTATATCTATTACACTCACACCAACTCGTGCACACAATTTGATCATCTCTTAGATACATGCTCAAATACTTGAAATTGAAAACTAAACTACATGTACTAAGTATAATACGAAATATATTAAAATATAACGTATACGCAGGGTCTATTTCAAAGTGCTGTTCCTTCGTTAGAGAATTAAAGCTGCTAAAGCTCGAAAGACTGTGAATGTCACTAGAAAACTGCTGCTTTCACATCTTGAGTTCCCCTTAAAGAAAGCCAATGATTTTTTTCAACGCCTCTATAGAAGAGATTATTCATACCTATTCGAGAATCCATTCATATGATCTTACGAATGATGATTGAACCCAAAAATAGTGTCTCTTGGAGTCGACAAATAACCAATTAAAAGATGTTCTAGTATGTATATTATATTTTATTTACAAACAGCCAAGCACTACAAACATCTCTATTAGATGTTTTTGTGAATTGATCGACGTATGGCATCCAGGACAAGTTATCAAATATAGTGAAACTTTAGTAACAATGGCTCAGAAGAACAGTCTCATACTAAGGTCAAATTCAATTAACTATTTTCTCAAATATCTGAAATCAGCTCAAATTATCTCAAACTAGCGATTTGCTTTTGTCATAATTAAATATCCTCTTCCAGTAAGGTATGAGAGACCTCGATACAATTTTGCAGAATATTAATGTAAATAATGTGCCAGATATTCGGGTAGTTCAACACGTCGTGCTAATGTTTCTGCCACGACAGCAAAACAAATGGCTCAGAATAAAATCGTTACAGGAAATCTAAATTCTTAGCAATCATGAATGACCTCTCTATCAGAGCAATTAACAGATTACTTTCTTTTCAGAAAAATAGGAATAAGTACAGGCTAGTGTTGTTTAAATAAAAATTTAGAAAACGAAATAGGCTTCAAGAGGCAAATTTCAAATCCAGTTAAATATCTTCCATAATATCATAAAGAATACGAGGTTTGGCCTACAGTCGAATATAAAAGTTACATTACAAAAAAATTTGGATCAATTTTTGTTCGAATAAAGTCGAATCAAGTACTCGCATGAGCCATGAACCAGAAAATTATTTTCATATAATCTAGTAGATTGATATAATGCTTAGCACAATGTCGTAAACTCAATGAGAAATATTACCTGGAAATTATGCGTCATTCGTTTGAAGAAATGTTAAAGAAAAACGTTCGAAATTCACATGAAATTCATTCTATTTATTTAATTTTTACATTACGATGAATGCAGGTGTCCCCATTCATCATTGCTCGTCTTTTTTCTAGCTAAGAACAATACTATAATGTTAAAGAGAAAACGATAATGATATAATGATAATGAAAATGACAAAACGATAATGTGATCCATTGCAGTGGCAGAGATTTGCAACTATTGAGGAGTTATTATTATTACTTTTAACAAAAAAACCTCGGTCGAATTAAACTATCGAAATCGGGAATTTATCAGATGTTCATTCAAACGTCCGAGAATGGTCTTCATTATGATTTTCGATAGAGAGCAAAAAAAAACTTGTCAACATGAAATTTTATAAGATTGCAGATATAATACGTTGTTTTATATAAATGATATAATACTTGTTCACTCATCGAAAAAAACAGTACCTGATAAAAAATAAATAATCATAAGAATAATTATAAGAATCGGAGATTCTTACTCTACGGAAATTCTTCTGACTAGTTGATCTGAGTAAGAACATCTCTAATAGGAAGAATTATCGCGTACTGCCATTATTTAATATTGTGCATCTGCAGTCGCATATTTGTCCTCAAAGCGACGAATCACTGCATAGATTTGTCTTTATTTCTCCTCTTTATATTTTAATCAAAAAATATTCTTTAACTCTCGTTACAACCACAAGATATACAAATTATTCGATTCTTTGGTACGAAATAATTATGTATATATCAACAACCACAGCTTTGTTATTGAAACGTTAATTCAAACTATGCCCATCAAGGACCATATATAACAATTGAAACACAACCAGTATCTATTAGTATATGTATATATAAATATATATATATATATATATATATATATATATATATAGACACACCATTTTGTATACCCTCTACAATTTCTCCCAAAAAGTACAGCATACAATCACATACGCACACGCACGCACTCGTACGCACACATACAGTATGCGCGTAATTATTTCATTTCAATGTAGTTAGCAGCGTATTCGCCCGGCTGAAACTACTGGCTTTTTATGACCCACGGCCAAGTCACGTTGCTTTATAGCTCCATAAAGTTCGGAGAATATATTCCGTATAGCCTTATAAATCCGCTTCCTCCCCTCTCTGTCTCCCGCTCTACCAACCCTCCTTGTCCGCCGTCTCTCTCTCTCTCTCTCTCTCTCTCTCTCTCTTCTTCCCGTCGTCGTGGTCTCTTACAAATGAGGGATTGTAAAAAGGATCATTTTAATCAGTCGCGGCAGGCAGGCTGGCGCGCGCAGCAGCAGCGGCATCTCGCGCACTCGCGTACAGGCTAGATTTCCAAAAAAGGCACGATACTGGCGGTGTGTGTGTGTGCACGCGCGCATGTGTAGATACTTTTGGTCTCGAGCTGAATCCGCGACTTCCAACGAGATAGATCGGAGTGAGCGCAATCAAGGACCCCAGCCTTTACAACGTCTAGCATCGAAGGAACGTTGCTCACCTGGTTTATAATACCTATAATAGGAATCTATATATATATATATATATATATATATATATATATATATATATATATATATAGAAAAAGTATCTTTGCATTGAACAGCGGCAGTAGCTGCCGCGCGAACAATAGGGTCGGTAATGAAATTCGCTGATCGTGCGCGTACAGCATAATTTCACGCCTTCCGCTCAGTCGTTATATATGTATAGGCGAAAAAAGCCAAAAAAAAAAGGAAGATGAAGAAAGCTGATGGTGAAGAAAAAAGCTCTCCCTGAACGCCGTAGATGCTATAAATGCATCGTACGTTAACGACTCCTCTTCGCAGATTTAATGAGTCGCGCTTTGTGCTTTCGTGCTCCTCCCCAATTGTTCAGTTCGCTCCGAACGCCGACCGTCGATCAACGAAAGCTTCCCGCGCGAGTTTAAAGCAGCGATGGCAGCTCTTCCCACAGGCGACCAATATATATATATATATATATATATATATATATATATAATGCCATTACGTCCAATGACTCTCGAGAATTATCTCGGATTTCCTCATCCTCCCTCCCCCATCCCCGGCCACGGCTTTGGGTTTCCGCTAAGCTCCCGGCTCGTTTATATACACGGAGCGCGGCCCGGTCCGCACCGCGAGTCGGTCGTGGGGACGCGTTGGCGCGCCTTCATTAGGGCCGTGATTCATGGGCGCTTGATAAATTTTGCAGCCACCCCGTGTTCGATACCCGCGGTGGTCGCTCCGGCGTTTCCTCAATTGTAACCAAACGATCCGCGCGGTGGCACGTTCCGTCATTTACCTATAGAAAACTCGCGTTTATGCGTATTTGAGTCTCTCGCCCCAGACTTTTATATACGAGAGTTTGCCAGTTGGTTTTTTTTGTTTTTTTTTTTTTTTAAGAGAACCAATTAATAGTAAGAATTTTTGGAACGATCTCGCTTTCGAGATTATTTGGCCGTGTTTAGAATATCTCAAAAAGAAACGGGTCGACGTTTTAATTTCTCCGTTTCTGCCGTAAAAAACTGCCGAAATCATTGCTTGTCTGTCAAGCTGATAGCGAACTTTATTATACGAAGTCAATGAATGATTTTCAAAAGGAACCTTCTAATGTACTTTTCTTTTTCTTCCTTTCGTGTCCCCATTTTCCTCTTTTTTCCATCACTCTACAATTTCTGAATATATCTTTCTGGGAACTCATAGTATTTCATCTTCGGAAATTCTTCTATACGAATTCTTTCAGGTGAGTAATGACGAAAGACACCTACGCCTTCTTTTACGCGTACTGAGGTTGGCAAATCTATATTCTTACACTTTTCTGTCTCTTGGTACGTTAAAGCTAGCAAATTAAAAAGGTACCAATAGTGAATTACTACAATATCTTAAGATTCCTGTTATAATTTATCTACTTCATATTGTTTCATATACGTCTAATTTTAAGTATTAGCTGTCCTAATTAAGTCTATTATATGCTTGTAGTTGTAGGAATCTATGGATAATATAGAATTTATAGACAGCCTTACAATATTTATATTATACATATAAACATGACAAATACGGATATCAGAGCAAATAATACGTGGCTCGTGAGAAGGTTTACTCTCGAACGAAACGAAGGAACTAAATCTCACCAAGTAAAAATTAACTTACATATCAGTATAAATTTGCATATTTTATACTAAGAGAGTGAAAAAATCGTGAAACAGTTGCCATTTTGTGGTTAAAGTCGTCTAAAGCAATTGTTCTCATAAAAAAACAATCCTGATACGGAACGAAGTGTTTTGAAATGATTTGACGAAATTTTCAGTGCCCTGTCGAGAAACCGGACGGCGATCGCAAAAATTAACCACGAAAATAGAAAGAGAAGATAAATTACGCTATGGACACGTATATTCAAAAGATCATTAACCTCATCTTGAAAAAAATGTAAAATTTATCCAATTTCATACCGAAAAGTATTTGAAATTTTAAAACAGAAAATTAAACAATCTCGATTATAATAGATAGCCGATTTTCAAATTACTATTAATAATAAGTTGATACATTTTATTTTATATTAAATTAATAAATATTCTTGTCGGTCTTACAGTCTTTATAATATAACATATTAGCTAAAATAATAACAGTCAGACTGTCCTTGTTTATATTTACCCCCGTAGAATCTGAAATAAAACTTATTACTACAATAATTTATATTAAAAATTCAAAATAAAAATAAAATAGTAGATAAAATAAAATAAAATAATATAAGTTAATACATGATTTAATTAAAACGAAATTTTCAACTGGTAGTTGAAGAAAAAATAATACAGATAAATCGGCATTTCGTAATTGAATACTATTATTTTTAAACTATTTATAGAACTAGTGGCTACGGGACTAAACGTTGCTGTGCCAGGTATATGTATAGATTTAAGACAAATTAGGTACAGTAGTCTTCGTGGCGTCTCTACCAATGATTTTCTGTGCTTACTAATTTTGCTGTATATTAAGTTTGTTTTTGAGTTCTACATAACGTTTATTTTATGTCGAATTATACAAAAGATTAAAAAAAAAGTTTTTACGAGGGTGAATTGATTAGATAAGTAATCGCTCTCAATGTGGCGCTACCAATTTTAGGTTGTACTCACGGTGGAAAAGGGAGGAGAGATAGACATTTATAATGATTCAATTTTCGTGCTTTAGTGGCGCTTTTGAATTTTGTTTGTCTTCCATTTTTCACGAGGAAACTGATTGACTTTTCCACAAAAAAAAGATGATAGGTGAGGGTCAGGCGACTGAAAATTTTAGGTTTTCTTTGGAAAGTGCCCTTGTCCAAACAGCGCCTGTACTTAAAATGGAACGCCATTAATTTCTATTTAGTAAACGAGTGTAAAAACGTATGGTTACGCGCAAGCGCACGATAAAGGTCTTGGCCTTCGGACGGGGACAGAAAACAATAATGGTAATTTGACGGTTCTGGAAGCTCGTCGTATTTGCTTCGTGCGTCCAGTTGGAGAGGATAAAAGAATCAGAGGACGCGCCCCTAGTGGTGTGAGACTGCGAGATTCTGAAACCGTCTTCTATTTCTATATTGGCAATGTCCATTGGGTATACGAAGGGGCTACTGAATGAAAACAAAAATGGCAGCCGTGAGAATTCAGTTCAAACACCGTGTTCAAATGAAGAGGATTGATATTTTAAATAATAGTGTTTATACTTAAAATATTTATTTAAATGTTGTACTATATGTTATAATTCCATGGCATACTTAAAAAAAAAAAAAAGAATGACTGTGATATAATTGATTTTCTTACATTTTAATTCAACATATAATGCAATAAAAGAAGAAATTTAATAAAATAATTTTTTCAAATAAATCTGTTGCTCTGGTTATAATACACGTTTTTTATTAGAAACAGAACTCATATAATTACAGCTGTAAATCACTGTTATCTTATTCCATACTGAATTTTAATTATTTTGGCCCTCTCCTTAGGATTGGTCGCCATTTCAATATGATAAAATAAATTAAGTTTTATAATTTTAGTAGCTTCGGATTCAGGAAGACAATAAAATCTGAAATTAGTATTAATACTTCTTCTAAACCTGAAGAAGTGATTTACATAATTACCCATTCCATGATACCTGTTGTACACTCTTCACTGCGATCAATAAATAATACTTTTTATGGTTTATTTATATTTCTGTAGATAATTTTTACTCTTTTTTAATAAATATATAAGAAGCTTCAAAATTTTACTAATGTAATCAATATTTTCGCGAACCTATTGTATATTAATCTCAGTCATATTTGTTATTTCGGTTCTGCGCGACTAGTAGCGCATATTATATTTAAATTGTTAATATAAAACAAAATAATTTGTTAAGCATCTGACAAGTAATCTATTCTAACCACGAAATCAGATGAGAAATCCTGCCAATTATACATAAACGATTTAATTTGTGCTTTTTTGTCCTCAGCAATTCAGAAAATTTTCTATACACGTATAGAATTATACTTAATTGAAATTAGTATATGTAATTTAATTTATTTTCAATGTCTTACTTTAATTTCCTATATGCGAGTCAATGTAATATTCCTTAGATTTTTGTATTTTTCATACCACTAGATGTCGTTATTAAATTTGCACGAAGTGTCAAAAAATATTCCAAAAAATTGTTTTTACATCGATATGATATGAGGTATGATATGGGTAGGTAAGTATGTGGAGGGAGCATTCAGATCACCCTATGCTAATCATATTTTTCTTTGAGGGTAGCCATAACAATTTTATATTTCAGATTCCACGGGAGTGATTATAAAGGGTAATCTGACTGTCATTAAAAGGGAACTGTAAGGCCGAAAACTTTGCATTTTCAACCAAATTGTGCTCATCATCTTTTTATTCACTTTTAAATGGTTAATCGCTTCATAAAATGTTTACTACGTATCTTATAAATTTTTTTAACAACGTCAGCTATGCGCATTTCATAATAAAATCTACGTTATGAATAGACGAAAAACTTTATATTTTCTAAGACTCAATAATGGTTATCGCAAAAGTAAATGTTTTCCATGTCGAATGTCATAATTATGTTCTCAGCCTTTGATATTTAGCAAGGATAATTATTTTTATAAATCTGGAAGCCTAAACGAGTAAAAATGAAATATTTTATGTTCCCAATATTTCCCTAACAACTTAATTGTTTCCGACTTAATTTCATTTAATAATTTTAACATTAACAATTGCGAGGATTTTTGACAGTTTATTTATAAAAAAAAAGCCGAGTATTGTAGGCCGTTCTATTTTTTTCTATACAGTTCATAGGTAATGACTATTGGACTTATATAAAAAAATTTTTTTGTAAAATATATATAGAAACTATACTCGTCTAATAATGCAGTCGAGATCGAGTTTTTCGCCGCACAAAATAAATATTAAAAGATATATAGTGTAGTACATCTCCCGGTAATAGCACTGACAGCTGTAATGAGTAAAAAGTGTAACGAGTCGCTAAGTCCCAGTGTAAAAATCATTACGCGGACGCGCGCGCATCAATTATTATTCCAGTCACGTGGCAGAAAAGAGAACTAAAAAAAGGCGGTGTGGAGGCACGGCCGTGGCCGACCTCACACCCCGCGACGACCGACTGCGTTTCCCGCGCGTGAAGACAAGCGAAGTTCGAGAAAAATAAAGGACGACGGGTATTTTTCCGCGCAAGTATATATAATGCAAGTCCGCTACCCCGCCTGTACGCGAAGAAGCGGCGCGTACGCGAAAGCCGGGCAAAGAGTGAGAGGGAATGGTTTTTTACCGCGGTGGAGCGCGCGTATGTATTTTTAAATCGAGTCGCCGATGCGTTGGCCGATTCCTCGAATCGACCGTTAAAACCAAAAAAATAAAACAAGCAAAAATGCGTATACGATACTTTTTCTCGCGATCTAAAATAAGTTATTATTCGTCGTATTTTCGAGGGAGGCGAATATTTTTCAGTACATAACTTGCTTTTGTTTATGGCAACTCAACATATGCATGACGCGACTGTCGTTAATTAAACAAAAGTCTTCTTATTTAAATATACTAACAAAATAGAAAATAACAAGTACATCGGAGAAGCTCGGTTAGAGCGACATAATTCCTATATTAAAAAAAAAAAAAAAAAAAACTCGTTTATTTTATCTTCTACCCTACATCGGAAAATAATATTGTATGTAAAAATTGATTTTTCTGGAAATTCAATTACGTAGGTAGAAAAAA
This sequence comes from Sycobia sp. Sy_11, assembly GCA_018907035.1. Lineage (NCBI taxonomy): Eukaryota > Metazoa > Arthropoda > Insecta > Hymenoptera > Epichrysomallidae > Sycobia > Sycobia sp. Sy_11. The sequence continues at coordinate 846,886 of JACCIC010000187.1, forward strand.
GCCAAAGTCTAATAGATTGGAAACGTATGAAAAGTGCTCCTATATATACAGAACTAAAACAATGGACTTGGGGAGAGAAAGAGAGGATGGGGGAGGAAAAAGAAAAACAATGTATCATATGTGTATATACATATATGTAAGAAAGCAAGAGGAGCGGCGCGCCGCCGCGTGAATAAGGAGGAAATAGAACGAGGGAGATGGGAGCAGAAGAGGAGATAAATGAAGAGCACAAGCCGCGCGCGCGCGGAGCGGGAAGACGAGCTGCAGCTTGCCGGAGGGGTGGATGGGAGAGGTGGGTAGGGGGGAGGGGGGGGGGCAGTACGTACGTGCCTCTCAGCTCGCGCGCGCAGGGCTCAGAGTCGCCGCCGCGGCCGCCGAGCCGTCTTATAAGTAATACCTGTTGCCTCCGCGTCCTTTGTGCGCGAACGACCTGCTCTCGCGTGTTTGCGTATATACGTGTAGGCACACACGAATACGTATGCATCAGCGACTCTCGCTATACGTATACATGTATACATAGGCGCGCGGACCGCGGCGCGAGCTGCCGCGCACCGGGGCGGGGGGGTTGGGAGAGAAGCGAGCGCAGCAGAGTGGAGTATCGGCAAAAGAGGGAGTTCCGCGCACTCGCGGCGCGCTCGCGCTATATGTGGGCCTCGCGCAGGTCCCCGCGCAGGAGGTGGGCAGGGCAGGAGGGGCGAGGGAGGGGAGGAGGGACCGGTTGCGTGGCTCGAGAGCGAGAGAGAGAAAGAGAGAAGAGAACGAGCAAGGCCGCGGTGATAGTGCAGTAGTGGTGGTGGTGGTGGTGGTGGTGGTGGCGGCTGATGCACGGCGGTCTCGGCGCGGCCCTCCGCGCATAATACGCACGGACGTGCAGAGAGCGTGCACGCGAGAGAAGCACGCGTGTTCCTGTCGTCTGGGCGCGTGTGTATACACGTATAGGTGACTGTATGCATGTATGTATGTATGTAGGTATGTATATATATACAGCACAGATACAGGGGAGGGCAAAGGGAATTGGCGCGCCGATTTCGCCCGAAACTGTATCGCTGTGGGGAGGGCTTGATATAATGGAGAAAGGGACGGAACCGAAGACGGACCGGTTATATGTACGTGTATATGGATTGGACGCCGACTCAGCCACGGCGGCGCGGCGCAGTGCTCGATTATTATCAATGGCGCGCCGATTTTCTGTATGCGATCTAGTATATATATATATAGGATTCGCACGTACTGTAAAAATAGTCATTGTAGAATTACCACATCGATCGATTATTCTCCTCCTCCAATGTAGCGATTGTACAATTAAAAATAGTGTAATAATTGCAATTGATATACATGATGAAGCTATATTCGGCTTATTGGTACTTTAGGCCGTAAATTCGGTTTGTGGAAGAAAATTACTTATATATAATAGGATTTTATTACTATTGCGTACATATAAAATCAGTATTACTTATATATAATAGGACTTTACAAGCTCATTTTCTTTTTAACGGGTTAAATAACATCACCCTATACAATTTTAGCATTAATCTGACGTATTCATTGAATATAATAAATGTAGAAAAATTTTGCGAATCTATAATCTGCGATAATAATTTCACGATAAAATGGTAATTTGACTGCGCTCGGAGTAGTGAAATCTCATTACAATTTCATTAATTACAGACTAAAATTACTTGATGTTTTTTATAATACAGGGTTCGTATACTTCTCCTTCTTTATACCGCGCAGCAAGCAATCAAAGAAAAACACTTAACTTACATATAGCATATGAAAATAATCAGGAATAAATATTATATAAATATCAGTAATAAACTACTAATTGAAACTAGTATGTAATTTAAATTATTTTCGATATTTTATGTTAATTCCCTATGCAAGTCAATGTAATTTTGATCAAATTATTGTGCGCTTATCATTTTCGAACCAGCAGATATCGTTACCATTTTGCTAATTTAACCTTCGAGATAGATTAGTGTGCCGTTAAGAACTTAATATACAATCGTCAAAACAGATATGTACTTTTCATTATTATATTCCAGTCTTAAGCTTACCTGGCTATACACGACCTTTTACTACTAATGCCCGATATGATTCGAATCCTTCCGTAGCTTACTTTCTGTATTATAACACGTATATACACACATATGCACGCGCGCGCGCGCACGATGCTTTTACAGTTTTTAATCCCTGAAAAATATTTCCTGTGCTTCTACCCTGTCTTTCAAATTAACATGATTTCAACTTATAACACTATCCCATTAACTCTCGATTAGCCCAGGATTCCTTCCTGTAAAATAAATGCTGCTTAGGTAAACCCCTGCTTCAGAGTCGTTGATGCGTTGAAATGGCTCGAATTAAATACCCGTGTCATATTTCGTAGGCTCGCAGGCTAAATTCGTTAGTCTCAAAATTAACTGCTTCTAGTGCCCTGTATAAAGAAAGCAGCTAAGCGAAAAAAAACTGAAATATCCTAACGGTCAGACATTTACTTGGTGACCTTCACAAAAAGACACCAGTGACGCACAATATTATATAGTTAATGTTGAATAATATTACTGTTACTACATAGACTGCGGTAGTTGAGAGAACAATCCATGGTCAGTTAATGCAATTCACATCTTTTTTCTTATATTAATAGATAAATATTTATATTGAACAAATAATGTATTTATTCTTTATTCTTCTAAATATGTAAAATTTATAATATCACCCTTATATCTAATAATCGACGAGAAAATTAGAAAAATTAGTATTTAATTCCTCGTAATGTCATATCTCATTTTATTATATTTCATTTTCGATATCAATTTTTTATAAAAGAGAAAAATATTTTTAAATAAGCGATTCACGTATTTTATATAAAAAACATTATAAGTTTATATATGCGTTTTCGTGAAAAAATCAAGTAATCTGAAACATCGGTAAAGAGTTCAAAGTTGTTTTTCATTATTAAAAAAAGTACGTATGAAAAGTAAGTACACAAGCTCTACAAATTCTATAATAATTTCAATTCTGTCATATCAATTTGAAAACAATAAAACAATGATTTATCCTAAATAGGTTTCTGGTTTTGTCTAAAATTTGGCAATTAGTCATTATAAGAAGTTTGACAAGAACAAGCGTAGTCGTGAAATCTGTACCAGTCATTCGTATATCAGAACGTACAGTTACATACATCTAAACAAGGAAGGTGGCTCACCTTTAGCTTTGGATTTATATCTCATTAAATTATTATAATTTGTTTCTAAGGCTATAAAGAGAATCACTTATGACCAAATTATAAAGTATATAAATCAAAATAGTACTTTTGATACTACCCCTTCAAAGTGCATTTAGGGAATTTTCTACTATGCAAAAACATTTACCGCCCCTATAAGAGGCTCAACCATTTACCAGAGGAAAATGACAATTTTACTATTATATGCCATTTATCAAGATTTTTTTATATTCCATATTCGATACTTCTTTACAAATTTTCTTCAGTGGAATGCTTCTCGTTGATTCGTTTGTATCAAAAATCTTATTTAAAAGCTCGCATGACGAAAGTCTGTTCCATCAGAATTACCGATTGAAGAGAAATTCAGGATTTCCGCAGGATTTCGCCTTGAATCTCGCGCTGATCTGCCGTTCAGATGACAATGAACCTATAAAAAGTGCTGAATAACCGAATGACCAGCGCATATTCCATGCTGATGATCTGCAGATTTATCCATATACGCACGAGCACGGCTACTTCGAAGGTATTACACAATTGTTTGGTATGACACGTCTACTGTATATAAGTGGACGGAAAGCATCATTTTATACGCCTCAATGCTAATAAGAGGGAAGCGAGTACTTCAGAGTTCACGAAGAAAATATAAATGCGACATTAACGAATTAAACTCGACTGATATTTGGCTAAGGGTGGTCATTCTACATTTGAGTTAGAAGATCACCAGTCTCTCGATTTCAGCGCAGTAAATGAACCTGAATTCAGCATCCATCCTGATCTCTCCAAGTCGTATATCGATACTTGAATTCTGCTTCTTCGTCTCTGCGCCACTTACCTTCGCATAAAGTATCAAAGGAGGCGGGAGGGGGAGGGCGGTTGTCTCACGAGCGTACGTATAACATTTCTTTACACCGTGGTATTAGCTTTACTCGTATTTTACGACATCTTTCTTTTACGTATTCTCCTACAGAAAGCTTATATACCGTTATATTTGTGTTTTACATTTTTGCATATTGGCCTTATAATAAACATATCTCACATATATTTATCAATCTATCCATCCATCATTATCATTATATTCTTTATGTATTAAATAGTTTACGCATTATATATTTTATCTCATAGTAGCTTGAAAACTCATTAAGGACATAAATAACTTTCTATCTTGCATCTATTACTGATCAACTGACTGGTCCTAGAAATTTTCCTGTACCTTCTCCATCTTCCACAAGAAATGGATTGTACAAATTTGACAGTCTAATAAATGTAAGTAAAGTATTAACTGCAGAACTAAAATTTTAGCGATATATGTAACAGAAACAATTGTCAAAGGTTTATTGGTAAATAAATGACGTCGTATTTTATAATCAAATTCAAAGCGACAACATATTCCAATATTCGAATGAAAATCCTATCGATCAAACGAAAAGTCTAGAAAAAATGCGATAAAAACGAAGTTTATATCAAAGCAAAGTATTTTGTAAAAATAAAATTGCCGTTACAGTTCTCAACAATCTCGCATAAAAATCTAAAATGATTTTTTCGTATTGAGGTAAAGAAAAAAATGAACTTTGACATCTTGTCGGACGTGTAATGATCGAAGTTTTGTATAATACTAATGCAGATAGTGCTTATCGCGATGAAATTGTTTTATAATATCCCTATAATATGTAACCCACAAACTCTGATTCATGTTACCATCGTAAAAGTAATTTCGACGTTTATAGTTTGTAATTTAGAATTTCCTATAATATACACAGCCATCGACTGAAAAAGTAAAATTGCTTATCATTATTCAGAAAAGCAGATTCATCTGGGTCTGAACACGACGTTGAAAAAATGGGACCTTAAACATTTGTCTCTAGCGCAATTAAGCCCTGATTATGCATCATACCGACTTCTTCATGACCACGGCTTATTTTTGACAGAATAATCCGATTGTTCTTATTAACTTTGTTATTATTCTAGAAAAATTTGTTTTCATTATTTTAATACATATTTCATACTTTAATTATATAAATTTTATTCATTACTTGTATCCTAGTGGCCGTTATGTATTTTAATTAGTCAAATAATAATATTGTATCTTAAAAAATATATACACACATATATATATATATATATATATATATATATATATATATATATATATATATATGTATATTTAGTTGAATTTCTTTTTTAAAGGCACTTCGACTGCTCTTTTATACGAATTGAGTAAAAAGTTGTCTATTTTAGTGACTTGTGCACGTAAAAATTTAACTACTACACATTTTAGTACATCGCCAGCTTTATTTACCGTCCGTTTTATAATATTGAAATTTTTCAAGTGCATTTGACAAACATTATGAAAATGAGAATTATTTTAAAATTTCATAACCAAAGAATTTCAGAACAAAAAAATTCCATAACTTTGTAGCAATGTAGAATAGATATGAACGAAGGCAAAGGTTCATTGTAATTTTTAGAATAATTTAATATTTATAGGCATAATATTATTTAAACATAATATTTTCTGCTCGATCCGTAAAAATAGACTTTCCCTTGAGCAATTTTAAGAAAAAGTTAATTCAAATTCACTTCATTACATTCAACATTACGGTATGGGCCACTGGCACTTACAGACTAATGAATATATACTATTCTATTATATTCTTTCTCCGGGGTAATCGGAAGATAAGCTGCGGCGATCAGAAGAGACCGGGACAGTGTAAAATCTGGTGAACGTTTCCCGCATATATACGTGTATAACGTATGAAGCAATGCCCGGGGTGACGCGCCTTCCCCGTCTGCAACCTGTTGTGGCATACGCTCGGCACGTATATATAAGCATCCCATATACTTCCATAACGCTACTCGTGCACTCGGACGTCGCGGCGCGCGTGCGCATGCGTACTTGTATGCAATACCCCGAGAAGCAATCAAAAGTGCATTATGCACTTTGAAGGCTTTGTCGGATTCTTCGCCGCGCGCCGCCACGCCGCGACGTCTAGTGGCCGGCGGCTCGGTCGTTCGCGGAGCATATATTACACACGCACGCACACACGCACACGCACACAGAGGAAAATCGAAAATTTACGCGTACACGAGTGAGCTGAGCCGTGTGCGAGCTTTAAGAATCGTGCTAAATAGTACAAGAGCTTGTACTGCGCGATAAGGGCATGAGGGCAGTCTGTGTTCGAGAGCTTTTAACGAGCTTCCATCGTCAATCGCCGACCGACGTTATGCTCGTCCTCCTATGTGTGCGTTCGCCTCTTTATATGTATATATTCGTTACTTGGGCAGTGCGCGAGCAGCACAGACGAGTATGTACATAATCATGGTTGCTGGGCGTCTTTGCGATGAAAGTCTAGGGAAGCGGGAGATATATGTAAGAGTGCTCCTCTGCATCTATATATATCTATACATACATATATATATATATATATATATATATATATATATATATCGTGTGTTGGAAAAGAAGCATATAATTTAGCTTCCCCGTAAACATTTAGTTATTCCTCCCTCACTCCCTCTCCCCCTCACACTTTCTCTCTCGCTTTATATATATATATATATATATATATATATATATATATATATATATATATGCACAGGCCTGTAACAGTCGAGCCACCTAAGACCGCGCAACTGTGAAAATTGATACTTAGATACTATTGGCTGTAAATGCTGTTCCATAGGCACGTTCACATGCCACGCGCACTTGGCGATATTCAAGCTCAGCTTGTATATATATGATGTATAAGATGCGTAAGCGAGCTTTTATCGAACGGCTACGATCTTAGATCGTGTAAATATCGGAATGCACGAGGATGTATACGAAGAAATGTATCCTCTGCTCCGTTTTATATAAGACAGCCGATGTTCTTAAATTTACGTATTCGCCGATACTGGCTCTTTTATAATACATGGGGATAATTTCCATATACATGGATCTGTAGAACTAAAAGTCCATCACGCACACACCATGACTATGAGTGAGGCGAAGGCGATATTACACAGACTTAAGTACGCATGCACAGTTATATATATATATATATATATATATATATATATATATATACATATATATATATATATAAGATATATATATACAAAGATATATAAAGATATATATAAAAACATAAAAAAATTCTTGGGGAGGCGGAGATGCAACGGCATCGGGCGGATCATCGGAAATATCGCGCTGCAACCGCGGGTGTGCACGCCTGGTCAACCTATTATCGCCCACCGATGAAGTCTCCGGAAGTACCGTATAGTTATATATATATATAGATATATATATACACTCGCGTGCGCGCGCGTGTGTGTGTGTGTAGAGAGCCCGAAAGCGGGTACCGAGATCGCTAAAATCGATTGCCTTCGATATGCGTGGCCATGCCGCGAGCAGTTTACGAATGGGGTAGTGAACGAGAGAGAAATAGAGAGAGAGAGAGAGAGAAAGAGAGTGAAATGGAGAAAAGATGAGCAGCGATGATAAAAAGCATCGTCGGAGGGAAAATATCGGCTTGAAATCGAGACCGCGAGAGCGTTTCCTCTCCTTCCGAGCTCTTTGTATATACATACATATATAGATACATGCGCTCGCTATTATGGATTATTTATTCGAGCATTTTATATATTATGAGCACGCATTTATGGACTCGTATATAGGCTTATGCATACGGACACTGTGATAAGTTTCTTTAGTGCGTACATACGCATATGTGCGCGCTGATCGTAAAAAAACAATGCAGTTTCTCTCGACAAATATCGAATCTTTAACTGTACACACAAACACACAAACACACACACACACGTGCTCGCACATCCATATGTACATGTCTCTTGTATGTTAAAACGCGACTATATCATGTTTTATAAAAAGATAATGAGACAGTGAGAAAATCCGTATTTAGAATGTAATAGAAGTAATATTTTCCTTTTTTTTAAGGAAAAGTCCATTTGCAATGTTCCATTAAATTTGATGGATAAAATCGATTCTCATCTCATATATATACACTGAATGTCGCTCGCTAAATAAGGGGACACTATACTATATATATATATATATATATATATATATATATATATATATGAATATACGGGCACACACGTTGCAAAACGGAAGCCCAAGGACTAAAGAAGAGAGAAAATGGGATTCCGAAAAGAAGAACGCGAAAGAGATCAATAACCCCCCCCCCCGAACGTTGCGAGGGAGAGAGAGCGAGAGAAAGACCGAAGTGAAGAAGAAGGATGAGCAACCGATTCGATCCAGGAGGGTCGAGGGAGGAGGTAAGAGGGACTCTCGTAAGGTCCGGAGGGCTACCGACTTCGCGTCCCTCGATCAAGCACGCTCGCTGCCTCTGAAGAATTGCGAGGAATAAATGGTCGGCCCGCTATCTCCCTTTCTCTCTGTCGTTCGCTCTCTCTTCCTCGATTCCTTTCTCCCCTTTTCATTCCTCCCCCCGCGAGGAGACGTCCGAACGCAATGCCGCGGGGTGCACCTGCGCCACCTGAGCCTCCTCCACGCGTCGCCGCCGCAGCCGCTAGCTGGCTTGCTCGAGCGTCCTCGTCACTTTACTGCAACGCAGTCTCTGCAGAACGCTCTCTCTCTCTCTCTCTTTGCCTCTCTCCCTCCTTTTCTACCCTTGCCCCCACCCAGCAAGAGCGAGTCGTACACATACACACCGGACTCTCGAGTTGACTCCAGAGCGAACCTGCGCGAGGATGGCTGGCGAGGGGGGTGGGTGAAACGAGCAAAAGCCCGCGATTCCGCCGATCGAGAATGGGAGAAAGGAAAAGAGCGAGAGAGAGAGAGAGAGAGAAAAGAGAGAAGGAGGAGACGAGAAACATATAAAAAGGACAGAGCGAGGCGGAGGTTGCGTGGAGGAGACACGGAGCGCGCGTTACCATCAAACTCTTTCTCTTCGATTCCTTGACTGAGCGCCGCGCTCGTATTATTCCATCGTATTATCCATATATATATATATATATATATATATATATATATATATATATACACATACATGCATATACATCCCTGTTCAAACCTTCACGCGCCTTTAGCGAGACCATGTGCGCGGTGACACACATCAAGAGTGAAACGGAGAAACAGAGAAAAAGAGAGAGAGTGACAGAGAGAGAGAGAGAGAGAGAGAGAGAGAGAGAGAGAGAGAGAGAAGGAATAATATAGGGGAGTGAGAAAGAAGCAGGTCGACTCACTTTTTGCTCGCGCTCCAGTCCTCGCATCGCATAGATCCCGCCGACGGATTCTCTATAGACTATATATATATATATATATATATATATATATATATATATATATATATGCGCGTGTGTTTTGCCCGTTTAACGACGCTTTATACGCGCCGCGTCGACGGGCTCGAGAGAGAAGGAGAGAGTAAGAGAGAGAGAGAGAGAGAGAGAGGGGCATCCTCAGACCGGGGCAGCCGCGCGACTGCCAATGTGGTTTTTACAGGTTGCGGATGGCGCGTTTTTTTATTTGTGGGTAACGGACGAAGGATTCGAGGGGAGGAGGATTAGCCAAGCGACTCATCGGACGAGGCGCTCCGGAGGATTCGGCGGGGTGATATAAATCTGGATTTTCCGCGCGGTCACCCGTGCGAAAGTCGAGCCCTCTCTGATGGATTTCGGGCAAGCAAGAGAGACTGGGGGGGGGACTTTGGATTCGACTGGTTTTTCCTTTTGCTTTTTTGCTCTCATAAGCTCTCGTTAAAGTAGGATATATTATATATATAACTGATGTTGGGTCTAGCTAACATCCTTTTGAGAATCGCCGCTTTATTGAAACGTAATAAATGTATGATTTTAGGATGACGGCAATGCCAATAGTATTTGTAATAATTTTGTTGGACTAATTAATCAAAATTTCTATGTGTAACTTTAGATGGAAAAGAGTTTTTAAATAAAAAGTCGAAACGTCTCATCTATATTAATTAGTTCAAATAGAATAAAAGTAATTAATTGACATTACTCTTCTACAGTAGTATGGCCATTTCAATAAAGATCTAACAGAAGAACAAAATATATATAATAACAAAAAACGTTATTGTTTAATGACTAGAGTGTATGATTAGAAGTTTTTTTGGAGACAGAATGGATGCGCGATAAAAAGAGTGAAGTGGGGATATAAATAGGGAGAAATAACCTAAAATTTGACAAATTAACTAAAATATAATAAATTGAATAACCTAAGTCTTTGAAGATCCAACGGATCGGTTTGAAACGTCGAATATTTAAAGTCGATTTAAATTTAAGGTGGTACAGGAGTAAACAAGGACAGTCTGACGGTCGTTATATTAGTATAATTATACTATTGTATAATTTCGTAATGGAATTCATGATCAATGCTAAAACAAGACTATACTAAAAGGTATCAAGACCAAAACTAAGACCAAAGCAAGAATCTTGGTCTTGGTCATACTATATTATTTGAAACTATAATACATTATATAATACATTAGAAACTTTTTATATGTTATTTGATTGCTGAAGATTACTATAAATCATATATTAAATATCATTTATAAAATAGCTAATTTGTAATGACCAAGTCCAAGCAGCCATTAATTGCTTGTCCCAACAGTAATTTTGTTTTTTCAAATTGCTTAAAAATTAATTGATATATCATTGGTACCCGTGTTGTAAAAAAACACATTACTGTTTCTCGTTATTTTAACGGATTATTTTTATAAAGGAAAAGAAGCATTGTCTCAACTCCAACCTTAAAAATAAAAGGGCTGTATATAATAAGGACAAAGCCAACATCCAGTTATTTTTGTATAATTTTTTTCATTTTTGGACTCAACGCGTGTACTTTCAAATGAATGGACGAAGAGTATATTAAAACCCAACAATATATATATATATATTGTTATTTCATTGCGCTTGTCTTGGCAGGAAGAAATGTGTATTTATTCAAATATTCTTCTGGTCTTTTAAATAATTATAAAATATTTTAAGCAACGATTATCTAAAAGTCAATATTAAAACCAATACTTTTGTACCGAGTCCAAAATAATACAGATGATACCAAGACTCATACAAGATCATACTTTCATTGCTAATAATATACGGATAACAAGACAATACTTTATGAAAGATCGTCTTGTAGTGTTAAGATACTATATTGAAATATGCCATATGAAAAAGTTTCTGCTAAAAGTATTCGTATTTACCGGTACTTCGCCAATACCGATCCGACGTCGAGATTTACTAAAATATTATCTTCTTGATATCGGAGAATTATTGTTAAATGACATTAAATGTCCGTCAAAAGAAGTTGACAAAATTCAATATTTGTATTTTATAAAGCTTAATAAAATTACAAAAAGCAGTTATGTTTCTTTTAATTTCATAAATTACGCGTGACAATATTTAACCATGCTAACACGTGCACGCCCTTAACAAATACAAAAAATACGAAATTACTACAGAACAAGTCCGGTCAATGATAGGATGATTCAAATCGCTAATTACAAATGAGATATTTTTAAGTAATTATGTAAAAATACATATGAAAGTATATCTTTTATAGATGATTCGTAGTAATGTTGAGTGTTCAAAAAAAATTTGAGATTCTAACGCAGTACAAAGCTTCAAATGAATATAGCCTAAACAAGGTCTCTGCAATGCTTAGTTAAAAAATCTTGACAAGACAATGATTCTTATGTCTGAGGTCTTGATCTTGAATTACCATTCAAAACCCATACAATAGCAAGATTAGCCCTTAGGGATCGGCGAAGCCCTATAAATTTGACGCATTGTCGATATTTCCCACCAATGACGTGCAGCGCAACTAAAAAATATATGCTTTTCCAATGATCAATTAAAATTTTTTTGGTAAAACCAAATATAACGAATTAAATAATGTATATTAAAAATTTTAAATGAAATTTCGATGTACCGTCTTGAATTTATCTCACATTAACATTCATTCGTATTCTTTGTTAAAAATTATAAGTCCCGCATCAAATTAAAAAAATGCTATATGTATTACAAAATACATCGGGCACACTTCCTACACCTTATGTTGAAAGCTCGAGCCTATATTTTCAGACTTGTCGGTAAAGCCGAGTCCGGATGATCCAGACTATCCATATAGAAGAAACAACACCCCTTCCCATTACGAATGTATTTTTTTCCGTATAGATATATTTCCTTCAAAGTTTATATTTCTTCTTATCTCTCTCTCTCTCTCTCTCTCTCTCTCTCTCTCTCTCTCAATCTCTGTCATAGACACACACCTCCAGATATCTATATTTTCATTATATCAAAGAATTGAATCTCGTTTCACGTGAAAAATACTCTTTTTTTATATCGCACTCGCCCATATTATATATATGCTTGAAACGGGAACGAGAACGGTCGCGGATAAACTCGCATATGTAAATTTCTAGTGATCCGTTGGTGATTCGAACTGACGCACGCTGAAAAAAAGACGAAGAAGAAAAAGAAAAAAACGATTAGCATACGTCCGAATCTCGATTTCTCTGCTAATTAAACGGCGAACATTTATTTTCTGAAGCCGTCCAATATTATATGGCGTGCGCGCGGTGTTCAAAGCCGGAAGGGGAGAACGTGAAAAATTCTTCGGCGACCTTTTTTTTGGTCTCTTTCGATTTGTATAAGCATATTCCAATATACATTGGTCGATCCTTTTTGGCATGACAAATTGATTTAATCTACTTTTTTTTCACTAAGGTCATATTCCGTGAAATATTCGTCATTCGTGTGTGTGTGTGTGTGTGTGTGTGTGTGTGTGTGTGTGTGTGTGTGTGTGTGTGTGTATTTATATATATATATACTGTTATATAAAAAAATACTCTGCATGGCCTTGTATAAAAAAAAAGATTTATATTGAATTTTCTACTTTTACATATAAATTGCGCCAAAAATTCATAGGCAACTGAGAATAATTCAATTTTTAACGCTATCTTTACAATTCGATGAATCTTAAACTTCTATTTTAAATAATTGACAATCTGGGGATAGGCCGATAGATGGCCTTATTATTCGTAACGTACGCAAAGAGGAAAATTCGAACGTTCGAGTCTAGGTAACGAGCCCGCACGTATATTCGAGCCAAACGCCTTCTTCTTACATCCTGCAAGTATTCTTTATAATGGAAGTTCAAGTCCTATTTTTGAGAAGTAACTCGTGGACGACCTACTATATATATGCACGTGTCAAGAAAAATGAGAGCCGCATTAAGGTTATTAGAATATTAGTAATAAACGGCGCCAGTGAAAGTGTCGCACAGGTAAGTTGCTTCAACAATTATAATATTATATTTGCTTCAAGGTTATTTTTCAAAATTTTTGATAGAACCTTCTATCAGAGATCTAATTATATAAACATCGAGCGTCGGTAAAAACTCATTGAATCAATATAAATTAAGATGAAGAATACATTAAGTGATAAACTGATAAAAAATTTCCTAAGTAAACGAATGAAAATAAACATAAATATTAGCGTTATTCTTGAGCCTATTATAAATAAATCGATATTGCTTCACCAGAATATTATCAGCTAAATAATTTAAGTAATAATATTTAAAAATTTATATTTTAATATGAAATTATTTGGGTTCCTTGAGGTACAAAAGTATTAAATTTATATAATCAAAATTAATACAGATTAATAAGGAAAATGAAATGTAGACTGACAATGATTCCATTTTCACTAATATTTTATAACTTAGTAGATTACGATCAGAATCAGACAAGTTATATTTATTCTAAAGATATAGAATATTTAATACTTTGTCACGCGTGTTTGTAGGATGTATGCCGCTGGTAGACATCGAAAACATTTTTAAACTAAGAATTGATCATTTTAATGCTAACCACTCCGAGACTTAGCCATTACTTGTAATCAAGTGTTCTACCTAAAATGAAACCCTGCTTTCTATTTGCATATGGAAATAGAAGATTTGCAGTAAAAGAACTAGTTATTAGGCATTGACAACCAATGAAAATGATTGAACCAGCGTTCAACCAGTTTTAGGCCAATAACTATATGGACATAAAAAATGTCAAGTTCAAATTTTATCAATTCGATTTTAAGACCATAACTGGAATCCATTGCTATTCATCGCGGGTTTCTGGCTAACTATAGAATACAATCTGGTCATTTTTACGGAAATATTATTTATGAAGCATTGAAACATTGAAGCATCAAAAAGATTCGGGTCTCAGTGCATTGTATAGAAATTATGATATTTCTACAAAGAGCCTTCACGAATCATCAATAATAAAAATCAGCATGAAAACTTGTCCTATTTGTTCTTAAAATCCAAAATTTTATGTTACATAAGTACAGATGAACATCACATTTTCGCGCTCTTCAAAAAAAAAATTTTCTGTGAACACTTGCTTTAAATCGGTTTTTTAGGAGCCACCTTGAGCCGGTTACATGATTTCAAAGAATGAGCTAAAAAATTGATGGATATATATATATATAGATATATATCTACCTTTTTTTCAACGATAATTTTAATCTAAATCTTCTCAATTATTACTGCAACGACCCCGAACCACCAACAAATCACTGAACTTTTATATATTCACCTCTAACACACTAAATTATATATATAGACGGTCATACAACGCACGCACGCCGACTTAATCACTTCTTATCTTCTAACCATAAATTGAATACCCGCACGCTTATGAAGTTTCAATAAACCGCCCTAATATGCACACACTTCACCAAATTGGCCGCCTATAACTCATAACCACCACCCCGTTTTCACAACCCTCCCGGCTCCCGCAATCACACTGCGATCTTCTTCAAAAGATATCTACAAAAGACGCACGCGCGACGCGCCGCCGACGCGACGACGAATCACCGACTGGCCTCCCGCGAGGCATTTGCGACACATGTGCGTATGTGCGGCGGAGCGACGACACGGGCCCCAAAATACTAAAAAAAAAAAAAAAAAAAAAAAAACGCCCGCAAGTCGCGACCGCAAAAATCGGCAACGAGATGATCGCGTATATATGGATATATATAAGTCACACCACTCGCTATTAGTACGGACGTATCTATATTTGTACATATATATGTGTGTGTGTGAAAATTGTACAACGCAGCATCCACGCCGGGCGCTAAGTGGAGCGAAACTGTCAGGCCGGGGCCTGCGATGGGCCGGTGGAAGAGAGGCTGCCCTTTCCGCGCGCACGCGCTCGCTCGTGTCCCTTTCCCGCGGCGCGCTCGCCGGTCCCTCTCCCTCTCTCTTTCTCCCTTTCTCCCCCCTCCGCCGCCGCCGCCGCCGCGCCGGAGCGGGGCCCGATACGTCCCGCGCGTGCGGGGCCTCAACCTCAGACCTCCCCCCTCCCACCCCTTTAACGCCCACCCTCTTCTTCTCCTTCTTCTTCTTTTGCTTCTCCTTCTCCCGCTCGCATACTTTCCGCTTCTCTCCCGCGCGCCCCGTTGATGCGCGCTCTCGCACACACTACGCGACTGCTACCGTGATTCCCGGCTCTGCGCCTCACTCTCTCTCTCTCTCTCTCTCTCTCTCTCTCTCTCTCTCTCTCCTCCTCCCTCCCTCTTTCTCTTCTGTACTGCTCGATCGGAGCCGCATAGAGAGAACGCGCGATCGATTCATCGCTCTCAAGCCGCACGCACGCGGCTCAAGCACGGCGCGAGAGATCGAGCGAAATAATCTCCCGCTCGGATCTAACGCGCTATAAGCGCGAGTGTATGTTTGTATGTATGTATGCATATATATATATATATATATATATATATATATATATAGGGATTCTTCCTTTTTCGCGAGCTGCCTCTGACGCATTGGTGCGTCGTATGTCGCCGCTGGCCGCCCCGGTCCCGCGATGTGTCAGGGATTTTTCCTTTCCACGCGCTGATTAACGGCTAACTGATGGGCCGTTTCATCTCGGAGAAATATCTTGAAGGGTTTTCACATCCCGACTTTCTTTCCGCTGCGTGTTACATATATATATATATATATATATATATATATATATATATATATATATATATATATATGATGATCGGTGCGTGGTGACGGCGGCGACGGCGAGCGAGCGCATCGTAAAAATTCCGAGCATCAGCCTCGGAGTTACGAAGGGGGCTTTTTCAACTTGATGCGGATTTTTATCTTTTTGTACATGAGGGAATTGCGAAAGTATTCTATATATGTATATATATATATATATATATATATATATATATATATATATATAGAAGATCTCTCATGATATAATTCGATTGGTGAGAAAGATAATCATATTTATTTAAAATAATGTAAAAATTATTATTTTATGCATTTAAAAATTGCTGAATTCTTAAATACTTATAAATGATCGGTTACTCAACTAAAAAAAAGCCTCGGAAAAAAAAGAATACGGTAATTTACGAAACATTCGAAAACTTATAAATAACATGATTTTCTAACGTTTTTTTCTTCTTATTCAAAACACTGTAACATATAGGAAAAATATAATGGAAGTCGGACTTTCTTTTGGAAAGAAAAAATTACTTAGAGTCGCACCAACAGTCGTATGCAAATTTCATACCCAAAAATCTTTAGGCATCGAATTCCATTGGAAAAAATTGCAAAAATACCTTAACCTTATACTTCTACCCCAAATATGCTCAGTTTCTCTAATAGATGAGCGGAACGTTTAATCGTACTAAACTTTAAAGTTCTAAACGAATATACTCTCATTATTATAATGAAATATAAATTTAAATCTTCAACCGCTCTATATAAGCATGGCAGATCCTAAACTTTTCAAATCACTATTCCACACACAATCAGATTTAAAAAATTAGAGGAAATAACATGTTTTTTTTAATATTAAAAACAGCGAATGTGAAAAAGAATATTTAGATAAAAGAAATGGGCGGAAAAAGATTCATACAACAAAGAGACAAATTAATAAATTATTTTTTGGACGATAAACGTTTTTACAATTCAAAGTACTTGGGAATTATTGAATATTAAGCTTGGAACTATTATAAAGAAAAAAGTCTTTGTATTGAAGAAAACACTGCGTTACTCGGTGTTTTACCAGAATTAATTCAATGTGTTAAATTAA
Source organism: Sycobia sp. Sy_11 (assembly GCA_018907035.1). NCBI lineage: Eukaryota > Metazoa > Arthropoda > Insecta > Hymenoptera > Epichrysomallidae > Sycobia > Sycobia sp. Sy_11. Next base: position 864,181 of record JACCIC010000187.1, read on the forward strand.
TATTAGCAGTTTCAGGATCCTGTTCGAAAGACGGGCGCTCATTTTCAATGTTATTTGTTATATTATAATTTGATGTATAATAGTAAAGTAAGGGACTCAACAAACTTTTGCAATGGTAAACTTAATAATTCATTTATCATAGTTAATTTACTTTTTTGATTCTTCTAATATTATTTACATAATTTTTTGGAACACGTGTTAAGGAAAAAGGGGAAGGGGGTCTGAAAATTCCACACTCAGAAAGAACTCGACTTGCCACCCCTGCGTACGCATATTTCAAAACATTTCAAATTTTATGAATATACGATATGAAAAACGATCGAAAACTTTCGATAAAAATGGGCACGAGAGTTTTTCTTAACCCAAGGGAATTTATCAAAAAAGGCTCGTGCATATTACGAAACTTGTGCGAATTTTATGAGTAAAGCAGGGTTTTCATCGTTTTACGATCTTTTTTTGTCGGTGATAGCGCTGTAAAATTAACTTTGGAAATTGTTTTAGGAATCTACAAGATGAATTGTACTCTCACACCCTCTGTTCGGAATTGCTAACACCACTCACAGACCCGTGATATTTTCAAAGCTTTGATCAATATTAAAGTTTAAATACACGCCGTGAAATTTGGAAAGTCATGTAATTGAGGATTATGGCTTGTGACTAATCAAAAATCTAAGGACAGGATCAAAGCGTAAAGAGTTCGACCTATCATCGGCAAAAAAGTCACTTAACGAAGCTGAACATTGTTGACCGATAACGCGAGAATAGTTTTAGTACTAATGGTATGTCGTATATTATTTTTGCTGTATAGTATGTGATACTACAGTCTGTCAAGTAAGAGCGTGGTCGTGTTAATGTATAAAAAAATTTATTTATTGAAACTTTCATATTTATACGTACATTATACACATGACAAACGATGATGCAATTTGGTCAATAATGCAATATACATACGTATCTGAACCTTTTGCCGTTAATTTTGCTTGTCCTTGCCGCAGTGTTAAAGCAGGATTCCGCGAAAACAGATTCACTATTCTTTCTTCATCTCTTTTGCCCACTCTTCCTATCGAGCCAGGTTCTGGTAAATCATCGACATTTTTAACCACTTTATATCGCTGTACCCACTTCCGTACAAATTCCTTCGACTTTCTCATATATTTAGCAGCAACTGATTGCGACATTTGTGACCTTTCGGGTGGATGCAAAGGAACACGTAGCGCGACGCGTACTTAGCACTCGTGGCGTTTAACGTGATTCTCTTTCAAAAGATCGACGACAACTGAATCTTTATGGATAATGCATCAAGGATAAAGCTTCCCTCTATAGACTCGCGAAGGAATTGGAGCGAAATCTTTCATTACTTGTTAGTAAAGTCCGACCACGCTCTTACTTGACTGACTATATATATATATATATATATATATATATATATATATATATTATATATATATATATATTTATATATATATATATATATTTATATAAACATTCAAAATATGCCATGGTTTTTTTAATGAATTATATAATTAAATGAATTTTACCATAAATTTCTATTTATTGCATATATAATTTAATATGACGAAACGTTTTAAATTCAACTTGAATTTTGAAATGTGTTTCTAAATAATGAAAACGAAAAAATAATGCTAGAAAAAAATTTAAGAACTTTTTTAAAAACTACTATTTAAGGTAAATTTTCAATTTAATTTTAAATAAAATTTCAAATAATTATCGATAAAAATAATGATCCTTATTAAATAAATATTAATTATTGTAAATTATAAAAGACTGTTATTTAATAATAGTCGATAATAATTGAAAAATTAAACAATTTATGTAGATTGTCAAAAAAAGAAAATTTGAAAAAGTATGAGCTTCTACTAACTTTTTATATCGTTTAAAAATCTTATTTGCCGGAATAAATCAATCTAAACTTTTATTTCGTTTGCTCATTTAAAATAATCGAAAAATATAAGCGCTAGGAGCATAGAATTCATAGAAAGGACTCTAATTTTATTAAATACAAGTATTGGGTTCCTGCGTGCGCATTACAACCATCGTTCATGCGGAGTCGGCGAGTTATTATAATAATAAATTTTTCTCCTTCATTGACATATAGGTAAGGAATAATATAATAAATACGTAATTCTTTTATGTTATCACAACTTTTTACATTTAATTTGTTCATATAAACTGTAATTAATATATATAATGCCCAATAACACTGTGGCACATTCGTACTTTTTAGTGTGTTTCATAGCATTTTGTTACGAGATGAAAAGTTTGTAACAGATCATTACATAATCTCTCATGAAACACGAATGAAATGTTTATAATAACTGCAATAGCGTTAAAAATGTCACGTTATTGACATACTATACTATCATATACTATACTAATATTACTTATTTTAGAGTATATAGTTTTATGAAATTTTCTAAACTTATACGTACGATAAAGGTAATATGCACGTCATAAATTTCAACGAATGTGTTAATTCAAGGTTGTGTAAGAAAAATACGTCGAAATATCACTTGTAATATTAAGAAATAATCGTGAAGATAATATATACTTTTAAATATAACTTTTTACCTAAATCTCTTATACAATCCAATACTTAAGTATTATATAAGTCTTCAGAAAAGTAATTTTCGAGAAAATATTACAGATGTTAAAGCCAATTTGAAAATCAGGTCAATTTAAGTTTTGTTTTTGCAAGACGAAAAAGATTTTATGTTTAAGAATGTTATATGTTTAAATATATATCATTATATATTTAAGACGAAATTTTTTAAATCTCAAATTTTATTTGAAAGATTTCATATGATTATTTTTTTAATATATGCGATTTTATGAAGTAACTAATAATTCTATATTATATTTAATGACAAAAAATAAGTAAATTAATAACATTTTCAGGAGGACTACGATTCCGTTTTGTGGTATAAAGCTATCCGTTATTTTAAGATTAAATGATAAACTATCGATCGTTTGATCGTGAATATAAGATTAACATAACGAATATATCACAGAAAATTTTATTTAAATTTTTTAAAATCATTTTCTTAACTGATCATATTTTTCCTGACAAATGCATTTATTAATGAGATTAAATTAATGATAACACAAATGGAAATGAAAATAGTTTAAACGTATTTCAAATATAATTTTTTCCTTTTAATACGCCTTATGCCTAAAATGTGTAGAATATTTTTCTTTGACATTAAATTTTGGATATAGTAATAACATGTCACCTTTTTTCCTTCTCTAACTGCGAAGTATTCTCTGTATTCTGTCCTCAGTATCTAATAAGCGAAGACTAAAATTAATTATTTCCTGTCCATTGATGCATTGTAAAAAAAAATTAGTTGTTTCTCAAAACAATACCTAATTGTTTAAAAACTTACGCAATGTATAACGTTTCTAATAGTCTCGGGATCAGACGATTTTTACTGCCTTTTTTTACAAAGCGTATTGATACAAAAAATTTTTTAAACGTATATATCTTGAAACCTTCTGAACACGAATTTCATAGGTAGAATACCGAGAAAGCGATAGATAAACTGTTATTAACACTTTAATTATTGACAAGTACGAAAGCATTTAATTTTTCTCCCATTTTTTCACTAAAAATTGCCCTGCATTTATAAAATCTAAAAAATATTTATTTAGACACGAGTAAGATTACAGATTTTAATAAACATAAATTTCAATATAACAGTCCGCGCGAACTTTTTTCCTTGAAAACCTCGTTTTATCTATAATTTCTCAGTTCATAAGATTCCATTTTAAAGCTTGAGCATTTTTTCATCGAATATGTGCCTAAGATTCACTTAAAATGTTGTTCGAAAAAAACATTGTAGAAATTTGAATCGTCCAAAATTAGTAAAAAAAAATCAGCTCTTAATTTAGTTGCAAAGGAAATCGGTAATTTTTCTTCCATTTTAATTTAACAAAAAAATTCAGCAGAATATCGTTCCTTATAATTCATAACGAACCATTTAATGTAAAACAAAAATCTAATGTCATTTTTGGTTCAATGGAGCTAGAATCTTAATCGAAAACATATAACTGCACGATGTGCAAAAACCGCGGCTTGTGTATAAAATTAAGCTTTATCGTTGTATTCTCGAGACGATTTCAGATTTGTAAACTTACTGCCGATTTTTTGAAAGCTCGTTTCCAATATTATCGCGTTGGTGCTAGAAAAGTTCCATACTTACATAGCGCATTCACTATGGACAAGCAGACTTTTATATATTTGCTTAATTTAATCAAAAAACGATGAAAAACAATCAATTATTATTTTAGCTATATGTTAGGTGTTTTTTAATATAAGTATACGCAAATTTGTATTAAATAACATAAATTTAGATTGGAATAAGTAGTAATATATGTGTGTGTGTGTGTGTGTGTGTGTGTTTTTTTTTTTTTTTTTTATTAGGCGTAGGCAGAGCAAGCTCTGCACTAGTGGCCTCTCGAAACCAGCATCCCGCCGGAACTATCCGGGAATATTACTTCGGCGGGGCTGTTAATTAGCCTATACGACTCATCTTCTTATGACACTATCCTACGTCCCCCATCCACACAGGTGATCAGGGGTTCGGTGTTCGTCTTCTGTATCTTAAAATAGGATCAGTTGGCCTGGTTCATCCTGGGCCATTCGCCTAGTTCTATCGGCATATCTAAGTTTGGTCATCACCTCTTTTGCGAAACTGGCTACTGCCTTCCAGTTTTCAGAAGATTCCAGCATTATTGATAGGATGCTCTCTGGTCTTATTGGCTTATTGATGATGTTCATCAAGTGCTCACGTTGTGTTCTAAAACGAGGGCAGCTCACCAATATATGCTCAGCATCCTCAACCAAAGTAGGACAGATGGGGCAGAGATCATTATTATCCAGGTGAAAGCGGTGGAAATAGGACCTAAAACAACCATGTCCAGTCAACAACTGAGTTAGGTGGAAATCTAATTCCCCGTGTTTCCTGTTGATCCATCTGTGTATGTCTGGGAGGATACGATAAGTCCATCGGCCTTTGCTAGAATCGGTCCATCGTTTTTGCCATATTTCTATAGAACGATGACGTTCCACATTTTTAGCACCTTGTAGGGAATCCACTGCGGTCTTACATATGTTATGCAGCCTAGCCAGTTCATCTGCAGCTAAATCGAAAGGAAGAATTCCGGCAAGTACCTCAGCTGCGTCGGTGGATACCGTCCTGTAACCACTAATAATACGTATACAGGAGCGACGACGGGTCGCAATGGCCAACTCACAATACGATTTAATTCCGCATGCATGATGCCAGATTGGTGCTGCATACATGCTGACAGAATTAACAACATAAGCTAATAGTTTCCTCTGGGGTGGACGAGGGCCACCAATGTTAGGCATGAGCCGACACAAGGCAGCTGAAACTCGTTGCGCTTTTTCGCCAGATATCTTTAGATGTTCTTTGAAGTTTAACCTGGCATCAAGCTGGACACCCAAGTATCGTAAAGATGGCGCAGAACTAATGCGGCAGCTACCAACTTTAAGAGTAATACTATCTACCTTCTTACGACTGCTGACAAGGACTACTTCTGTCTTGTGCTCCGCTAATTGTAGACCAGCCGTCTTAATCCATCTACTGATGTTGCTGATTGCCTCATTGGCATTTTCAGTAAGTTCATCAAGGGTCTTAGCCGTCACTACTAGAGCGATATCGTCGGCGTACCCTACTGTTATTGAACCAGGCGGTTGTGGAATCCTCAACACGCCATCATACATAATATTCCACAATATAGGTCCCATAACTGAGCCCTGGGGGACTCCCGCAGTAACCTTATGCGATACAGTGCCTTCATCCGTTCGGTATAATATTATCCTATTCTCAAAGTAGCTGGCCACGACATTCTGTAAATAACCAGGTACTCCGAACTCTTTAAGAGAACTCATAATAGAAGACCAGCGCGCTGAATTAAAGGCATTCTTGACATCTAGAGCGACAATGGCACAATACTGTTTAGTGCCACCTTTCCATCTCTTACCACTGATTGCATCTCTTGCGGTACACACTACCAGTTTAATAGCATCGACTGTTGATTTTGATTTCCGAAATCCAAATTGGCGTGAGGATAAGCCGTGCAATCCTTCAGTGAATGCTTCCAGTCGGCTACATATTATTTTTTCAAATATTTTACCTACCGTGTCGAGCATACACAATGGCCTGTATGATGAAGGATCATCAAGTGGCTTATTGCCCTTAGGTAACAGGACTAACCTTTGAGTTTTCCAGCAATCAGGAAAAATACCCTCAAGAAGACAAGCATTATATACTTTTAGAAATATAGCTGGATTCTTCTGAATCGCCAACTTAACTGCCGCATTAGGGATACCATCAGGGCCAGGGGCAGCATTGTCTCTAGTCTTAGCGTAAGCATTATGTAGCTCCATTTCTGTTATAGGAGGTATATCGTCCGAGTGTTGCGTGCGCAGTACAGTCCCATGAATGTCATTGGGAAAGAGAGCGGAAACAATCTTATCAATCAATACCGTGCTAGTGGGTTGTATTGGTGCCCTACTCAATCGTGCCATGACTGTTTTGTATGGTCGTCTCCATAAGTCATTGTTGGCCTCTGCACACAGTTCAAGCCAGCATCGACGCTTGCTTGCCTTAATGGCCTTGACAAGCACTCTCTGTGCTTCTTTAAATAAACTATTAAACGTATCACGATGGGTGCGGGCTCTCTGGGCAAGTCTACGTGCGCGATGACATTGTTTGCGCAATTCTGCAATTTCATTTGTCCACCAGTAGACAGATTGACGATGTTTAAATCCGCTCTTAGTCCTAGTCATCGATGCATCACATGCTTCAGAGATATGCTTCATGAGTGCATTTGCCAGATGGCCTGGTGCACCATATTCTAAACGCTCTTCTGATATTATAGTGGCGAACACTTCACAGTCTAGCGATCTGATGTTCCATTTCCGTGTGGGCATCCACTCATTGCACTTGTTCTTTACTTTCTTCTCTGCAATCTCATACAAGATCGCCCTGTGATCACTGTGGGTGTAAAGGTCGCTTACTCTCCAATTAAGGATCCGCTGAATCAAGTCATCACTGGCGAATGTTACATCAATGACTGATTGTTTATCACCCCTAATGAAAGTGGATTCAGATCCCTTATTAACCACGTGGAGTTGAAGAGAATTAAGGCCATCAAGCAGCATACTACCTCTGTTATTTGTTGAAGCGCTTCCCCAGGCTGTGGACCACGCGTTAAAATCGCCACCGATTAATAATGGTTTCTTGTCCATGGCTTCATCAACTAATTTAGCTACAAGGATTTCAAACTGCTTGTCCGTCAAGCTTGGAGGAGCATATACACTAAAGACGTATATTTCTTGTATTTTAGCCCAGGATATCAATTCGCTCCGATGACTCGACTGCTTTAGTACCTGCCTATTTTGACCAATCCAGAGGGCAGCTCTATTGCTTGTGTCACTTATCCAGCGCTGTGGTCTGACCCTGTCACAATATGGTTCGGAGATTACAGCAATGTCTATTCTTAGCTCCTTTATTGTCTGTTTCAGCAGGTCATGAGCTGCTACGCAATGGTTGGTATTCAGTTGGAGTATTTTCATGTTTTATGTCTGTTTAAAAACTCCACGGTAATCGGGCACTTATAGCTGTATGCTGGATGGTTAATCTCCTTTTTTTCCTTCACATTTACAGAGTAAACAACAGGGCCCGTTTACACACAGCTTGGATAGATGGTCTTTTCCACCGCAGTGCCTGCAAAGTTTAGTTCTGTCAGGGCCCGAGCACACGGACGCTAAATGGCCAATCTGCCAACACCTGAAGCAGCGCTTTATTTCTGTTTTTTTCGAACTCTGCAGCTGACCCATCCGATTCGAACATGCCCTACACGTAGTAGCTCAGCTGCGTGGCTATATGGTACAGACACCACCGCCGTCTGAGTACCCCCATAAGCTTGCCGCAAGGAACGAGCAATTAGTAGGTTAGTCTCCTTTAGCTCGAGGTGTGTTCTCAGAGCCTCTAATACTTCATCCTTTGAAGTGACCTCATCTATATCTTTAATCTCCAATGTAATGAGATTACTCAGGACCGAAGTGGATGCGCTATGGCCAACCTTAGATTCAACAATGCGTGCCAACTCATGTGCATCTTTGGCTGTCCGTTCCAACTGAAGTACAAGGGCACCGCTTGCATTTCTACGTATCCTGTTAACCTCATTCTTGACATGAGATAACTCCGGGTCATTCTTTATTTGTCGCAGTACCTCCGCGTATGTAACTCCTTCATTGGCCTTAATCAAAATGGAGTTAGGCCTATTTCGTCCATTAAGCCTGCGTGTACTAGATAATTCTTTATCTTTGCCTTTGGGCTTCTTACGCTTGATGGTCTGCCATTGATTTTCTTTGGCTTCAGACTTGCCTGTAGGTACTCCGACCGACTCTAGTGGTCTCCTTGAGCCCAATGGTGGTTCTTTCGTCCTTTTGCCACCTATGGTTTTAGGAGTGGAAACCATCGCTTCTGCTGCGCTTCGTTTGGTGTCAGAGCGTAGACTCGGCGTAGTCTGAGTCACCACTTCATGTGTACCAGGACGTTGATACTGTAATAGATCATCCTCTGCCATACTAATGCATTTATATGAGGCATTAATGGAACGAGCAAGATCCTTAATGGTCTTGTGTACGTTATGCCTATCTTTGACAAAATCCAACAATTGGCTGATCTTCTCACCAAGTCGCTCCAAGTGATTGTTTCTGCGCGTGATGGAGATTTCTCGATCCGTTGTTTCTTGATCCATCATGACATCTCCTTTAGTACCCAGTGTACTATCTATGATTATGTTTGATTTGCCCTCCCCAGAATCCGAGGGGCTACCACCGACCATAGAGGCTTGCACTCTATCGGAATCGGTGAGGAGATTGACCGGTCTTGCCGGAGTTACTCCCTGGGGTATATCTTTGTTTATACCAAACATTAGTCATAATTGGCCTTACGTTCGGGAGGCCCTCCCTATTAACTTTTTCTGTCCGCCCTGAGTATTTTATTTCCTCAGTGCCCTCTACAAATTGTAGCGAGCCATCCCCTATCCGCAACCTGGGGAGGCGCCAGATGGGAGAAAGCAACAAAACTCCACACTGGTGTGTGTGTGTGTGTGTGTGTGTGTGTGTGTGTGAAACTAGATACCATGAAAAAGATCTGCGGATGGAGAGAGAGAGAGAGAGAGAGAGAGAGAGAGAGAGAGAGAAAGAAGAGAGAAAGGCCCGATATGGGGACATTAATAAAGAAGTTATAAGATAAAACTGACCTATGTAAGGATAATAAGATATAAGGAAAAATGACCTTTTGGGCTCTTATTCGGTATGCCTAAGGTAAACTGTTCAAACTCACATTTGCTTGCATTTTTTACATAAGTTTTCAGTGTAAGAGACCTGCATACACAAAAGTTTTAAACTCAAACTGCATTTCTAAATCCAACTTTTCAAGCTCTTTTATTATTATAGTACGTTAAAAATTAAATGGGCAATGAAATTCATACAATTTTATTGCTCGATTTCATTATATCTATTAAATTTATAAAATCATTCTCTGCGCTTATAGTCTTTGACTAGTAACCTTCTTTCAATTCGAATTATTGGTATAAATAGTAGGTGATATTTTTAAAGCTTGTGGATTTTTCTTTACGTAGAATTATTCCATAATTCGTAATCAATATTTATTTCATCCGCAATAGAAGCTTTAGCATTAAGACTTGAAATTACTAAGCTTTTTTCACATATTTTGTTCTTTTCAATGTGAATTTTCAAAATGCATTTTCGAAAAAACACAAATAATTTATGTTTGTAAGTAAATTATTTTTACTATAATTGCAGAAACTTTTTCTGCATTCAAAAATTGTTTCTTTTAGACTATTTCGAACGCGAAAGCGTTTGTGCAATATTTTTTGTTCGTCATTCATTTCAAGAAAAAATATCGCCAAAATTTGGCCATATGTAAAAACTACATAAAAAATTACGAGCTATTAAAATGCTCAAAATTATTAGTTACATTGTAATGTATCGAGCGTAATGGTTTTTCACCATGAAAAAAAAAATCCATTTTGACAATTATCGAGCGTGTACTGAAAAACGTCAAACACTTTTCGGCGACGTCAGCACCAAAGTTCCCGAACCGGAAGTGGGCCTCGGCGATGACGAAACCCTTTTCATTTCTTGATAATCCACAAGCAGTTATTTCATTTTTTGTTATAATTTTGTTGCGTCTAAAGGTGGCTCGTCTGTCGTTCACTGTTCGACGTGCCCGGCAGGTTACCTATTTTATGATACGCAACTGGACATATACACCAATTCAATTCTTCTCTTAGCTATAACGAATCTCGAAAATTTCTTTTTCTAGTATACAACTGAACTTCGTAAATCGTTCTATAAATTGAAATTTACTTATTAGCCAATGCTGACGTTCGTACAATTATTAGTGTAGTTGAAAAATATCACAAATTAATAAAATGATCAAGTAGTTGTTTGATTTTCTTTGATATTTAAATATAACTACAATGGTTATTGTTCGAATATTATAATGCCAAAATAATATAAAGTTATTCTAGTAGTATCCGTATAGAATATTCGCGCCGCCGAAATTCGTACTCAGAAAAGCCAAAATAGGATTAGCAAAGTTAGTACATTAACCATTGCGAGCCCATACTATATCTTTCATAAATGACAACGAAATCTCTTCGATTCCAAAACTATATATATAAGGCTGAGTTATAAAGTTGTTCTTTTCTTTTTAAGAACACGCGTTTTTCAACACATATTGATAGAGAAAAGAAACAAAGTCGTCGTCGATAATTTGGCTAGATAGGCTTGCACGAGGGTGCAGAGGGCATAGATCGTGAAAAATAAATAAATAAATAAATAAATAAATAAATAAATAAATAAATAAATAATTTCAGCTCTGAATAACAAAGAGTCGATTTCGCAAGCCTACATATTCTTGCCCGCTACTCGCACGAGCCTCTGTTGTTCGGGAAGCACTCTCTGAGGAAATCGCGCCTTGCCGCGGCAAGTGTACGTGTACATAATGTAGGCACGTGACGAAACCTCGCACATGCAGGTCTCGCGAGGAAAAACATCGATCGCGAGACGTGTACATATACACAATAAATATTTATAGGTGTCGACGCGGTATTTTTCATCGGTGCTATGTACCATCGGTCGCGGCACGCTTGCCCGTTCGCGCTCGTGCGCGCGCCTGTATGGAGAACTTCCATCTCGCCTCTTAAGGGGATGACTGAGTAAAATCAGGCAAAATCCGACCGTCATGACGCCCCGGCCTACAGTACACGGCATGACAGAATAGATTTTAAAAGGCAATTTTACGCAATATAATAGTCTAAATATTCGCGCATCAATGATGAAAAACTATTGTTTATATATACATATATATACATATATATACATATATATATATATATATATATATATATATATATATATATAACGAGCTTCCTACCGCGATAAACAATTAAAATTTTATACGTAATGATTATATGTGTATATATAGTTTGGAGAAATAATGTAAAATTTTCAGTAACAATTTATATGGAATTTGCTTCGAGCTCGTAAGCATCGAGGGAACAAATGCGCGATACGGTCAGAATATTTCGTGTTTTTTTTTATTTGGAGTACAGTAAATCCGCATAATACTATTTATACAATGCACCTGGCATTTCTCTGAACGTGTATGTGCGCGTCTTCTCTCGACGCTGACCGCCTCGAGTCGAATTTCTACAATTTACATTCGAAATTCCCATTACTTCTCCAACTGCCGGGAAAATTAAAAAGGTTTTATGTATTACGAAAAATTGTGCATGTAAATAATCAAGTCTTTCGTCCGGTTGCACGAGTAGTGACTGTCAAAATCTGTGGCATCCCGCTTAAAGAAGCTTATAAGTATCTTATTAAACCTCACGTGTTATATCAATTTATTTGATTTATATATATAGTATGTATAGCTACATTAAGAAAACGTAAATTGCACAGGGACTGAACAAAGTGGCATGTGTGTATGTATATATATGTTGGATCGGTCAGCGCACCCATTCGTATTGAAATGCTGTTAGTCATTCAATAATATATGCTTAAGCTCGGAAAATCCATATACAATTTTGCGCGGTACATTTGTTGAAATAATGAGCTTGAAATTTCGCGTGTCTCGGAATTGACAAAGAACGCAGGCTTAATAACATTATGAAAATATAAAAGTATATGTAAGTAGGCCTCGAAAAGCTTTTCGATTGAAATTAAAGATATCTTATTGAAAACATTAATTATTATGACATGCTTTAAAGGAACGTACTAAATAATATACTTGTACTGTATATCAATCGCTTTCTTAAAATCTAATTATAGTAACGTCGTCAGTACTCGGACATCAATAATTTCTTTATAATATTTGTATTTTTAAAATGAGATTGAAATATATAAATTTTATATAATAATATAGTTTATGTATTTTTGGGATAATAAAAGCATTTTTACAACTGATTCGATTTGATACGATAGTGTATATAAATCATCGATTTCGGATTGTTTTCTTTTTAAGTCTAAATTTATTTATTAATTTTCATATAAATAATTTTTCTTAATAATTAATTAATAAATTGCATGAGATTTTGATAAATGAAGATTTTATGAAAGAATGAGAGTTTTATAAATGAAAAATTTAGATGATTTTTTTACTGAAATTGTCCAATGAAAATTTGAAAATAATAGTCAGAAGTAGCTATTACTTTACAAGCTGCTAAATTAAAATGAATACTTCAGTCGTGCTTGAAATTAATGAAATCTTATTTTTGAAAATGTATTTGCTCTCAGAAGAAAGGTAAATCCTTCATAATTGTATTCTCGACTATTGCGAATATATAAGAACCTTCTTACGATACGGCCCTTTCTTTAAAAATAATTATACCCCAGTTGGTCAATTTATACAGTACTTAAATTTTCAGCTTCCTCTTTTCAATTTAACCAATCAGAGGAATATTCATTAGGTTTGAATTCGAAATCAAAAGCTATACTTATGTATCAAGAGTTGCGGGAGCGCCTCGGGGGCAAGAATATAGGTACATTAGAGGTTATAGGGCGACCAAGCCTATTATAAATCTAAATTGGAAATTATGAAATACGCTGATTCAATATACAGCTTCATCTATATTATATCGACATTTTAGCTGTTTAAATCGGATTAACTAGTCGATTTTAGTCTTACAAAAATGTTTCCTTAAGATTAATGTAGTCTTTATCGAGATATCGTAATTTAAATGTTTTATTCGTCGAGTTTAGTACATTAAAAACAGTTTTCTTCAACATCTCATAAATGGTCGTTTTGTGACGTCATGTCACATACACTAAATTAATATGTATACATATATAAATTAATGTAAGCATGTGCGATGATCGTAAAAACCTGCGCCAAATATGTAAATATATTTGACCAGTCAACCAATCAGCCGATATACAGTAGACAGCTGACTGACAGCTCACGCGCGTCAGATAACATTGAGGTTTTATGTTTATTTACCTCTTACCTTAATCTATAATTGTGTGTACCGATCGCCTTCAAAATTAAACCTAATTAAACTATATATACGTAAAAGGAAAAAATAATAACTCTATATATTAATTTCAAATTGAACAAAAAATTTTTTGTGGCAAAATATTGAATAGAATAATTTCTAGTTGATCCTAAAAAATATTGTGAAGTGTGAATTTGATATAGCATACGATTATTAAGTCTCAATTAAGGTGTATAGCTCTATGTCACTAAATCGCTGAATTCTTCAAAATTTTAATACACATGGAAATATCGAAGCTAATGTTATTAATTTAATAAAGTATTTTTATTAAATACTATTGCAATTGTGAATTTAAAATAATGCTGAATTGAATCATATAATGAAATTTAAATATTTACTCTTTGCATGCAAAATTTATTTCTATTTATAGTACATTTTGCATTACTAAAGTTTTGATATTTAGTTTTAAATGAAATTTAGATGTGAAAAATACTCATTTTATAAAACTGATAGTAATGACTGCAGTTACTTATTTCATAAATTATATTTGTGCTATTCAGTATATTGAATTGAAATATACCGAGATGATTGCGCAAGATTTAAATTCATTTATTTTATCGATGTATCGGATAACTTTGATATTTTGCAAATGCAAAATTGAAACTTAAAATAATTGTAATAAACTTGTTATATTATTTAATGCCAACAGAATATGAAATATTATTTTTTGGAAAATTTTTCAATTACATTTAAGTAATCATTGCAAATATTGAAATCTTCCAAAATTTTTATATAAAAAGATTGAAGTTCAAATGATCGGTGTTAAATAATATATTATAATCATTAATTTATAAAAATATTTTAATTAATTAATATTTAAGCATTACAATAAAATTTACTCATTTTTAAATGATAAGATCGATTGAAAATTGTTTTTCTATTCAATTAAAAATACTAGTTTAAAATTTTTTTTCTTTTTTTTCATTACGTTATTGATGTGATATCATATTAGAATATAATAGGTTAAAGACCGAGTATCCCCCACAAAGTGAACTGTTACATATTACAATGACGATCGTAATTAATAAAATTTTGTCAATGACAAATAATTTTTCGACTTTAAATATTACATTGAATTCTTTCTTGGACATTAGAGTGTTACATATAATAACAATTTTGTTATAATTTTCATGCTACTTTTTGTTTGTAAAGTTTATTTCATTCCTCAAAAATTCGAAAGGCATTATTGCAGCGTAATCCCGAAGACATAATAAAAATTTCATTTTATGAATATTTGTCAAAACTGATATAAATATTCAAAAATTGAGCAAATTTACATGTACAAAATGTCCAATAGATGAATAACAAGATGTAGCCACATTTTTAATATCTCTTTGCAATAAATGTGTTATTTTCAGAAGTATTGTTCCCCATGCACTTAAACGTAATTAAACGATGTCGTGGATGCGATGAAAGAATTACATCAACTTTCGTACAAAATTACATTTTTAATTTTTCAATGTCAGAAGACATAGTCAATTGTACACTACAATAAATTATTGATTATAATTTAGACAATTGGTAAGAAACAAAAGAAAATTATAAAAACCGTTGTAAAACTAAATTTTTGGAAAAATAGATAGAATTATTAAAAATAAAGCTTTAATCATTAAATTATTGGTATTTACTTGTATGAAAACAATATAGAAAACAAATTATTTAAAAATAATCGAAATACCTTAATCTAAAATGAGTATTAAAAAAAAAATTATAGCTATTATCATAAACGACATCTTTCACCACCGAATTACTTTAGAACATGAAAGACATATAAAAAATTACTTTTGAAAAAGTATAGGTCTTTTGTTTAAATAATTATGAACAGCAATATTAATAAAATTTTTATTTCATAAAAATAAATAAACGATATATAATATTTTACTATATAATAAAAATGATTCACATTCATGATATTTTATACAGGAACTTTTTATGTACAAAATATAATAAGATGTAATATTACTATAATAAATACGAATTTAAGAGGTAAGTGAAATCGTTATATAAGCTGACTCAAGTTTTTTATATTTCGAGCAAAATCATATAACTTTTTTTTCACTGCAAGTAAAAGAATTAGACGAAATCAATTAATTGGTAGTCAAGTACTCTATGTTGAAATAAATATTTTCATAACACAATTACACAAGTTATATATATTACACATATATATATATATATATATATATATATATATATATATATAACATATATATTATACCGTATAATAGGAGTAATATTATATTTTATTCTATTTTCTATATTAAAAGTTATTATATAAAATATAATGGATTTGAATCATTTTTATTATATAGTAAAATATTATGTATCCATATCGTTTGTTTGAAAAAAGTGTTTTATTAATATTATTATTTATAATAATTTAAACAAAAACTTATACTTGCGTTCTATACTTTTCAGGCCGAGAGCTTAAACAAATTTTCCCCTCTTGTGTAAATATTATGCTTTTATTGCAAGAGCTGCAGTTCGAGCGTAATGTTTGCAAAACACGGGAAAGATTGAGACATGCACGTGTGCGGCAGTGCGACAGTTGAGAAATGTGGATAACAAGCGATTGCATACATTATATGATGGAATATATATATATATATAGGTTTAAATGTCACGTGAATCGCTGATTCCATCAATTGAAAAAAAGATCATCGGCTGATCCTCTTTGTGAGGTAACTAGAAAAAAAAAATATATATATATATATATATAATAAGCTAAGAATGAATGGCTGACCAAAGGCACTGCTAGACACGGGGATATTGAATACAGTCATTGTTAGAATTAAGCCTTTTCATATGTCTGTGAAGGCGGAGTGGGTGACATATACACTATAAAGAGAGGTTAAATTTTGATTGGCAGATTGTCTTTCAGGCAATTATCTTTCAGGCAGCATATCAGTGCCACTAGCATCAATCAAGTACTTCGCTTAATTTAAAAGGAGTATTAATATATAGGCATATAAAGGGGCTTCAAATGTCATTAAGACATTCTAATCCTAATCATTGTTACTTAGAATAATTTAAAAATGAAATATAAATTATTTATAAAAATAAACAATACTATTAAAATAATTAGTAATTTAAAAAGAAAAAAACTATTTTATTTTCATTTAGGAAAAAGAGACAAAAATGGAGTGCAATTATTCGTACGTAATAAATCATAATGTTATTTTTGGTATCAGAGTAGTATTAAAGTATAGAATTATATTAAAATATTATACTCATTAAGAATATATGTAACTAATTGTAAGTTAAGAAAATACGCGCAAAAGCGCCAGCTCACCTCATATAGATTAGGGTCAGTCAGACAAAGGATGATTGAATCGGTCTGACTAGGAAGCTCTCATCTACTTAAGACAAAGACTATTGTATATTTTACTTCCAGTTATCTAAAATAAAGATTTTACTAAAATTAAATGGCGTATAAATATTTAGAACATAATTATATTTTAGAGCTTGAATAAAACTAAAGTTATGGTGTGTGCATATATACCACACACGCACACACACACACACACGTCCACGCAGGCACGCACGCACGCACGCACGCACCCATAAAGAGTATAAAACTGCATTAAATCGTAAACATAAGTACAGAATATTATGTTGAAAATAAATTATTTTTGTTTTGAGATTGAATCTATGATTAAAATAATCTGATTTATTTTAAAGTAAATATTGTAGACTGATTAGATCATTAAGACTAATACATCATTTAATGAAAAGTCATTTAATTAAAACAATATTATTGAAGTATATTTCATGAATTAAAAATAATTTATGATTATTTTATTATATTTTATACTTTTATAGATTCGAATCATACTAAATTATTTTATGCATTTCTAGAATCGAATATAAATAATAATGATATAAATAATAATGATTTCATGAAACGATGCTTTTAAAAATCCTAAAACATAATAATATTTTAATACTGAGATATTAAAAATAAATCTCGGATGATTCATATGAATAAAATTTGTAATAATTTTGATAAAACAAAATTTGTAATGAATAAGTAAATTTACAACTAAATTATGAATAGAAAATATAAGTACAGTACACATACATATGATCGTATCAAAATAATATTAATAAATAATACTACAAAACTTATATTAATACGTAAAAATGATATTAGAATAAGTTCGCAAGATAGCGGTTAAAAATCGAGACTAAAGAAAGGGTCTATGAAGAAAGAGAAAGAAAAAATCCGAGATATAGGATCTCGACAACAAGAAAAAATGAACAAGAAAATAAATCCGAACCTACAAAAGAAATTCTATTTCACTTTTTCAAACTGAAATATATTTCTAGTTTATTTCTACTACATTTATATTTCAAATTTTCAAGCTCAAGCATTTCATTTTTCAAAATAACGTTCATGTCTAATTCATTCTTATGTCCGAACTCTCAGCCTCGAGAATTCTGCTCTTTGAAATTCTCAACCTGAAGTGTACTTCAGTATCATCTCAGTAATTTGTCCAGTAGAAATCAGCTGAATACTGAATAACAAGTAAATGAATGTTCAATGACTGACTATTTAATCTCTCCTGTTCTTCATCCTTCCTCAATTTTTTTCTTTAATATAATCCCAGAGGAACTATTTGATTCTTGAAAAAGTTACTTAGTTTAAGAAGTCCATTGGATTTCATAAAATTAAAATTACTTTATAGATCATATAGGAGACAAAGCTATTGGACTGACTCCGAGATATATGCCGTTTTTACATAGAAACGCCGTATTGGCCATCAAGTTTAAGAACTCGGATCAAACTGGAGAAAACTAGATTTTGCAATAATAGGCCATTGTCGTTCCTAATTTTTCCCCTCTATGTTATTTTATTCTTTTTAAGCCAAGCTCAATGTTACATTGTAAGCAACGGGGAAATTTCCAAGCTGTCGTAGATATTGCAAGCTCCAAATACGTTTCTTTAATAATTATACTTGAACATTGCTTATTCTCATGTACCACCAATATATTGGTGTTATTTTTTCATCAATTTCAATTTTCAAATTCAATTTTTCATCAATTTCGTTAATTTTCATTTTCTCAACTTGTTTCTTCTAATTTTTTACATTTTATATATAGATGTCAGATAGTTTATTTATAAAAATTCTTACTAAATCGTTAATACGAATTATTCAAGTTCTATTATATATATTATTTTCGTTAATTATTTAATTTTAGCAAAAAAGTTTGTTATTTTTTTAGATACCGATGATATCAAGTTATTATACATTCCGTTAATAATCTAAAAATGCTCAAATATTGTGATAAACTTCATTTTACAAAATGTATTTAAATTAACTGTTAATAACAATAGATAGTAAGTAAATTGATGGAAATAGCATTAAAATTTTACGAATTTTTAAAAAAAATTATATTTATTATTATTTGTTATAGACAGTTCTAAATCAATTGAATGAATTTTCGATTTTTTACAACTGGTATTCATATTTTGTTTTATAATAACTTTGTGTACCTCCTTCTATTTCTTTATCGATGAGCATTGCATTGATATACGGTCTATTCGCTGAGGCTTTAAGAATCCTGATATAGATAAAAAAATTATTTATATAGATTGATATTGCATAATTGAATAATAGAGGAGATATGTAAGTCTATTGTTTACTTGGCTTATTTTTAAATGTAATTTAATTATGCACACTTTCAGCCGATTACTAAAATTGCCAGATCAGAAATGGACAGCCTGAGAACTGTACGGGCGACGACTAATTATGCTCTGATATTATACAAATAAATATTATTTTTTATTTGATCTTTCAAGAATGTCTTTACGCCTACCAACAATTATTTGTCCTTTATAAAGATAAATGGAATGTATATATATATATTTCGTATACCTCAATCGTTATATAAGGTACATTATCCAAACCGATAACGTTATTCTTAATTTTTACTATTCATCTCATTGCAAGATGACGCTGATCGTTTAGCAAAATACTTACCATATAATAAATATAAGACCTCTGTATTTATTGTTTTTTTTCTGCTGCATTCGATGATTTACGGCACTGATGAGGTGAGGTCATACACAGAACGCATGATAAAAACAATGCTGCAAAAAAATTTGTTGTCTTCAGCAGTGCTGACGGCTGATGGACTTGGATGCTTTCACTTGGTCTAAGTATATTTATATATAATAGTCACGGTAGCTGCGGTCGTGCACAGCGGTATACCGAATAGTGATTATGACAAAATTATATTGAGAGAGAGAGAGAGAGAGAGAGAGAGAGAGAGTCCGTATAGTCGAGCTTCCTATGTGAGGCGAATCGAACTCGCGCGTAGGTGGCTTTTACTAGTACACCTGATGGATCGTAAAATTGGAAAAAGATAGGGCAATACGTGTCTATACTGCTAACTGAAATGCATTCTTGAAATCTAATTTTTCATTATTCAATATAGAAATCGAATATAAATTAATTCGAATATAAATTAAAAATATTATAAAAATATCGGTTGTATATTGCTGTAACTGATGTATGCTTACTAGATAATATTATTTTATTCCGAAGGCTTTTATTTCATTGTGGTTTGTAAAATATGCGAAAGTCTTTTATAATAATATATTCTGATGTAAATCACAAAACAAAAACAATGTAATTCTTTTATATTTATTAAAGAACTGGTCCACGGTAAAAAAAATTCAAGAGTTTTTCCTTCTTCGTACAGTAGTACATTTCCTAATTGCACACTATATTGACGCAGCAAAATTTATGCGTAGCAGTAGTAGTTGACTCCATCTTTTTTTTTTATTGAGCTTACCCAAGCCTATAAAAAGACTTATACAGCTATTATCTCTATATAATGTACATTTAAATATTGTAATTATTTACGATTTTTTTAGAATATTAAAGAACATAGTTGAAGTCGCTGAAACAATTCCAGCCTATCCGAAGACATCGTATCATTAAGAGGTCCCGAGAGTGTCAATCTTGCATTCTATTTGAAACATAAAAAATATATTTGTATAAAAATGTTTGAATAATCAATGCAAATCTAGAAAAATATATTTAAATATATTTAATAGAATTACTGATTTATTTATTTATTTATTTATTTATCTCTGTCAATAATATATATTTATAATCTGTCGTAAAAAAATGGACTTGCATTCAAAGTGTTATAAGTTGTAACTAAAATAGAATTAGCTTTAAATTCACAATGTTAGTGTAATGACGATAAAAAAATCTTTCAAAAATTAGATTAAAATAATGAATTTTTACGATGTTTGTTAATGCATTTATAAAAGTTGGGTCTTTCTATTTTTTTTAGCTATTAGAATATGAACATTATGATGTACAAAAAAAACTTTTGAGATTTTAAAATTTAGACTTTTGTAATTTGTAAAGAACTATATTTGAAGCAATGAAATCGAAGGAACCGCTAAAACTTATCTATTACATATTTTCAATTATGAATTACAATATTATTAATTTTAGTGCAACTGACAGCGGCTATGCTCAAAATTTATAGTTATTAGTTTTAAAAAATATAATACTATAAAATAAACAACGCTCGATAATTGACTTCCCATTAATAGTAGAACCTGGTGCTTCCAAGATATTGGATCAAATATATAAATCTAACATCCTTGATATTGTCAGTCCTGTATATGTTGCTAATGCAACAATCTCTTAAAATTTTCTATGATCTTACATAAAGTAAAAGCGAGTAAAAAAGTTCTTTTTTAAATTCATAAAAAATTTAACATAAACGAATTTTTTTCTAATAAATTAAAATTTCGACAGAGATTTTTATCAATTTACTATTCCTATTGAAATGTTGATAATTTTCATTTCAAAATATTAAACATTTTCAAAATATTGAAGGAGCAATTTATTGTTTGTTTAGAGCATTGCACAACCACTATTATGAAAATTTTTGATAAATGTGTCAAATATAAATAAAATATGGTTTTAATTAATGAGCACTCACATAATATATTATAATAATATATTTAATATATAGAAAAAGCGTCAAAAAAAAAAATTTTTTTTTAATCGAAGCTTAGTCAAAAACAGACTCGATAAATTGTTCGTTAGTCAAATTTTGAATGTGTTTTCTCTATTTATTTGACAATGTATCACAATTTTTTAACCAGCAAATCATTTGTCTGAAGAAAGTCTATGAGATATACTAATAAAAATAATTTCTTTTTTAATCGAAACAATAAGCATATACTTTAATTTAATACAAAAAGCATTATAATTTTGGTTCATCCGTTGAAAAGACGTATTATGCAATTGGTAAAGGAGTATACACACGTCTGTTTAATACGGATCGTTACTACTTGTCGCATTTTGCTTTTTCTAAAATTTCTTAATCAAATCTACCTATCAAATTTATTATCTATATCTTTATAATTTTTAATATATTACATTGTCACGTGTAATTATGAATTTCAAATGAATTTTTTTTCATTATATATTTCAATTAAAATATTTCTATATTTCAGTTTCTCTCTACACTGTATGTTAAGAATACGCGTAGTCTTCAGTGACATATACATAAATGATAATTGGTTATGTAAAGTTTTATAATAACTTAAATTATTTGATAAGAAATGTTTATAATACATCAGTATCGCTCACAAATACCTAAGTAATTAATATCTTGGATGCTTTCGTACATGTTTTCTTAAATGATTAACGAAGTTATATTAAACTTCATTCATTCTTTTAATCTTAATTTACTCAAATTATAAAAAACTCTCAATTATTTGTGTATTTCTAACTAAATTTTTTCTTAATTACTATTCTTTGTAACAGTAGCTAACACTACTGTGTTTATTTATTATTTCATAATCAAGAAATGTTCAAAGTTTATTTTCCTATTTTTCTAGATAATTTGATGATTTCATTTTACAATAATTGAAATTTCTATTCCTTTAAAAAAACTTCCTATAAGACTACACGCATAAAGAGAAACAGTAATCGAATTAAAATTTTTAAGACGTTCTTTTTTCTTCCGTTAATGCTATTATATTCTTTTGCAATTTAAAATATAATATTTTCAAAATTTCGTTTATAATATTGTTTTCCTTTTCAAGTCCAATCGATCATTACGGGGATAAATGGCGAGAACAGCGACGATACCAAGCCGTTTTAACAACACTTTAACTTCTCAAACAAAATAAAACAAAGCAGTATCTAGACACGCGCTGGCAAGGGACACGGGTTGACCATGAGCCAACCCATACTCTCGCGGCCTGATGCTCTCTCGACCAAGCGTGCGCTCCCGATTGTCCGCACTCTCGATACACCGCGCGCGCGCGACGCCGCCATGTTTCCCGACGATGATATGCCGTCGCGGTGTGATGTCATAATAAAAGTGAAAATAACACACGCCTAAACAACGCGCGCTGTGACGCAACCCTTTCACGCATGCGCGCAATTAAAGTCCGCGCGCGCGCGCACGGAGAGAGAGCGCTGGCTTGCCACCGGGAGATAGTCGCGCGCAAGGCTGGTGCCGGTTTACACACACACACACACACACACACATGCAACAAAGTGCGCAATCCGCGGCTTCAGCCTTATACATTACAGCACAGCACTCGACCAAGAGTGCAACAGATATATATGTATATGAGAGTGGGGGAGACGGAGAGTATACGCGCTATCCTATCTCACGAAACACGCGCGTAATTGCATCGGCGGCGCACCACGCGCGGGATCAGTGCACCGCCAGTACTTCGAAGCATCGGGGCGAATAAATATATAAAGTGCACAGTGCAGAATTCGCTATATGTAATACGAGTCGGATGGATCCCAGGTAGAGGATAGAATGGGATGACGAGCAGGAAAGATAACTATATATAGAGGGAAGCAGCACGCACTTATACACCATCATCACCCAGAAGGGCGCGCTAAACGCGTCGTCAGTAGAAAAGGCCCGAGCACGGTACGGACGGTGGAAACTGCACAGTAGCAGAGTGGGTATTAATGCGAACGCGGACGACGACGGTTATATTACATATAGATGTGTATATAAAGGTGTAGGCCATCACTGGGCTTGCAGTCTCTATAAAGTGTATCAGAGAAGTTATGCAGAGAATGAGAGCATTCGGACACCTTGCCTCCAACGCGAGACGTCTTTGATTAATCTCGTAACATGTGAGCAGACGATTTCTCGCGGACGATAACGCACACTGCATCGAGCAGAAACGGCGGCGGCGTGCGGGGCGGTGCATAGCCAGAGAAAGACCCGAGAGGCATCAGTGAGGCCCCTCTGGCCCGTGACGAGAATTCCGCGCGGACGCGGGCGCGCAGCTGCGTTCCCCGCTGTGTGCATAAGGCCGCGCGCTCCCTTTCTCTATCTCTCTCCTTCTCGTTCCTCCCGCCTCCGATTACGTCGAGGTTTCGGATCGCCACGGGACGAGCTTTGGGCCGTCGCCAGTGGAGAGCCGATGCCAATCCGCAGCCCAAGCGCGGCCTCGCCATGGTATACGATATCAAATGGATAATTCCGAAGCTCCGGGGCCCATCCTCGAGCCTCTGGAGCATCGCCAGCAGTATAACCTTCGTCGCAGTCGGTCTCTTCTCGAAAATCATCATGGGTAAGCAAGTCGACTGCTGTCCTAGAAAATATAATCATTGATGCTGTCTGCTTTCTCTCTTCCTCTGACCATCTCGCTTCTCTCTGCTCTCTTTGGTAGTTTGGTCTGCGACTGCCTCTGATGTCTGCAGTCTCTCTCTCTCTCTCTCTCTCTCTCTCTCTCTCTCTCTCTCTCTCTCTCTCTCTTTCTTTCTCCCCCTCTCTTCTCCCCTCGCTCCGCTCCCCTGTCACCTTTCGCTTATACAATATCATGGTTTTTGCTTTCGAGTTCAAGCTTCAACTCTTCAAGCATTTATTCTTCAAACTGCGGTTGTGACCTTAACAACTTGTATGCTTTGGAAAACCTACATCCTGCACAACCACATAGCCCTCTCTCTTTTGCTTCCGCTTCTCTCTCTCTCTCTCTCTCTCTCTCTCTCTCTCTCTCTCTCTCTCTCTCTCTCTCTCTCTCTCTCTCTCTCTCTCTCTCTACCTGTTTATGCAGTATAATAATTTTTAAATTATAAAATTTAAAGTCCATTTCTACTTATACCATTCATAAATATGCAAACTATAATGATAATAGTCTTTTTCATTTTCTCTAATATGTTTTTTTGTTTTAGTTTTCAATATTAATTGAAAAGAATAATAATAATAAGTTTTTATTTGTAGAATGGCTAAATAAAACTACTGTTTACAATAAACACATCATTGAAACTGCTATAAAATCAAGACCAAAAGAAGTTCCTTTGATTACTGTTTCAAATCATCATAGTTGTTTTGATGATCCTGGTATTTGGGGTAAGTTGTCTTAAATATTCATAACAGTATTTTTTAAGTATTAATAAATTCTAAAGATACCTATAATAGATCTTGGTTTAATACAAAATTATTTTGATATATAAAAATATAGATCTCGGTCAACGTTTGAATGCTTGTTATTTGCAAGTTCTTTATAAAGAACCTATTCTATTTTGAAAACAATATAGAATTTTGATTTTACTGAATAGATTTATCTTAAATTTGTTAATGCCAGTAATTATAGTCTTTTACTTCAAGAGATATAATAATTTTTATTAATACTCCTTTAGGAACACTTAATTTAAAATATTTGTTGAATCGTCACAAAATGAGATGGTCATTAGCAGCTCATGATATTTGTTTTACAAATGTGTGGCATTCTTATTTTTTTACGCTTGGAAAATGTATACCTGTAATACGAGGTAATGGAGTTTATCAAGAAGCTATTGATTTCTGTATAGAAAAGTTAGCAAAAGGTGATTGGGTTCATGTTTTCCCAGAAGGCAAGGTTAACATGCTCAAAGAAAATTTAAGGTATATTTCAATAATCTGTCTATAAAAATTAAATATAATTATTTTAATTTTATATAGTTTCTAAATAAAATTTATGTACAAAACATTTTTATATTTATAGATTTAAATGGGGTATAGGCAGATTAATTTTTGAATCTCCTGTAGTACCACTTGTTCTACCAATTTTCCATTTAGGCATGGATCAAGTTCTTCCAAACGAACCTCCATATATGATTAAAACAAATAAAAAAGTAACATTATATTATGGAGAGCCAATAGACTTTAGTGAAATGATAACTGATTTAAAAAAATCTAATACTGATGAAGTACAAGCTAGGAAAGCGATTACTGATCGTATTCAAAATGAACTACTGAGGTATGCAGGTATAAAAATCCACTTACATTTTTTATTCTCAACAATTATTTTTAATTCTAAATTATATTTATAGATTAAAAACTATAACAGAAGAACTTCATGCACGACTTTGACATCTAAGTAATATCTGACACAATCGTCAGGTTTAGCCTTGGAAATGGGCACAAAGTATGAAATCAGGATATCGGTACTATTGTACTGCAAAAAAATGTAAAATTATTAGAATTTTTATAATTAGCATAATTTACACAAAGAAGGAATTTATATATCAAATTACCTTGACATATTTTTATATCAAAATCATTTTTTTTAATGAAGTCACGAAGTGTACAGGAATAATGTACAGATTCTAGAACAGGAAGAACTGTTAATCAGTTCTATTATACATAATAACATTTTTGCTTTTATAGAAATTTCCTGTACTTACTCATAATGTACCACCTAAATCTTCAATGAAATAATGGTACAAATATGTACATATTTTCAAACATAATTTTCCCATAACAGAATAATGGAATATTTCTATTTATATGGTCAACATAAATATTGAAATATGCCAGAAAATGACACCACTTTTCTACAAGTATTGACAAAATGTTAAATAATAAATATAGATTTAGCATATTTAGTCATTAAGCTAGATCCCTATGCTTTGTAGCACAATGTACATAATGAAACTCATGAATTTATTCATATACTATGTATTTAATACCAAATGCGACTGAACATTAAATGCCTTTCTTATTATTAAGTAAAGTTCGTTTTTTACTATTGTCTTTAAAAATGTAAATAGAAAGTTGAGTAAAAGGTATTGTTAAAAATCAATGTTGTTTACTTTTTAATTTACTTTATTCATATCTCTTGTCAGCAAAAAATACATAGTCGAACATAATAGCTTAATGAAGATTGTTATTAACTAGCATGTTATTAGCTAGAATGATTTATAAAAATTATTTAATTTTGACCTTACACATGATTTAAGGTAGGAAATATTGTTCCTTTTTAATTTTAAACTTTTTTTTAGTTAATATATGCATTATAGCTATTTTTGTATATTGGAAACATTCCTCTTAATATCATTAATAATTCTTTTATAATTCAAAATTTAACTGTACATTTTATAATATAATTTCATACTACCTTTTAACCCAATTATTATTTAGGAATATTAAAGGAATGGGTAGATGAAGAGCTCAGACAATTATATTTTACGGAAAAAAACCATCTATAGAAAATATAGCTAAAAATGAGATGGATATAAATTATAATTTTTTATCAATTCAACTAAACGATATAAAACATAAAAGTATTTAAATATTTTTATGTTATAAAATTTTACTATAAAATTGTTGAAGAAACTGTATTCTTTAAATCTAAAAGATATTCTTTATTGTCTGTTTATTTCGTCAAAGGCTACTAGGTAGTAATTTCTTTTTTAATACTGTGATCTTAAAATTAAATTGACTCATTATTACCCTGAACTCTTCATATAAAATATACAATAAAACAAATTTTTAATATAAATAATTATATTTATAACCATTGATATCACAATAACTGAATTAGACTAAATTGAGGTTTAAACGGTTAATAGTAAACATTAAAATTTTTATAAAACATTAATGCGTCCAATAAGATTAGCATAAAAAAGAAAATAAATTAACGAATCTCTTATAGATTTCAATATATTTGGAAGATTCCTATAATATTATATGTAACGTTTTGGTTCTTATGCATATTTATTTAATTTTCACACGGAAAAAAATTTAGATAGATGCAACAGCAAAATTTATAAATTATGGATACTAAACTATAATTTTTGAGATTTATAAAATCGATTTTACTTTTATAATCTTCTTATCCGCTATCTTTTTAACCATAAGATAATTAGAATTGAATGACAGATGTATTGAAACCCGTCATGGACTTACAATAAAGAAAATTCTGATTATATTAGTAAAGCAGATACATACTTCAGTATGACCCATGGCATGATTCAATATAATGATGTTACTTAATTGGAATTAGAAGTATATACCTGACCTGAGATTAGTTTATCTCAACAATTCATAACTATTTTGAAATTTTAATTCTTTAATTATTTATATGAACTCATTACTTATTATTATGTAATTCAATATAATTAACAATTATATATTTTCTTATAATAATCAAGTTTATTCATTTATATGAAATTCCAAATTTTTTTCCGTGCACTGACATTTTTTTTTTGCTAATAACTTACTATGGCATAGCAATACATTTGTATATTTATATATGTATGTATGTATGTATGTATGTATGTATGTATGTATATATATATATTTCAGGATGGACCAATTTTCAAAAACATACATAAATAAAATTAATAAATATTTTTATCGGTCTTACAGTCAGACTGTTTTTGTTTATAATCACCTTTGTATAATTTGAAATATAAATTACTACTAAAATTAATAATTGAAAAAATAAAAAATAAAAATAAAATGAATCATATACTGTTAGTAAAGAACAACTTATAGATTACTTGTTTTTTAGTAACAATTTCCATTTCAGATTCTACGTGGATAATTATAAACAAGAACAATTTGACTCTCTATATATTAGTATAGTAGATCATTATATAAAGACTGTAAGGCCAATAAAAATATTTATTAATTTAATTTACAATTGGCAAAAGTGAAATTTTTTAATTAACACACATAGATGCACACATTCTTTTTTTGTTATTAACAAACTGTTATACATGATAAAAATGTATGTTACAATAATTGAAAATAAGAAATTCCTTTGTATATAATTTTCTATCTATGTACAAAAGCTTTCTTTTTATTTTTATTTATAGATGATTCCTTATCACTATCAAAAATATGACTAATTAATTGAATTATTAAATTCATTAGTTAAACTTGTAGCAGGATTTTTTTTTTAATTAATATTTTTTAATATATTATTTATTATTATTTATTAGCATCCACACGTGAGCGACAGCGTAAAAAACTAGATATAATTTCAAACATTATATTAGTATATGAAAAGATTTTTGTTAATATTAAACTACAAGAAAAATCAAACACAATTTATTTGCTCTCTGCTCATTTTACTTGCATATATGTAACTTTATGTAATATGCAATTAATTTATTCAAAACGTATAAACTGTAGGATTTCTAAATTCTCTGATCTATAAGTGTAGGCCCGATACTCCAATCTAATTCTACTTTCACAAAAATTGTAGTTCAACCATAAATCACAGCACGGTGATGAATTTCAATTAATTTTTCTTTTAAGGAAACGTCGATTCATAATTCATTCGTACAAAAATCTTAAAACTGAGGTTCATATCTTAGTCTAAATATATATCGCCAATGAAAATTTATTCTAGCACAATGGAGAATATTTTAATAGGAAGATTTTATACACATGTGAGATAAACATTTGCATGATTTTAAATTGGAATGTAAAGTAAACTATGCATATGTTTAACGTCCTAATATGTAAATAACGTCAATGGATGCCATTGGTGACGTTACGAAGAGACGCTTTATTAAAAGAACAAATACTTCCTAGCAAAGCTGCACGCTCATTTTCTAATGGTGTTTTTAATCCAACTGTACTTGAAGTTACTGGCATCGGTGGTGGTAAAGGGCACTCATCCTTTTTAAATTCTTTGGAACAGTTTGATTGCACTTCAGTAGAACCTTTAAAAATTTTAAGATAAAAAATATAGAATAATAGTATCATATACAGATATATTAAATAAATAATTGTATAAATAATGATTAACAAATAACATTTAACATAAAAATGCAGTATCTACAATGTATATAAAAAAACTAAATAAAATAGAAAATTACTTAATGAATCTATTATTTAAGTATATACATATAATTAGAAATGTTGTACAAATCATTTTAACATCTATCAAAATTATATAATTGCTACAATATAAATATTACAAAATCTAATAATGCATCCAATTATTTATCAATTGTTAATTCATATGCTATAGGTTAAAAACCTGTCAAATGATTTATGCGACACCACTGTTCGCAGTCTATGCCATCAACTTTTATGTCCAGCTTTTCAGATACAAAAGAAAGAATATTAGTACTGTTAAAATACTATTAAATATAAAATATTTATATTTACCATGAGATGGTGGTGTAAGAGTACCGACACTAGTTGCTGTAGATGTACTAGTAGGGCTGTCGGATCTCTCTGAATTTTTACCATTAATTTGTTTGGTTCCATTTGTAGACAACTGGGTTGCTGATCGTTCTTGGGCTAATTTTTGCTCTTTTTTCTAAAAGTAAAATTTAAAAACGACTATTTAAAAATGAAAGAATATACAATTCTTTAAATAATTATTAAAAATGTAAATATTAAAATATGTTTGTATAAAAATCAATCATTATTCGGATTATTTTTTTCGTGAATAAATATATAAATATAAAAAATATACAAGTATATGCATATTTTTGTTCTCAATATTTTAAGAACATACCAATTTATGCTTTCGTTTCTTCATTTCTTCTTCCGAACTCATCATTTCTTGAACCTTAACTAGTCGCTTTTGATGTCTAGCTACTTTTTGCTCATCTTTCAGTCTTGACTCTGCTTTATTAATAGCTTCCAAAAGTGCATCCTTCAAATGACTATTAAGTTTAAAATGTGGTTTGTCAACCATACTAACATTGGAATGAATATCTCGTGCAGCTGTTTCAAAAAATGGATGTTCCATTAACTGAGCTACTGTAGGAAGATCTTGTTTCAAGGCTTCATGGGATAAAATAATTTCTAGAAGGTTTTTTAATTTTGAATCACAGGATGGTAAATCAGAATTATCAATTGTAGCTTCTAACAAAGGTCTACCAAACGCCATTTCATAAATTACATGTCCAAAAGAATATACATCCACTTGAGTCTGCAAATTAAAAATGGATCTAGTAAATTTAATTTTTGTTTTAAACATATCATATTTAATATATCAACATATTATGCTTACAGATGAATGAAGCTTCCGCCTTTGAACTACATAAGGTCGGTAAAATGTTGGTAAACCTAAAAGACCATTTTCTATATCTAACAATTTTACTCCAGTGTTCGTTAATATAATATTTCCTGTGTGCAAATGCCCATAAGGTAAACCTTTTTCATGAAGAAAACTCAGAGCTTCTAAAATCTACAATTTTTAATATAAATGGATGTAAAATGAATGTGTTTAGTACAGATATTAAAAAAACATACTTGATATGAATAATTAGAAATTTCAGTGATAGTTAGTAATTTTGTCTGTTTAGGATTTCCATATTTTTTAATGAAAGATTGCTTTGGCTTGGTACAACATAACACATCTCTTAATGTCCCATCAGGATGAAAATTACGAATGGTTAAAGCACCATTTTCTGTTACATATTGATGTATTATTGGTTCTATATAATTATGTTTTAAACCTCCAAGGCTTTTAAAAACTCCTTGCATGTCCTTGTCTTGTAAGTGTTTATCAGGTCCAAATTCAACCCAAGCAAGAAATAATTCTTGTTTAGGGTTTTGCCTATTTTTAACTGTATAATAATGTTTTCTTAATCTCCATCCCATATCGGGAATCGCTTTGCCAATTTCAAAGCTGGCATCACTACGTAAAGCTAAGGATACTTGCTGCAATGCTATCTCTTAAATATAGTAAAAATACAATATTTAATTTAAGATCTATTTACTCAATTTTTGGTGTCAAAATGTAAAATACTAACCATGAAGAGGTGCAGTGTAGTTTTCAGGATCTAAAAATTTTTTCATAGGTAACGACGATGCCAAAATGGGATTCATTAGTATTACGTTCAAATAATTCTGAAATTGTAAAATAAGATTTCAAGAAATAATTAATTAAAGAATAAACAAAATAAAAATATATACAAACCTGTAGTGCTGCTTGTCTCTGAATTATAAAGTCTGGTTCCATATTACCAATAATCCTTTTGGAAGGCAATGGCAAATTAAGGCCAGATGCAGACAAAACTGAGTGTAGCTGAGCAAAGTCATTGTATCGTCTGCAAACTCTCCAAGAATTTTCAGGTAGTGGCCCTCTTTGTGTCCTAATCACATACTCCTGCAAATATACGAGTTATTATTAATCATCTAGTCTATTTTTAGTTCCATCTATTAACTGTTATATCCTTGAATCCTCTATAATAATCCATTATTCAATAAAGCATTAGCAAACACAGTTATTAAAGCACATAACATCCATCATAATTTAAAGAAATTAAAGATCAAATAATCAATTAAGTTTCCTGAACAATATATGCACGAACAATAATCGTTTATTATATTGCAAACACTCCAATTGTAACAAAGGTCTACTAAAAAATATCACCGTGTGGGAGTTGATAGTTCTTGCATTCTCGATAACGCTGATGAGGGTCTCTGTGTCGTCTAGCAGCACTTTATTCGTGAATTTCTTCTGAAAGAGAGCCATTGATCATATTAAATGAGGCTGATAGCAGCAGCAGCAGCCGCGGCCGCGCAGGGCCCGCTGTACAGCGGGGCGATCTGCGTCGTACAGTATCCGTCCCGTGATTTCCGCGCGGCGCCATGTATGACGCGCCCCAGAATCATTTCAGTACATTACAAAGGTGATTAACGAGAAAAGACTGCAGCGAAGACTCTAACCAGCTGTTTGGGCAACAGCGAACGGAATTCCTTTCATAAAAATGCGTATTTCGTCTATTCACCTTCTAGTCCCTTGTTGCACTGTGAATATGTATATGTATATATCTGGTAATGATATATATATATATATATATATATATATATATATATATATATATAATCTATATACGAATCTAATCACTGAGTGATAAGTGATAAGTGATCAGTAATCAGTCAGATCAGTTGATAACTATAAATATACTATACATATAGATGACTACTTGTTCAGTTTCCTAGCAGTTCCCTGGTCACTGGCGCCTTCTTTCAAAGCAAAATTAATGCTCGTGATGAAATATCTTTTATGTTTTTTTTTCAACGTCAAGTTGTGTCCTATATACGCAATCAACAATAGCAAGAATCACGATGAGCAAGAAAATACATCGAAAACATTACTTTTATAATGAAATCAAAAAATATATGCTTTACCTGTATGTAGTGATCCTTCATTTATTTTGAGTGGCGCCGTCTGCTGTTGAAAAATAAAATCATTCGAGGTCACAGCATCGTAATGTCTTACCCCTACGAGACACGATCGATGCGCGCGCAATGTTTTGTATAAGATAGGAATTTAAAATATTATATAATATTTATCGGTATATAAAAATGTCATGCTATAAATATATATCTACTCACTTATATTTAATTATTTTATAATAATTGCAACGCTCCGTCTCCTCTCTTCCTGTCGGTTAGTAAGACTTTATTTTTTAATTTGGATGTTTATTGTCAGAATAACTCGTACCCTGGATAGTTTTTTTGGAACTATTAACAAAAAATATATTCTCTATAAAAACTAATACGAAAATAAATAAACAATATAGCTATTAAACAATGAGGAGTGGTCTCCTTCTAGATTCTCTGTAATATATAGTATAATGAAACGAAAAAAATAAATTATTATTTCGTGTGCTTCTCGTATGTCTATGTATATATCCTCAGGTGGAAGAAGGCGGACCTTACCTAGATTCTTCCATTTGGCTAGGATCTGGTGGCGCCCAAAGGCGAACATCCTGGTCACCTCTCCGAAGTAATGCCTAACGGTGATTTCTGGGGCGTGGAGTTGAGCCTGGAAGAGGAGGTCTCCTCGGTGCACGACTGCCGACTCCGGCTTGCAGCTCTTTTCAGAACTGCGGGAAGCAGTCGACGGAATGCACCGAGGAGGTAGTTTTTAGTGGGTGTGCCTTTGTGTTCCTTTGTCCCACATACCCGAGGACCCGTCTCCAGGATTCATAAATGATTTTTCCCCTCCTCTAAAGAAAAAAAATTCTATCTCTTTCTATTATTTATATATTCATCGATATTTATTTCGCGCTGCTGGGTTCGTCTATTTACATGAAATCGAGTGAATTTACATTTTTGTTTTGTGTTTCGGAGTGATTCTTTCTAGTTTTTAGAGTACCCTATGGTTCGCTTTAGTTAGTGATATAAAAAGATCGAAATTTTGATCAGAATATATTATTTGTTGTTAGCAAAAGTAGCGCTTTCAAGCGTTTCTTATAAATCAAACAAATTAGGTCGACTAGTCATCTAGTGATATGAATTGCAATTGCAAAGCGGCCTATCTGGCATAAATTTTACCGGAATATTATAATAATTTCATTCGGAGAAAAGGGGAGTATTTTCTCCGACTAAATTATAATAAGTCTCGAATTGAATCGCTTTTACTCCGGTGAGTTTTCCTTATACTTTTTCAGATGAAATAAAATTACTTTTGCCTCGTGCAAGAGGTTTTAGCTTTAGTTTTAGCTTTTCAATGGAAAGGGAAAAGGATCGGTCGCTCGGCAGAGTATCGATTCGTTTCGTTACTCAAAAGGTATCCTTCCTCAGCGAGTACCGAAAGTAAATCACCCCAGGAAAAGGAGGATCCGTCGGAATGTCTTGATTCGTTTCTCTACTCGGTAGGTATCCTTCCTCGACGAGTACCGAAATTGAACCGCGCTCCTGGAAAAAAATTTACGCACTTTTATATATTGTAAAATTACATTAACAATTTTTTGGATTGACTTGATTTAAATTGATTTAAATTAATATTATACCTAATATAGATTTAATTTATTATATTAATTATTATATGCTTAATTGATTGTATTCTTGTGCTTTTTTATTATTTT
The DNA here is from genome assembly GCA_018907035.1 of Sycobia sp. Sy_11. Classification (NCBI taxonomy): domain Eukaryota; kingdom Metazoa; phylum Arthropoda; class Insecta; order Hymenoptera; family Epichrysomallidae; genus Sycobia; species Sycobia sp. Sy_11. The sequence goes on from JACCIC010000187.1 coordinate 898,911, forward strand.
ATAACACGTGTGTATTATTATATTTACTTTTGTCGGCTATATCTATTTATCTTTACATAAAATAAATTCATACGCTTATTAATCCTAACTGATAATTTAAATAATTAATTTAATTCTTTTTTCTCGCAACTCACGTTACATTTCCCTCTTTTGTCCGTAGCGGAAATGTATCGGAACGAGACAAATTTTTGTTTTTAGATCAATCGAAAAATTCATTTGGAACTTTCGTCTTTTACAGCGGTTACTCGTCGCACCTGCGCCGTTTTTTGAAAGATATATAAGATGTATCGGGTATCGCTGATAAATATTCGTTACTGGCCATGTCCTTCTAGATAGCGAATGATTTGACAGTCTGGGAAGACGAACTCGAGATTTTCTTTTCTATGTGATGGTTTATCGCAGTAGGGTGTCATAAGTAATTCCTGTTTACGCTTTTTAATCCTAACTAAAAATTTAAATAATTAATTTAATTTTTTTTCTCATAACTCACGTTACATAATAATATTCTCAAATGAAAATATATAGATAGGCGCTAAGTCATTGTCTTATAATAAAATATAAATAGGCGCAGTCATTGTCTTGCATGACAACGCTTGACCACATATTGCGAAAGCCGTCAAAAACACTCTATTGGAGTTCGAATGGGAAGTGTACCGCTCCCAAGGTACTCGACAAACATAGCGCCTTCTGATTACCACCATGTACTCACTTCCAACATGTTCAAGAAGTGTGAGAATTTGTGGATGATTGGGTTGTCTGGAAATCACCATCGTTCTTTCGCCAATGTATCGCCTTATTACCAGAAAGATGAGAAAAAGTAGTAAAAAATGATGGAAAATATTTTTATTAAGCGAACGTGTATCGATTGTGCATCAGAAAAGTCCTTTTTCCATTAAAAAAGGTCGGAAACTAAGTTCACCTCCTAATATATTCGTGCGGGCCGAGTGAGAAAGGGCGAAAGCGCGCGGGCATACGTTAGAGGGGGATAATAAACGCAGAGTATCCTATACGGTCCTCTCGGCACGATTATTTCTTGCTACGTGAGGTCTATACCCTCCCGCGTATTTCGCACCTTCTATCCAGCGGTAAAGACAGAGTGAGAAAGAGAGCTTATATTGTATACTCTCTCTCTCTCTCTTTCGTGTTTGTTGGTATGATTATGTACATTAAATTAGTGTCTGTATAGTATTAAAAGCGTCGGTTTTCCTTTTCGCGTTATTGTTTTCCCTTTTCGTTCGTTTTTCGCGCTATAATTTTCTTTTATAATCATATAATTTTATAATCAAATATCATGTATTATTTGGTAATGTATTGTTTTAGTGTGTAAATTATTATTTTATATAGAATATAATTAATGTAGGTTTTGCGCGGCTGATATATCAAGTCGTCGCAAAGCTAATATAAGTTTGGTATTAGCTTACCGTTACATATGGATCAGTATCCACAAAAAATTGGATCCACAATCATTCTTAGAAATAGATATGATGATAACTTCTTAGCTGACAGAGATACATTGATTGAAGTCGTTCAAGCATATCATGAGCTTATTGAAGTCCTTAGTTCTGCTGACATGTCTGTTGGAAAATGCGCAGCAAATCACAAAAATTTTAATTTATTGAATTATCAATACGCCTTTAAATTATCAGAAAACTGTTTAGACTCTTGGTTTTTAATGGAATCCTTTTAACGATGCTTTTCATTTTCAAGTTAAATTTGCTTTAGCACCTCCAGCAACCACAAAGCGTTCTATTTTGTCAGAAGTATCTAAACTCTTCAACCCTGTGGGATTTTTGTTTCCAGTTATTATTCATGTAAAAAGACTAATCCAATGTTGGTGGATGGAATGTGTCGATTGGGATTCCACAGCTTTAGGTTGAATTCAGGAGGAGTGATTTTTGGTTCTTAGAGAAGATTTGAGTTCGACGTTGGGTAAAGATGTGCAAATCTGTATCCTGGAATTTGAAAGAGTTTTGTAATGCTTCTGAGCGTATTTTCATAGCTACAGCTTTTATGATTTTTCAAAGTGTCAGATGTGTTGTACCATGATTGTTCATCGCTAAATTTAAGGTGGCTGCATTTAAACTTGTCAGTACAACAAAGTTGGAACTCTGTGGTGCAACATTATTAGTGAAACTTATGTCTAGAATTTTTTCTAAATTAGATTCTGCTCGTGTATTTATTTATTGTTGGTCTGACACAAAAGTTGTTCTGGCTTGGCTAAGGTCACATCTATCTTGATGGAAAATATATATTATAAATATAGTTAGTGAGATTATAACCTTCTGCCGACAGCTAAGTAGTAACATGTGCCGTCAGTACATAATCTAGCAGATTTAGCAACGAGAGGATGTACTGTATTACAGTTCAACAACAAGAACCAACTATCTGGTGGTCAGAGTCTATTTGGTAGACTCAATATAAGCCTTTGTGTCCATTCAATCATCTGAAAATTCGTCATTCAACTGAAGTGTGGTTTAGTTCAAGATAGGGCAGAATGGTTTTCTAAAGAGCACAAAAGAAGTTTTTTTTGGCTAAAAATATTTTCAAAGCAACTAATACTTTAATTAAATTAGTCTAACTTTCAAATTTTTCAGTAAGGTGCGAAATTTATCTTCAGGACAGCAACTTCCATCAACATATCCATTACGCAAATTAGTACCACTTATTGGTACTGACAATTTGCTTCATGTAGGCAGTAGATTACAAAATTTTTCCTTATCTGAATCAGATCCTATTAAAGACGCATCATATAACCATTTCACTTATTGAAAAAGCTTATTTTTGAATATTACATGGCGGAGTTATATTTGTGCAAAGCTATTTATCTAAAAGTTTTTGGATAATTCATGCTTGACATAATATTGTTGGTCAAGTAGTTTGTCAATGTGTCACATCTGTTCGACATAATACTCGCACTCAAGAGCAGTTGATGGCATCTCTCCCTGCAATTAGAGCAAGACCTGCTCCACCTTTGCAAAATACTGGAGTTGATTTTACAAGCCATTTTTTTATTCAGGCGTCTTCTGGAAGAGGACAAAAGTCGTTTAAAGTCTGTGTAGCAGTTTTTGTATGTTTGGTCGTTAAAGAAGCTCATTTGAAATTAGTATCTTAGTATTTTTAGGGCTTACGGAGATTTACTACTCATTGAGGTCTCTGTAAAGTAATTTACAATGATAATGGCAGAACCTTTCTAGGCAGCGAAGCTGAATTTCAGCGTCTCTTTATAAAAGCGTCTACTCCAGTGCAAATAATTACGTCTACTCTGACCAAGGATCATATGGAATGGCGTTTTATTTCTCCCATAGTTCTTAATTTTGGTGGGATTTGGGAAGCTAATGCAAAGTCTTTCAAAAAATATTTGTACAGAGTTATAGGCGAATCAAAATTGACAATTGAGTTATTTTCAACTTTCCTGGTCAATATTAAGGAGTGTTGAAATTTTCGACTACTCAGTACACTTAGTTCAGTTCTGCAGATGTGAGTGCGATCATACCAGGTCATGTTCTAATTGGCGGTCCACTTCTAATAGTACCTGAGCCATTTTATAAAATTCATGAATTTCAAACTCTTTGCACCAACCAAATGGAGATTAACGCAGCCGATAAGAAATCGTTTTGACAGAGATGTCAAAAAGAATATCTAGATCAGTTAAAACAGAAAACCAAGTGGCTTAAGTCTAATTATAACTTAGTGATTTGGTTCTACTTAAAGATAACTTTCTTCCTCTTGAGCGGTATGTTTGCGCTACTTACATTATAAAAATAAGTTTCAAGTCTTACAAGGTTGAAAATTGGCATTCAGTTTTTGGTTTAGTGATACAGACAAAGAAGTGTGAATATAAGTTCTAATACTACGGCTACGCTCTGGCCTTTTATGCTTTAGTTTTTTATCTTTAATCAAGTTTCGACACTGATATCTATAACAAAGACATGCGTCCGAGCTCACTTTCGATTTATCAGAGTTGTTTTAGTCTTCTGTTAAATCCACCTATTTTACTTACTTGTGAGCATAGCGAACTATTGGTAACTTAAATATAATATGCGATTCGAAGTTCTTTACAATTTTTTGAATAAATATTGAAAATTGCTGAAATATATCAAAATGAAGTCTAGAAAATGTTATAGCAGTGTGTTCCGTATATTCTTTCGGCATATGCTTGCACATCAATAATAATAAAACCAAATGGCATTCGTCGGTCCTTGAAAATCCCCTTATTTATTGATGAAAAACCTGGTCGCCAGATGACCAAAATATTCTACCATAAATCTTACTCACTTTGGTAGTCTTTGGGAGAGTGCCGTAAAATCGGCTAAATACCACCTCAAGCGCATAATAGGTGAAACAAAACTTACTTACGAAGAATTTTACACACTATTAACGGAAGTTTAAGCCTGCTTAAACTCCCGTACTTTATCTCCTCTTTCTAACGACCTAAACGATCTCACACCCTTGACACCCGGACATTTTTTGATTGGAGACGCTCTAAAGGCTCTGCCACAACGAGATTTACGCCAAATTAATGAACATAGATTTAAAAGATACCATCACATTCAATATATGTTACAGCATTTCTGGCAACGCTGGCAGGGAGAATATTTGCCTCAACTTCAAAAAAGACAAAAGTGGAATTAAGAGGGATGTGCAATACGCACTGGAACGATGGTTTTGATACGAGAAGATCACGTTCCTCTTATGGAATGGCCTTTGGGCCGTGTGATTGAAACAAATCCTGGAAAGGGCGGCAACATAAGGGTAGTCATTCTAAGATCATCACTTGGAGAATTAAAAAGACCAATTACAAAAATATGTATACTACCCATTGAAAAGCCCGCCCAGAACAACGATAACGGACCTTTTAAAGAGTGATAATCTTCTTTCTCTCTTCTATTTTGAGAACAAATTTACTATACCTTCATTATTATAATTGTTCCCATCTTTTGAAAAACGTTGTTTGAAGGCCAGCGGTATCTTCCGTACATTCTTTCGGCATATGCTTACACATCAATAGTAATGAAAGCAAATGGCATTCGTCGATTCTTGAAAATCCCCTTGCTTATTGATGAAAAACCTGGTCGCCAGATGACTAAAATATTCTACCATTAATCTTACTACTATGGTCATTAGAGCGCCGCAGACTTGCCGCATTGGTACGTGACAATTAGGGTTCTTGAGGCATTAGTGTACTGCATATTATACACCCAATCACTGAAAGAGCCGGCACTCTTCGGCTACCTGAGTTGCGTGAAAAACGCTGCGGTTGTACCAGGACGGGGGATCGCCGGGGGAGTGTGCGTCTACGATAGACCAACGACATTCTGTCTCAGTGCCGAAGTACACTTGGAAGGTCGAATGGGGATCGCATCGATATTATTGAAATATATTTGCATCGTAGTGAATAATTAAATGTGTTGTATTATATTTGAATAAAATATATTAAATTTGAATTTCACACAGCGTTTTGAGTTTTCTTTAAAATTCATGCGCAAACATTGGTCCTTTGAGCCGGATATTTTCACCTATGTGCTATCAGTGAAAAGTATTGAACGCTTCTTAAAAATTCGTGAACAATAATAGTGTACTATACGAGGCAAACTGAACTATTGTAAAATAGCGTGCACGAATCTTTACTAACTTACTACGGTGATCATACAATGCATATATAAAAGGACACTAATAAGCGCAATACGACCGAACTTGTTAACGTATTCTTGAATGAACTTTTATAAACAAACTTGTGAATGGACTAACATAAAGTGATTTGTGAAATTTGTAAAGTAATTTGAGAAATTTGAGCAAGATAAACGTTCAAAGATATGCATTTTTTAGCGATTGCATTAATTTAAAAATTCACGGCTTCTGTGACGATTCCGAGGCCGTGTATGGAGTATGCATCTACTGCCGTTCTACTAATTCTAATAAAAAACATATTTTAGGTTTACTCTGCACTAAATCCAGAGTAGCTCCTCTTAAAAGATTATCTCTGCTACGTTTGGAACTCTTAGGTGCATTACTACTCGCTCGGCTAGCTCACAAGGTGAGCACAGCTTGCAGTGTGTCAAAGGTTCAATGGCATTTTTGGTGCGATTCGAGCGTCGCGCTCTCTTGGATAAGGACGCAACCACACATGTAGAAGACCTTCGTCGCAAACAGAGTAACGGCGATTCAGGAGTTAACCAATGATTATTGGAATCACGTTAGCTCGTCAATGAACCCTGTAGATTTGATTTCCCGAGCAATAAATGCAATTGCATTACTCGAATCAAGCCTATGGTGGGCGGGGCCATCATGGCTCTCTCTAGGGCGAGATAACTGGCCCTTGCCCTTCACAGGTACTGAACTGGAAGAAACGACTGAACGAAGACTGAACGTAAGCAACCTACGCGTACACAAAACCTCATATAAGGAAACGACCGTACAAATAAACCATTCAAATTCAATAATAGGGTTCAAAAGATTTTCCTTATTTAATAAATTGCATAAAGCCTTAGCATATGCTATTCGATTCGTGAATAAATGTAGGGCAAGAAGAACTTCGAAGTATAATAATTTAATTGATAAAGGGACCAAAAATAAAATACTTAGATTAACCGTTGAAGAACTTGATCGCACACTACAGATAATCGTAAGGTGCGCGCAAAACAATTCTTTTTCCGAGGAAATAGCGTGTCTTAAACCAAATAAAACCATCGCAAAAAACAGCAAACTGAAAATGCTATCACCATTTATAGACGAAAAACAATTATTGCGAGTAGGGGCACACTAAAAACGCAAATACTTCCTACGATGAGAAACATCAAATCATATTAGATGCTACGCACCCACTAACATACCTGCTCATAAAAAAACGAGCACATTCGTCTACTCCATACTGGATCTCAAGCAGTAATTTATTCCTTGCGACAGCGATATTGGTTAATCGCGATTAGAAATACCGTCAAAAAAATACTTTGAGAATGTATTGCATGCTTTCGTGCGCGTCCCGTTGAAACCTTTCAACTTATGGGAAGCTTGCCAACACCGCGCGTCAATCCTATGCACGTTTTCTATACTTGTGGCGTAGATTATGCTGGACCATTCTATTTTAAGGAAAAAATTCGATCACACGTTATTATAAAATCATACATTTGTATTTTTATATGCTTCTCGACAAAGGCAGTGCATATTGAATTGGCTCAAAACCTAAGTACCGAAGCATTTTTTAACTGCCTGAAAAGGTTCATTTCTCGTCGGGGTATTTATAATATATTTATTCGGACAATGGCACGAACTTTATTGGCGCAAAAAATGATTTAACGGAACTCAAACGAACACTAACCTACGCGAACTTTCAAAATGAAATGACTAATTTCTAAGCAAATCAACATATAAATTGGCACATAATTCGTCCACGAGCACCTCACTTTGGTAGTCTTTGGGAGAGTGCCGTAAAATCGGCTAAATACCACCTCAAGCGCATAATAGAAGTTGAAGCCTGCTTAAGCTCCCGTACTTTATCTCCTCTTTTCAACGACCCAAACGATCTCACATCCTTGACACCCGGACAGTTTTTGATTGGAGACTCTCTAAAGGCTCTGCCATAACGATATTTACGCTAAATTAATGAACATAGACTTAAAAGATATCATCACATTCAATATATGTTACAGCATTTCTGGCAACGCTGATTGACCGTATTGACGATCCATGCAATCCGACTAACCAACCCCACATCGATTAAACAACGATACCAGCCATGGAATCCAGCCACCCAGAAAATTATCGTAAGGTCGACAAGATACTGGAAAAAGGGGTAATAGAACTGTGGCCTAGCGCCTGGAGCTCCTTCGTCGTTTTATTCTTCAAAAAAGATGAACGGTTATACAAAACGGTTTTCTATCTACTTCATGTGACTAAACTAAGTCTCGAAACAGGACGCCTACCCGCTTCCTCAGGTTTACGCCGCTCTAGACAAACTTAAAGGGACATGTTTCCTATCGACAATCGACTTAAACAACGGGTACTGGCAAATTCTGCTCGACGAAACCAGTAAGCCACTCACCGCCTTCATTGTCCCCGGACGTGAACTCTACGAATTTAAGGTGATGCCGTTCGGCCTCCATGCAGGCCCAACAATATTCTATCATGTACCGGAGTGCCTAATCGATGTAGGAATTGCGTCGACCGCATTCACCTACATGGATAACATAGTAATTGTAACTATCACATCAGCGTACTCCGCAAGGTGTTCGACCGGCTCTTCCAGACAAAGCTCCGGCCCAACTGTGAGAAGTATTCTTTCGCCAGACAACGCCTCCGATACCTCGGCCACTATGTCGAAGAAAGCGGATTACATGTCGACCCCGATAAGATACCCACCGTGACCGAGCTCGTGACACCCACATCCATGAAACAGCTACGACGCATCATAGGGCTATTGTCGTTGTACCGTCTGTTCCTACAAAATGTGTCACTACTCACGACGCCCTTAACTAAGCTACTACGAAAAAAAAACTAAAAATGGGAATGGGGGACAGTCCAGCCAGAAGCGTTCGAAAAATTGAAACTAGTTTGTCCAAATTGGGAGTACCCCTTCACGCTACAGACAGGCGCCGGCATGGATGATTTGGGGACTGTTCCCACACAGGAAACTGACCACGGAGAACACGTCATAGCCTACGACAGCCTCACTCTGTCGAAACCCGAGAAAAACTATTCGACAACGGAACGGGAATACTTAGCCGTGAAGTGGAGGATTTGAAAATTCCACCAATATTTAGAGGGGTACAATTTCATAATCATCACCGATCACCAGTCCCTGCGATGACTAGACAAGATCGAAAATCCATCCGGTCGACTAGCTAGGTAGGTTATGGAACTTGCACAATGGAGCTTCGATATACGGTGCCGTAGGGGAGCCGATAATACTGTAGTCGATCAACTTTGCAGGCAACCAATAAAGGTGCACAGTATCGACATTAGCAAAGATGCCTTAGATACGAACAGACCCCCGCTAGATTTAGGCAAAAGTTGAAGGCCACCCCGAATACTGCATCCGTTTTACCGACACATACTACACAGCTTGGACTTTCAAGACGAGAGCGACCCCTGAAAGTTATGCATTCCAATGCAGACAAAATCACGCGTACTTAGAGAGACCCACGACAATCTAACCGCCGCCCACCTAGAGATAGCAAAGACTCTCACCTGCCTAACCCAATGATATATAAGGAATATTCTGCGAAGCAGGCGATTACGTGCGCCAATGCACGAACTACCGGAAGTTTAAGCCCCATCAAAAGATGCCAGCAAGTCTCATTCACACCTCACCAACGGGCGACCCGTGGGAGAAAGTTGCGATCGACCTCGTGGACCGCTACTGCGCTCACGACAAGGCAACTCAAGTTTATTGGTCATACAGGACTAGATGACCAAATGAACCAAATTTAGACCACTCCGCAGAGTCAGCAGCGGTGCAGTGGCGTGAGCTATATATGAACAGATCGTACTATGACACGGGTGCCCAAAGACCATAATCTCCGATAATGGCATGCAGTTCATCAGCGCCGAACTAAAGAAGTACCTACATGACAATGGCATTACGCACCAACTAGCGCCTCCGTAAACTTCGCAAATTTAACCCGGTCAAATGAGCAAACCGGATAATAAAAACAATTATCCGCCAGTACGTCAAGTTGTCGCAACAAAAATGGGACCAATATCTCCCCAAGATAAGCCTCGCGTATAACACTGCTACCAGCGAAACTATTCACCTCTCGCACTGGAGACGCTGTATGAAAGGAAAAGACATCCAAACACCGCCTGCAACATATTGGAGAAAGTCTCAAATTTGCGGGGGTTAGCCTAGCTCAAGCCGCCCAATTATAACAATGCCATTACAACCTATGAAGGCGCGACTGGCAACCCTCAGTAGGAGAAAAAGTATTAAAGCGAAACCGAGTGAAATCCAAGAATGCACAGGGAAGAAACGCCAGGCTCAACAAACGTTCTCCGGCCCGTATCAGATACAATAGAGGAGGTCACCCGTAATCTATGACCTCAGCGACCACCGGAAGAAGAAGTGGTCGACCGCAAAACCGCAGAGCCCATCAGCCAGCGCACCGGCGACATCCACCGTGCGTGAGTCAGCCATTGCCCGGACGACAGCTCCACCATGTAGCCGGCCTAGCGTGATCGTCTGTACCGTGACGACCCGGACGCAGATTGACACCCAAATACCCGCAGCCACCGTAAACAGTTAAAGTATGTACATCGGCAGAGGAGGGAGGCAGCAGCACTACCAGGCCTGTACTAAGGCCTTTGGCCACCAAAGAAGGAGGTGCGTCGAACCACAATGCCACCGGGCCACCAACACCCAGAACATCGGCAGGTAACCCGCAAGGGCCGCCATGCTGGCCAAGCCGAAAAGACTTCCATGGATCGCCGTTACATCGAACCACCGCCGTCAAGCCGCCGCCGCTCAGAAGAACTTATAAGCGAGCGTACGGAAAAATTTGGGACAGTCTGGCAGACTGTCTTGCCTGCGCTAGCCAGTCCTTGGGTGCTTCCGAGACCATCGATCGCGGATGCTGGGTATGTCCAGACGGTTTATAGCAAGGGCTATCTGACTTGTACGCTAGCCCCTAAACCCCTGTGGATTTCCTCGCGACCGAGGCTAGGTGAGTCCAGGTACGCGTCATCCGCCTTAGACATATCCGCGTCCGTAGAACGAGCTTGATACGTTCGGGTCCGCGTCGTCCGCCTTAGATATAAGCGCGTTCGTAAATTGAGCCTGGGTACGTCCGGGTTTCTGTCGTTCAAGCCCCATAGAAAAAAGTCCGGGGATAATATAGGGGATTGTCCCGTACTAGAACGCGCGAAATAGAGAAAGTGAGAACTAAGCGCACAAGCAATCAAACGGAAATATTCACAAACACAAACTCACCAACACCAGCTCAGACGAATTGATAGTTATAAATATATGTATATATCTTTGAGAAAGTAATAAATATATTGCCGAAGTAAGACACACTTGTTCACTTAACCCCCGACTCTCGATCCTGAACTCTGGCTGCCGCTGAAGCGTCCGACAGCGGAAGTCGTACCGTTACATGGTAACAAATGGAACCCTTATACATATATATATATATATATATATATATATATATATATATATATATACAGGTTCCATTTCTCAAAAATTATAATAAGCTACGTTTCTGAAAAATTGGTAGTGCAGAGCATTTTGTTTAGCTCTACAGTCGCTGCGATCGATTCGGAATCCCTTCAAAAGTATACAGCACTCTTAAGCGCGGTTCATTATATAAAAATAGCCTAAATTATATAATTTACTAAGTTCATAATACACGTTAAAATCATATTTAGAAATTTTGTATCAAAATTTTGCAAAGAATGAAAATGCATTTATAATTTTCACATTAATAAAATTTGTCTCGACATATACATTGTATATCTGGTTGCATTATCACCAGGAGTTTAGAAGTGAGCTAATGCGACCTAACAATCGTTTACTTTATTCATATCTCTTTATTAGAGTCTACATTCGTTAGTATTATATATATATATATATATATATATATATATATATATATATATATATATATATATATATATATGGTTACATTAGAAAAGGAATTTACTCTTATTGTTTTCTCAAACTATATGACACGTACAAAAGTAAATCAAATTTTATTCGATTCATAATTTTATTCCATATGTAAAAAAACTTAAATTGTATACTCAAGTAATATAAAGAATTTACCATGATTAATTAAGTTTTGTTTGGAAGCTTTGAAAAGCACTGTAAAGTAGACGACTCGTAAGTTCAAGCTTTCAGGATTTTTTCCCTAATTTAAAAAAATATTTTAATATATATCAGAGTTCTCCATCCCCTACGATAATCTAAAGATTCAGATAAAATATTTTTTGGCTTTACAAAGTGCCAAATGAGGACAAAAACTAAAAACGTAAATTGGCATCTGATTTAGTAGTTCACGTTCATGGCAACGTTGCGCAGGCGGGAGAATTTTTAATAAGTTATTTTAAAAAGTTCTTACGTCAAAAATATTGCATTTAAATATAAAAAAAAACTTGCAACACTATGATATTTGTTTTTTATAAAAAGCACGTTTTTGAGAAAAATATATTTTCATATGTTGCATATTGTAATCAATTGTGCATAATATAACTGTACTTTTTAGAAAGTTTTACTTAACCTGTAAATAAATTTTAAGCTTTCAGATAGATGTTTCATTTTTATGTTTTAGTTCAATTCGTGGTTCAGTTGCGTGAGGTGAGTTCAATGAGTTCCAATTTCCAATCTGGCTCAAAGTACGAGCTATTTGACTTATTAAATGTTTTTCAATAAATTATTATTTGTTCAAATTTTTTACAAAAATACTCTTTTTATCAATTTGGAAGAAAACAAATATTTAGAAAGAAAATAATGAATATTATTTTGGAGAAGGATGGTATTATTGGTAAGACAATAATCAAATTTGTTAATATCCATGCAATTAATAATATGTAATCTTTAATTTATTACAGAAAAGAAACTGTGTCCCTACAAGGAAAAATGTTATAGAAAAAACCCTATTCATTTTAATGAAATGTCACATCCACACTGTAAGTTTTTTTAATAATATAATTATATTTAAAACAAGCTTAGAAAATGAAAAAATATTGATATAATTTTTTACGTTTTTTTTCCAGTGGAACGATTGATTATCAATCAATTAGACAATACTATAATAATTCCAGATAAATTAGATTTTGAATGCCCTGATCGATTCCAGCTATTAGATCAACTTAAAGTATTGCAAATGGTTTTAAAAAAAGAACGAAATAGAAATGAAAAAAATAAAATTCCCCAAACTAGTAATACTCCAATAAAAAAAGCTTCTAAAAATACCGATAATGACAAAAAATTGCAAGACCTCAAAGAGAAAATAGAAAAACATAAACAAGTTGCAATAGAAAGAAGAGAGAATAGATTAAAAGAAATGGATGCTAAATCTGAAGATGAATTTAAAAGGAAAAATGATTTAGGAAATAGAACTTCTTCAAATATGAATAATACTTCACCTCCAAAAAAAAAAATGAAAACTAATGATAAAGTAGAGAGTAAAATAAACTATGATTCTAGTTCTTCAAGTATAGATTCCCAAAGCTCAAGCTCTCAAAACTCAAATTCTGAAAGCTCAAAAGGAAGTTTATCAGGAAAATCATACATAGAAAACTTTATTATAGCCAACGATATAACTAAAAGACAAAAGATAAGAGATCAAGCAATTGCAAAAATGATACAAGCTGGGCACAATATATCTTTATGTAAACAAGGAGAATTTTCATTAAAATATGCACTATCAGCTCCTTATCATTACTTTTTCAATAGAGTAGAAAAATCTCAAATTACATATGATCAACAATTTACTATAACTTTTCCTGAATTATTGGATACCAGTTTAGGAGAGATAGTGGACAGTCTTCATATAAATTTTATGGTTGAAATTGGATGGCTATGTCTTCAATACTTGTTAGCAGCACAAACTCCAAAAATGACTATTTTCTGTGGTTCAGTCTGTGATCCTCAAACTTCCCTACCACCAAATATTAATTTAGTACAAGTTAGCATGCCTACTGCATATGGCTGTCATCATTCAAAAATATCAGTAATTAAATATAGTGATAATGGAATTCGAATAATTGTGTCAACAGCTAATCTTTATACTGATGATTGGGAAAATAGAACTCAAGGGTATTATATCAATAACTTTATTAATAATAATATATTAAAATAAAATTTAACTTTATTATATTAAGTGAAATATTAAATGTAGATTTTCTTTTCCAGAATTTGGATGTCACCACATTTACCAAGATTGCCTGATTCAGCAAATCCGAGTGATGGAGAATCTCCAACAAATTTTAAAAAATGCTTTAGAGAATATTTAGGAGCTTACAAGCATACTAAACTAATTGAATGGGAGTACTTAATTAAAAGAGCTGATTTTTCTGCTGTAAATGTTTTTTTTGTAGCTTCTGTACCTGGAAGTCATAAAGGTTTAAATTTAAACTTATGGGGTCATAGAAAACTCGCATTTATATTATCAAAACATGCAGTTTTACCTCCAGATGCCCCTCACTGGACATTAGTTGCTCAATGTTCAAGTATAGGAAGTTTAGGACCAAACTTTGAAAGCTGGCTATTGTCCAATCTTGTTGTATCAATGACTAGAGAACAAGCATTAGGAATTAAAAGTAATCCTGACTTTCAATTTATTTATCCTTCTCTAAGAAATTATGAACAAAGTTATGATTGTAAAAGTGGATCATGTTGTCTGCCATATACAAGAAAGAGTCATGAGAAACAACAATGGTTAAATAATTATTTATAGTATGTATAAATATAAACAATTATTTACGCTCTATTTTAGCTTTTATATTAGCTTTTATATTATTTTAGTATTCAATTCAATAAACTACTTTTGAATTTTTTATTGATTACATAGTCAATGGAAAGCAGATGACAGTGGTCGAACAAAAGCTATGCCTCATATAAAAACTTATACTCGAATTTCACCTGATCAAACTCAAATTCCATGGTTTGTACTAACAAGTGCCAATTTAAGTAAAGGTGCATGGGGTGTAACTGCTAAAACAGGAATATCTCACTACATTATGAACTATGAAGCAGGAATTGTATTTATACCATCATTTATTGTAAGTGTAAATTTATCAATAAATAATATAATTATCTCTGTTTTGATTTTTATAAACTTTTTTACTATGAAATACTTTAAACTCAATTTGAATTATGCAGATAAATCAGACAACATTTCCAATAAAAACATCTAATTCACCAGAGATTCCTGTTTTCCGACTTCCATATGATTTGCCATTGACAGAATATCAATCAAATGATAATGTTTTCGTCATGGATTTTTTGAGTGACTAAAATTCTTTAGATTGAAAATGAAATAAAATTTTAAGATTTGTGCATTTAAAAAAAAGCACTACTTATTTTGCATATAGCAAACAGAAATATGCTCAAATTAGACTTCTGCAAGCCATTATGACAATATAACAAATGATGTATTATTTTATCTATTTTATGTTTAATTGTTAAAACCCTAAATAATGTTTGTTAATAAACATCTATTTTTGTAATCACACAATTTTATTTAAAAAAATCTTTATATAAAAATAAATCTCTTTATATATTAATTATACTACGGCTTTTATCTTTAATATTGGTTTTAAAATATGCTTTAAAGCTAATATTAAATTTTAAATTATTAAATAAACATATTATATTATCATTGCATAATTAACAGCACGGGACATATTAAAAGGTTGTTTTATATCAAAATTTTTATTAATTTTATTTATTAATCTACTATTATACTGGTGTAATGCTGCAAGTACCTGTATTTTCAATATACCTGGAATACAGTAGTTGCTTCCATAGCTTTATCAGTGTTTGAATTCTAAAAGTATCTAAAAAATTAGTATACCTATTTAAATTTTTTTTTATATTATATTTAATGTTTATATATTTATACTTTCAAATAATAATAGTGCTAATAAATAACGGAGAACTACAATCTATTTATAAAAAAACAGATACAAAAATTTACAGAAATACAACTTTTATCAATCGGTTAAGACCGAGAATTGAACGAACTCGGATCACTGAAATACCGGTGAAGCTATGGCATAGGTTTATTTTTATGCAAAAAAAAAAAAAATTTAACTAATTTCGATTTAATTTGAATTTAACTGTGCTTCGTATGTGTTTTGTTTACAAACACATCGTAAATCTTTGTCGCTGATTAGCGCCCTTCTTTTTCTTAGAAATATATAGCAATTAAATTAAACATTCAAAAAAAAGTTTTGTATTTATTTTTTGCGGACTAAGGTTTTCTGGTTCATACGGTGGCACTGCACTTACGTTTGTGCATATAGCGAATAGATATTTTCAATTGAAATGATACAAATCGTAATTCACAATATGATATTACAACTTTTCAATTGGTCGAAGCTGCATATGAAATTTCAACCGCTACGCACATTATTGTCGGCAATTGTCCTTCAAAATAAGATCAATACTCTAAAGCTGGCTCCCGAGTTTATTGTCCAGACACAAGGCCCTAACCCTCATGATTTCATCTTATCAAGTTCCACCCGTCCAGCTGTTTACTACTGTTTACCTATATTTCGGTCTTCCATCTCCAGAATCCAATTTGACTGCCGACCGGTAGTCCGGTAACTGACGCGTTACCCCATCCCAGTATGCTACCCATACCACTATGCCCAGCTATGCCCATTACCCATGCCTATTTATTTACAGATCAGATCAGCTGGTCGCATGTCGCATCAGATCGCATGTGTGAACATAGTGTGAAAACAATTTATGCATCAGTTTTATTTTTTATGTTTTAGCAGGTTTTAGATATAATAGTTTACTTGCACTATATAAATTTAATTAATATTTTAATATAATGTATGAGAGTCAGATTGATAACATAACTTTATAGTATAAATTTAGAAATAATTATGTTGAATCAATATTTTAAAGATAAATATTTAATTATTTTTCATGATAAACATTTTAATACTTTTTACAAATAAATATTAAAATAAATATTTAAAATAAAAGTTAAAACAGTTTAAGATAACTTCATGAAAGAGACATAGGTATGTACAGATTCTTTCTAAACTATATTTAACTTGATTAACAGAATCATTTTTCGTTTTGAATTTTTTCAGTTAATATAGTTTCAATATTTCATACTTTTATTACTGTTATTAATCATCTCTGTTATTAAAAAAAAAGAAAAAGCAAAACTGCATTAACCTTATAAACTGTATAAAAGGTTATTTTTTACAGTGATGAACTTAGAGTAAAATTGTTTAATCAAGTGCTGTGAGTAAATATTTATAAATAAAAAACAGTCAAGAAGTTTTAAATAAATGTAATCTTGAATAATTTTTTCGATAGTTTATCAATATGGCTAAACAAAATTATGACCTGGAAACTATAAAAATTTGTAGAAATGAAGATGCTGAGTATAGTGAAACAGATTTCTTTGAAAAAAAATTGAAATTGAGTGTAACAACATGGATGATGCTTTATAAAAATTTAGTAACAACAAATTACAGATTAAAAATGAGAGATATCTCTATTAGCATGGCTAAAAAGTTTCGCAATGGAAAAGTTTATATAAGCGAACATGGTACTTTTACTTCAAAATTTGCACTATCTGATCCATATCATTATTTTTTAACAACAACTGATGAATCTGAATTAACCTACAGTCAGCCCTTTTCTGTAACCTTTCATGAAATATTGGATTACAGTGGGGGAATAATAGTTGAAAGCCTTCATATAAACTTTATGGTTGAAATGCAATGGCTCACTACTGAATATATGCTGGCTGCTCAAGTTCCTACTATGACTGTACTTTATGGTATATTACTGGATCCAAATAATCAATATGATATACCATTTGATATTCAGCTTGTTCAAGTGGAGATGCCTGAGTTTGGTTGTCACCATTCTAAAATATCAATACTTAAATATATTGACAATAATATTAGGATTATAATTGGCTCTGCTAATATGTATGCTAGAGATTGGCAGAGCAGAACTGAAGGGTTTATATTATTCTAATATATATGTTTGATAAATTAATTTGATAAATTTATTTGATAAATTATTACAAGAACAATATTAATATTTATATTTTTATAGACTTTGGATATCACCTTTGTTACCTCCACTTCCAGAAACAGCTTCTCCCAGTGATGGAGAATCCAAGACAAATTTTAAAAGAGATTTTACTTCATACTTATGTAAATACAAACAAGGAGAAGTATTAGGATGGGAAGCACTTGTTCAACAAGCAGACTGTTCCGCTGTGAATATATTTTTTATTGGTTCTATTCCTGGATATCATGAAGGTTTAGAATTAAATTTATGGGGTCATAAAAAACTAGAAAAAATCTTATCAGATCATATTATTTTACCAACTGATGCTCAAAATTGGCCAATAATTGCTCAAAGCTCTTCTGTAGGAGTTTTTGGCTATAATTATGAAAATTGGTTGTTAACTCATATTGTTAATCCTATGTCCAAGGGAAAAAACAACAAATGCTCAAAACCTCCGGATTTTAAATTCATTTTTCCCTCTCAGAGCAATTACTGTGATAGTTACGACAGTACAGTTGATGTCACCTGTCTGATGTATAATGAAGAAACTCATTTAAGACAACTATGGTTTAAGGATTACTTATAGTAAGCATAATCATAAACTTTAAGTTACTATTTAAATGTTATATGTGATAGTCTATATTAGATAGAAAAAAACTTCAAAACATTTTTAACTTAAAATTTATAATTCAAAAACAGTAAAATTCTGTAATTAATTTATCAAAAATTCTAAATTTAAAATATCTAACTTCATGAACAATAATTATATTATTTACATATAGTCAATGGAAATCAGACAAAATTGAACGAACCAGGGCAATGCCTCATATAAAATGTTACACAAGATTATCACAAGATCAATCTCAAATATTATGGTTTCTCTTAACAAGTGCTAATTTAAGTAAAGGTGCTTGGGGCAAATTAACAAAACATGAAACATGCAACTATATAAGTAACTATGAAGCAGGTGTTTTATTTATTCCGCAATTGGTAGTAAGTTCAAAACATATTATTAATATTTTTATTTATATTTTCTTTACTATTAGAATTATAATTTATAAATATATTTCCCTAAATATTAGAAGTATTAAGATATACAAATAATTTTTATTATTGATATTTAATATTTTTTCAATTGAAAAATCATAAATCCTTTTGCCAAACTTTGCTGAATTTGTAAAAAGTTTTATAAATTTGGTATATTTTATTAAATTTTGACAAAAATAAGCAAAGTCTGGTCAAATCTAGAGATATTTGTGGATTAATAATAAATTAATTTAAATTTAGTAACTTTTAAAAACAAATTAACGACTGTGACCAAAGTCTGTCTAGCAACTTTCAGTAATGTCTTGCAACCTTTGGCAGATTTTTAGAATTGTAAATGATTCTAATGACAGCTGAATAAAAAATATTTGTAGATCGATTCTGATAGTCCCATTGTACCATGTAAGGGTAGATGAAAATAATATAATTCAAATTATCACCCAATTTTCGGATTTATTATTGAACGTTTGTGATTTATAATTAATTTGTTATATGACAAATTTATTTAAAAACTTTTTTTAAACTTTTTTTATAGTACCTAGGGAATCAATATTTTTATTAAATCCAAAATGTTGGTAATATTGTTTTATTTTCACCCACCCTTCAATTGGACAATGGAAACATTGAAATTGATATGCCCATTTTTTAAAGATTATTAAAACAGAATTATGTATCTATTTAAAATTAGGTTAAATTATGTATCTATTTAAAGCAAATTATTTTTCTGACTCCATTGCTAAATTGGATGAAATTCGTCAATTGAACAATTTTGCTAGGCAAACTTTTAACAATATGTTTGGTAACATTTCAATATACAGAATCATTCTTTCACTGTAGGGTATGTTTAAGTAAAATTAATTGTGGAAGATAATTATAATAAATTTATAATTCAGAACATTTTAAACATAAGTTACTTTGAGTATAAATATATATTGGACGCGAGCATTCATTTTAATAAATTTCTAAAAAACTTTCACTATAAATCCTTTCTCTACATCACCTTGGGTTGTCTTCTTACTACATACCGAAGTAAGTTTCGTCGCAAATCGTGATTTTAGTATAGTTCAGGCGAATTAGGGTTTTATTCAAAATTTTCTCCAATGCCTATTTTTTACACTAATTGATAGTTGAGAATATGTAGAATATCAACACATATGTAGAAATATAAATATATATAATAAAGGATCGTAAGCCATCAGCGACGTGTTATTTATTGCAAAATAGTAAAAAAAATTTTTTTTACATTTTCGTCAATAATTTCAAAACTATTGCTCTAATTGAAAAATATTCTCTAAAAACAATGTGCAGGAGATAATCGTGAACAAAGGCATATACATTAAAAATTTTAAAAATCAATTTTTCTATTGTTAAAGAAATAATAAAAATAAAAAACATGTTTGATATTCAAAGAGCTATAAAATTTGTTTAAACAATTAAAATTGAATAATAATCGTGCAAATAGATGTTTTTTATCTACTCATAATGTGTTTCAAATTACAAAGTGTAATTTCAATACGACGACCAACCATTGCAAAGTGCGTCAACGTATGGTAATTTTTTAATGTAGCAAATAATACAATCGTTAGAAAATATAAATATTAATCAAAGTTCAAAAGAACAGTTTTTTAAACTAAATATTTATATTATTCAAAGAGAAAAACACAGTTGCTAGGAATGATATCTCGGAAGTTTTTAGCGATACAATATTGAAACAATATGCATTTTTTTACGTTTAAAAAAAAATTTTGAGCTCTTGCATATTTTGATACGATCAATAGAGGTTGAGAAAATTCTTGTTTGAACTTTTGCTTATTACTGCTCATCTAATTAATGTTTTAACTTCAAATATGGCAAGGTGCAAGTAAAAAGGTTCACCTATTTTTGAATTTATTAATAAATTCTCAATGATGTAAAAAAAATTAAAATTAAAATTAAAATTAAAAATAAAATTAAAAAAAAAAAAAAAATTAAAATTCTCAATTATGTTAAAAGAAAACATTAGTAAAAAGTTTTTATGCGTGTTGTCAGCGGCCGGCTACGTCGCTGTCGATCTTAGTTATAAAATAGAATATCTTAACCATAAGAGCAATTATTTCGATAATGATTTTGAATGTAACTTTAATTTAACGACTGTATTTTACTGCGTTAAAAAATTCCCATCCGTTGTCGAACATCGCAATGGTTAATTTTCAATATAAATAAGTTTACAACAAGTCGCTATATTGAAATTACACTTTGTAATTGTACACACATTATGAGTAGATAAAAGAACATCTAATTGTAGCATTATTATTGAATTTCAATTGTTTAAACGAATTTTATAGCTCTTTGTACATCGAAAATTTTTTCTCTTTTCATTGTTTATTTAAAAATAAAAAAATTTATTTTTTAAATTTGTAATATACGTACTATAGCTGCTCTATTGAGCAGTGTCGCGCTCGAAGCTTTTGATCTGCTTTACTAAATTTTAAAAAAGACTCTAATTGTAACCAAAGATTAAAATTCTAAAATTAAGAAGTAAACTAATAAAAAAGTATAATACTGAATAAAAATTAACTAATGATAAATAAAAACTAAACTATAATAAAATAAATATTGACTTATAATAATCTATGTGTAAAACTAAGTTTAATAAGCAATATATTAAATTTAACAATTTATTTTCTGAGAAAATACAACTCGAAGTGTGCGGCTTCAAGGTAGAAAACAGACTGTCCTTGTTCAGTTGTCATGATCGTGCGACTCGCCGTTACGCCGCCAAAAAAACGGCGCCCCTTCTCCGAGCCCTTTCATCCGTGTTTCTAAGATTTTTCGTCGCATTTATATTGCTATCTACAATAGATATTTATGTCTGAAACAGTAATAAAATTCGAGGCGCAGCGCCTCACGCTCTGCGTTAAGATCAAACATGTGTTGCGCATGGGTCCGTCGGCAGCCGTTCGGACCCGCGCTGCACGCGCGTCGCACATTTATAAACACCACGGACAAAGGACCCCTTTTTGTGGATAACTCAACAATCGCAAAAGTCTTTACAAGGAAGTAATCCTATACATTGTTTTCGCATTTGCTCGGGCTTACGCTCACGACGCAGGAAAAACCTCTTACGGAGAAAACCTTCGTCAGAAACAATGCGTGTACATTCTGATAATTTATTACCTAAATATTAATTTGAAACGCATAAGTTCGTTTTTGAAATATAATTTTGACTTCCCGTCCGCATATCGTACAGTATCGCTACAACTACTACATTCGCAATTCGCTTTATAATATATAATATAAAATATTATCGACAAATTTATATATATATATGTGTATATATATATATATATATATATATATATATATATGTATATATAAGAATACAATATATAATATATATAATAATATATATATTAGTTCAGTTTATAAAGGTATAAAATTATTACACATATTATATTATTTATACATTAAATTACTTTTATACATCGGTAACACATACTTTGGTTCAGAATTATCTCCTGCACAACTTTTTTTTCTATTTTGCAATAAATAAACATGTCGCCGATGTGTTACTATCCTAACAATTTAAGGTCTTATTTTACACATCCTCAGCTAACATTTAGTGCAAAAAATAGGCGTTGGAGAAAATATTGGTAAATCGGTCATTTTTGACCTATTCGCGTGGATTAAGAGTCAGTAAGTACAAATAACAAATCAAATTATTTACCGAATTTACGAATTATTATAGAAGAGAATAAATGCATAGAATAAAAAATATGTACTTTAATTTGATCTACAACTTTTGTTTGATTTTTTTATCAAGTTTTTTTATGAATTTTACTATTTTTCAAGATTTATTCGAAAAATGATATTTTTATTGTTTTTGGCATGAAAATTCAATTTTCGTAATGTTACTACGATATTTATAATCAGCATAAAAAAAATCGATAAATCAAGTATAATCGATTTGCGGTAGTCCATCCACGATCTCCTATGACATCCACAGCAATTTTGATCATATAGCGAGCTTGCTGCGAACATAACTGTTAAAAAAAGTATATTAAATTCAATGTAAGCAGTGAATATTTTATTCCATCGATTAATAAAATTTTTCATCCTGAAACCATCAAAATTTTTTATACTATTGTAAGTTTTAAGGTGTTTGCTTACGTGCGTGAGTGTGTGCGTGCGTGCTTCTGTGCGTGTGTGCGCCGACTATTATCATTTAAATTTTGAGCAATTTTAAAAGCCCAAGTTACTATTTAGTCAATTAATTATTGGTTGTTTAGGGTAGTTGATTACTAATTAGATATTTTTAATAATCTTTATTCGTTTTGTTTTGGACAATATAACGCCTGAATCTAATTTAAGCCAGGAATAAATGACTAAAATAATTTATTTTACCTGTTAAATGTCAGGCGATGCTCGTCCAGATTAATTACGCCAGCTACCGAGCACTACGCTTTAGAAAATACTTTTAAAATAACATTTAAAATTTATATTATTTGTATCTGAACAAAAAGATCATTAAATTCTTCGAAAAACTGATTATATATAATTTTTTTATATATGGATTTTAAGTAAGGATTTTTTTGTAT
Organism: Sycobia sp. Sy_11; assembly: GCA_018907035.1. Classification (NCBI taxonomy): domain Eukaryota; kingdom Metazoa; phylum Arthropoda; class Insecta; order Hymenoptera; family Epichrysomallidae; genus Sycobia; species Sycobia sp. Sy_11. Next base: position 922,242 of record JACCIC010000187.1, read on the forward strand.
TGAAAATAAACTATATAAGTATAATTTTATATTGCTGTAAGTTTTATTATTACTTTTCTGATCATAATATTCTTATTCGGTTCTCCAATGTGACCTTTTCATTTTCTTGAAAATCTTTTCAAGAAAATGAAACATTTCAACATTTATAATTAATCTAAATTACATTATTCTAAAATTAATATCTTTAGATAATACTGTATAAGTATTGTGTAGATAGCTATAAATAATTGAACAATATTAATTTAATAATATATTTTTATGTTTGAAATGATAAATCTGCAAGCTTCTTTAATTCCACTAATTTTTATTTTGAGTATGAATGCTTTGTATTTCGATGCTTGAAATCAACTGTTTAATTTTAACATAATTTTCAGGTTAACAGGACCACTTTTCCTGTACTAGAAACGAATTCTTCGGAAGGACCAGTTTTTTTGTTACCTTTTGACCTACCATTAACACCATATGGGCCAAATGATGAACCTTTTATTATTAAAGAATTACAAGAACCTAAATTAGATTTAGAAGTAACTCATATTATCGATGAAACGTCGAATCAGGAAGAAAACGTTGATGATGGAGATGATTACGATTCAGACGAATCTGTAGAATCTGATAGCCCACAAGATTTGAATTCGAATCCAGAAGAAAGTGATGGAAATTAATTTTAGTTTTAAGTAATTTGTAAAATTTTCTAATAAAATTTTATGTATATAATGAATTTGAGATTCTTATAATTAATAACAACAGAAGATAATGCAAAAAATTTTATTGTATTAAATAATACTAAATATTATTTTTCTAGTTTATAAAATTGAATTATTATTTGAACAAAAAATCTCAATATTTTCTGATTCTTTTTAATTGTTTATATAAGTTATATGTAAAATGTTGACAGATGAGAATCTTAGTTTAAATCCATGTTTTATTCAATAACCACGTATGTATAGTCAATACAAGATACATGAAGTTTAATTCGTAACCTGGATTTGGAAAGAGATAAAGAGAGTGACAAGAAAAAATCACTTTGTTGTAGAATATATTCGAAACCTTAAGCCTCGGTGATCTTAAAAGGCGGCCCTGTTGCTCTTAGTCATAGAAAATGAGTGAGTTAGAACTTCGAATAAAAGAGAATTATAAAGGCATTTATAAAATATGTCTCTAACTTTACCCTTTATCGGAAGATAGGTAAATCGTATTGGAAGCCTCATTGAACAAACTAAAATAAGCGCAACACCCAACGTTTGCCAATTTGTGATTGTGAAGAAATTTCGTTAGGTTAAATTTTCACATTGATAAAGTTTTTATATGTTCGCACTCATTATGTTCAATACATGTATGGAAGAAATAAAAAAATTAGTTCTTTTAAGACAACTTTTAACGTCAACTCTTACTTTGGTTCATTATTATATTTAAAGTCCTTAACAGTTTCAATTGCGAATATATCAGGAAGATGTTTCATTTAATCAGAAGTTCGTATTACTTTCTTTAAAATGCAAGAGACATTCAAGAATGTTTAGAAAATTATATATTTTAATCATCCTTTTATCAATTATGCAGATTCAGATATCAAGAATGACCTATGGGGGAGCCATAAAAATCAAGTGAATTATCTATTTTGAAACATGATTCAAATCTAGAATATTTATCAAATATATTATTCAAAATGTCGTAAATCTTCGAGTTCAGTGATTTTTTAGAGGGCGATATATAATTTTCTTTCACAAAATTATAATATTTAAATGTTGTACAGTTTATGATCTATCTTAATTATTTTAATTGATAAAAACGCGATTTAGAATCTTGTATCGGATATGATTGTGATCCACGTTATGATTACATGCACTTCTCCTGTACAAAACTATGCATATCGAAATTTTCTTTCAGATTTGGATTGTTTGGGATGTATATTATACTTACACTTTGATGTTTTAGTATATATATATATATACTAACATCCCCCGTCTCGGCTTCGCCCGAGATAATAATTTAACCGATTTCATAAAGAATTCAATAATATCTAAGTAAAAAGTACTCTATATATACAAATCTATATTACTATAAATAATTGGCCATAATTTACCTATCGTCGCTTCTGTATAAAATGCTGCTTCAATGTAGCGTCCAGTTTAAAAAGTTGATATGTTGCCTAGCTTTCGCCTTATCGGTCGGTTGTGCTTCAGAGCTTTACAGTAATGCTGATCTTTTCAATGGTGCAGATCTGTACATCATTGCGACTTTTGTGGACCTACAGTTTATAGTGGGTTCCGAACCACTTATATTGCACCACTTATTTTTACAGACTAGAGTTATTGAACCAGTGTATAGGCTGGTTATTCGTATTGCTGATTGTATATTGCACTTTTGCAGACCAGTGTATAGTGTTGGTCTGCATATTTAGGATTGATTCGTTTGTTTATTGCCTTTGTAAATTGATTGCCATTCATTTATAGTTTTGTGGACCAGTGTATGACGCTGATCCACTTTATATTAATGTATAATTTTGCCTTATGTAAAAATTTATGTGAATATGATCCTTTGTATATATGCCCTTTATTACCAACTGCCCGATTTCCTACCTACCTATTCTGCTTCAAGCAGATGCTCTATCGCTTCAAGAGACTCCTTTGTCTGTAGGAGCTCTTTGACTAGATTTTCTAGCGCCTTATAGTTTTCTTTGCTCAATAGAGCTTTGACCTCAATAGAGGTATTATTTTCTCTGTGGGACCTGATCCTAATTTCCTGATATTTGAGACAGACGGTCAGGACGTGCTCAGGTGTGTCCGCCTCCCCACATATGCATGTATCGCTCTCTCTCAGCTGAAAGAGAGAGATATATGACTCGAAGTCACCATGCCCAGTGAGGAACTGGATTAACCATCGCGGTGGCCCGATCCAGTCTGCCTTTATCCTATTTCTGACATTAAATAGATAAGAATATGTCAGCCTACCTTTTGTCGAATTATTCCAGATTTCCTGCAAGTCATCGAGATATATCATTTATCATCAGTTATATCATCAGTTATCTCTCTCGCGGCACGACGTTGGTCCTCAGGTGACGCTGCATTTTTACGGTTCGCGTACAGTTCCGCTCTACGCCTGCATTCTAGCACGATGGGGAGTTTTCCCGCTATCACTGCTAGGGCGTCTGTTGAGGTGGTTCTGTACGCGCCGGTGACTCTAATGAGCGCGTGTCTTTGAGTACTTGCCAACTTGTGTTGCTGTTCTACACACATCAAATCGTGCCATCCTGCCACTGCATAAGTAGCCCGGTATAGATAGTACTAAGCGCCTTAAATTTAAGGCCCCATTCCCATCTTGCCAGGCGTCCAATCCTGTTAAACAAATCCACACATTTGGACTGTACCGCTTTCAAATGGCAACCGATTGTGAGATGTTCGCCGAAGTCAATTCCAAGGTATCCTACGCTTTCTAATCTCTTCACCGTCAAGTTGCCGACCGTAATGGGGGGGGGGGGAACTTTCGGGTGAAGGTGACCTCTCAAAATCAACATTACACACTTCTGAGAGGCCTGCCTCATTTTACTGAGGCGACACCAGGATTCCACTTTTTCAATGTAACTCTAGCCATTTCTTTCGATCTTCCTACGAGTCTCCCTCCACTAGGAGTGCAATGTCGTCTGCATACGCAATGACTTCACACCCGAGTCTTGAGAGCTGCTAAAGAAGGGGATCTAGAACTAGGTTCCACAGAGTTGGGCTCAGTACGGATCCCTGCAGGCATCCCTTACTGACTCCAAGTTGTACTTCGTCAAAGCCATCTCGCATAAGGACTCGACGGCCTTCAGGTAATCTTTTATCAGTTTGTAGAGACTCCTGGGGCATGCTTTGCTTTTCAATGCTGTTAGCATAGCGGTCCACTAGACAATGTCAAAGGCGCCCTTTATGTCCAGGAACATTGCCACAACATATTTTCTGCTCGATTCACTCACAGACTTACGCAACTGAACAATGGCGTCCTCAGTGGAACGTCCTCTCCTGAAGCCGTACTGTCTAGGAGATAACCTCGTTTCAATGATTCTATTTAACTTGTTCAGTATCCGAGCTTCAAGGTTTTTCCCGAGCAGTGGCAAGAGGCAAATGGGCCTGTAGGACGCTGGGTCCTCAGGTTCTTTGTCCTCACCCTTTCAGATATTGACAAGTTGGCCAACCTTCCACTCATTAGGGAAGACCGAAAATCTCAGACACGAGTTATAGATGTTGATCAGGTCCTGCCTGATGGTTGGCAGTGCTGTTCGAATGATGGCCAAGTCGAAGCTGTTTGGGCCAGGGGCCTTACCCAGCTTCATCTTCGCCGTGACATGATCCAACTTGGTGAGATTGAATTCTACCTCGGCTCCCCTTGGAGAGGAACGTTAGCCAAAGACCTCATATCTTTATGCTCTTGCGTTTCATCCTGCAAATTGTTTGGAGTGAACAGGATGTTTAGCACTGCCGTAGCGATGCTCACCCAGTCCGTTGTATAGGTCTTGTCATCCAAACGGACGTTGCAAGCAACCTCCTTAATGGACAGCTTACCGACTTGGAGTCGGTAAGCTACACCCCAGGCGTTCTGATTACCCTTTACTGTGACAAAGTCTTGCCATTTGGACTCTTTAGTATGCCTGAGTCTACGCACATACTCCTTTCTGGCCGCTTTGTATTCTTTCTTGAGGTGATCCCGTCTGACGGGATCACGCTCTTTCTGGAATACTCGACGGGCTCGATTTGTAGCCCTTTTTAACCTACCTATGTCAGGGTTCCACCAAGGAATCCTCCTAACAGCTACCCTACTCCTCGGTATGGCAGCATTGCATGCTTTCCTCAAAGTGGCTGTCAATGAGCGAACTCTCTCAATTGTCTCCATTTTGGAGCCGGGCATTTCTTTAGGGATCTGGCCCCATTCCTCCACGAGTACAGCGCAGAAGGTTTTCCAGTTCGCTTTCTGTGTAGAGTATCGCTTCAGTTTGTTTTTCTGATTTGCAGCACCTGATCTTGCAGGTGTGCTTGCTCCATTTAGGTGGAACGTGATCGTTCTATGATCACTCGAGGTCCAGTCCTCTCTGATGGCCCATCCTGTGATGAGTATCTCGAGATTCGTGGTGACAAGAGTTACGTCCACATTTCCTTCTCCAACTTCGTTGGAGACGGTAGCGATACTACCTGGCACATTGGCGATCCGGAGATTCCACTGCGCTCTAAAATTTTCCAATTCTTCCCCTTTGCGGTCGGTGCGATCAGACCCCCATAGGTGGGATCTGACATTGTAATCGACACCTATTAGCACCATCCTCCCTCGAAGTGCGTGCATCACCTTACTTAGGTGTGTAATCTGTACCCCTATATCGTAGCTCAGCTGGAAGTATCCACTGACCACATACATCGTAAAAGAACGCAACCTAACCTCCGTAACAGCGATGTGTGTATTTGTTAAGTGCGTTAATTTTAGCACTGTCACTTCAGGATTGAGGACTGCTATAGCCGCCCAGGGGATTTGCCCATCTACATATACCATCCGTGTGCGCAGTCCGAATCCCTATTTTCAACCACTTCGCTGTTATGGCTCCTGGAGAAGCAGGATGACTACTCCTCTTTCCACTCATTTGGATCTTATCTCTGGAGTGACCCTGCGTGCTCTTCTGTTCCTGCGTGCGCAGGACAGGTCCACTTCGATTATCTCGTGCATTACTGGCCATAATCCGTGTAGCTGACTAGTCTCTCCATGTCAGCTTTCTATGCAGGATACTTAGTGTCCATTGATTCATGATTATGCGCTTTTTTCGCCTTTTTTGCAGTTGACGCATTTGGGCACTGCATCTTTGTTTTTATATTCTTTGCTGCCATGTCCCCTCTGACTGCAGTGGGAGCAGCATTGTTCGCTTTTACACTGTTTGGCTATGTGCCCGTAGCCTTGACACTTGTAACACCTGGTTACTCTACGGTAATCTTGTACTCGGCAAGATAACCGCTCTATGTAGTACCGGTTCATTTGTAGGAGCTTACCCGAATGTTAGGGATAACTTTCACCACCCAGTTGGTTACTCAGTCGCTCTTCTTGCCCGTTTTGAAGCGGAGTTTGAAGAATCCAGAGAATTCCTCAGCTGTAGAGGCTAGATGATCGTTTTGTTCAAACACTGCCGAGGTCACCTCATTTGGTGACATGTCTTTAGGCACGTCATAGACGATAAGCCTCGGCTTGCTCCTTGCAAGGGCCTCTATCTCAAAGAGCTCCATTAGACTCTTTGAGGCTTTGATTTTCTGTAACCCCGCTTCAGTTGTTGTTTCCACTAGGAGACCCTTCCTTGCCTCCCTCAGATTCTTGATCTGAACCTTAGATTACCTCTTTTGCAAGACCTCCTTTGTCTTACTTGTTGTGGAAATATTTTCCACATCCCTAGGCTTGAATAAGACCACCTTGGGCGGTGGTCTTATCGTGGCTTTTGCAACCTGGGCCTTTGGGGCGACCAGTTTCCTTTGCTTTTCAGCGTTCTTTACAGTGTCATTGGAGGCCACAGCTGTATAGGTCTGTGGTCCCTTCACTGTTCTTTTTGCTACTTGCTCGTGCAAGGCCTCCAACTTAGCCTCGGCTCGAGCACAGCTGATGGCCATTTCAGAAATGATCACCATTAACTCCTTGAGGTTCTTAAATCTCCTTCATCAGGTCTGGGTCCTCGGCTGTTTTTAGGACCTCCTTTATCTTTTCATAAAGGTTCGCACTATGTGCTGGAACCTCTAGGCAGTCCATGGTAAATTTCGTGGGTGGACTGCCTGCAGGAAGCTGTGCAGGGCTATTTTTAGTGCTGCCGTGAGCAGTACTAATTTCCTGAGTTTTGCTGGGTATGTATTTTTCTAGAGTCTACCCTGAGGAGGGGCTTTCAAGTTGCTTGTCTTCAGATTTTCTCTGAGTCAGCGGCCTTGACATGCCAGCAGCCTGGATGGTGTCCTTAGAGTCACCAGCTTTGGTTAGCTTACTTGCGCCGTTTTGCCTATTCTTAGTTTGCCCGTGTCTGTTCTAGTAGGCTCCCTCTCTGCAGTCTTGGCCTTGTCTTTAGGCCGCCTATTCTCCCTATCCTTCTCCCTTTCTTTCTCCTCCTCTATTCCCTTTTTAGTTTTATTTATATTTTCTTACGTCCACCTACTGAGGTCGTTAAGAGTATCCCGTTCGGTGCGCTATGAGTATTTAATACGGACGGTGTAAAATTTCACTGGCAGTTGTAGTGGCTCCCTTCTTTTACCCTGGAGCCATGCATCTCCTATCGCAACTGCCATACAATTTAGGATTAGGGGGGTTTTTATAGAGTAGTTCCTTCACTCGGCCGGGCGATAAAGCCAAGCTCCCGACCCATTAAACCAGAACGTTCCAAAGATTTAACTGTCTGTGGTCGCCACTTGAATCGAGACCACTTGACGAGAATTGAACCACTTGTAACGGGTTTGCGGTAATTAGAAAGTAAGCGCCAATTTCCCACTCCCAGCATCGGTAACTCCCGGGTGCACCAAGCCCGTTAGGCCAAAGCTCGTTTGATCCTATCCTGAGAGACCATTGCTGTATTTTAGCCGCATCCCCCATACATGCTCCATTTACTATAGAGATGAGGGATACGTTACCGCGGCACATGAACGTGGACGTAAACAGTTGGCATTTTAGCGCCGGACACACACAAACACACCATACAACTTCTATGCGAAATTTGTACTTTCGAGTTGGAGCGGTAGAAAAAGATGTCCAAGTGTCTAGAGAGTATGGAGAATATCATCTTTGAACGATAGAATATGTCTCGGGACGACTCTTACTGGGAGTGTGCGTGTTCGAATGATAGAATACGAATCTCTTCATATAGGAGTCGTACTGACATACATGAACATTGTTTCCCAACAACTATACACGACACTCCTCATAGAAGTCGTTCATCTGGAAATTGCATTCTATCATCTGAACACGAAACTCCCCGTAGAAGTTGATCCGACATACCTGAACATCGTTTCCTAGCAACTAAACACGATAGTCCCAGTAGAAGTCGGCCCGAGAAAGCTAGCATTGCTTCCTAACGACTAAACACAATACTCCCCGTAGAAGTCGTTCGGAAAGAGTACCGTCTCAAAACGAATCTTTGCATAGGAGTTGATTTCCTCATACCTGGATATCGTTTTCTATCAACTAAATACAATATTCCCCATAGAAGTCGCTCAGAGACACCTGGGCATGGAATTCTATCATCCAAACACACAACTGACTATATAAATCGTCTTGAAACAACGGGATGTCGTAATCAACCACCCGTATACGCCAATACAATATTTCTCAGTAGCAAGCGTATTTAAAATGTGTATATATAATATGTACAATATAATATACGTACAATATATATTACATATTTTCGTATATTTTCGTTTTTTCAATTGAATACCGTGCATATTTTCGTACTGATGCCAACTGAAATTCAAGACAAATGGTATGGCAAATGTACATTTTCTAAGCGGATGATGGATATTGCCTTTTTATGCAGATGTGACGATATTATATATATATAGTTTCGAGGTTGTTGGTAAAAGAACCCTATTTTGCAATAATTTCTTTTGATTCAAACTAAAAAAACAGTCTCTTTTATTCTGAAGTTCAATTCTCGTCACAATTCTGAAGTTAATATAATGTATAAAAACAAAAATATAATTTGTCGTCACAAAATATATTCAGTATGATTTGACATCCAGAACCAGTTTATAAGAAAAGAAGAAAGAAAAACCGAGAGACGGAGAGGGAGAGAGAGAGAGAGAGAGAGAGAGAGAGAGAGAGAGAGAGAGAGAGAGAGGGACAGATTTTCTTACGTAAGAGAACATAACATTTACAAAAATCAAAAGATATCCATAAGGTGTGAGAGTAGTGTCAGATTAACCTGAAGAACAAAAAGGGTTATACCGACTAACGTCACACCTTGTGTAGGATACGAATCCCAAATTTGGATATGAACATTCGTTTGAGCTGGCCTGATATTAATACTTTAAGCGGACTACTTTGAGTTGATGTTCGTGATTCAAGACACCAACTAGTGGCCGCTGGTGTAATTAATTGTGAAACGCATTAACTTAATTGATTGTTGAAAGTAAAATGATTTTCAATAAAAAACATAGCCAATGTCCTTCCCAAGATCATATAGAATCTATATGTCAAATTTCAGAACAATCAGTTCAGTAGTTTTTTCGATTATCATGTACAAACAAAAACACGCTTTGTCTTTATAAATTAGTATGATATGAAGTATGATATGATATATGATATGATATGAAGTATGATATGATATATGATATGATATGATGTATAAATATTTTTATTTTATTTAGCTTTATTAATATATTTTGTAGAATCTTACACTTACTTAATACACACTTTTGATCTTGATTTATTGACTCTGTGAATTTTTTAAAACAAAACAATCTCTTTTTATTCTCAAAAGTTTTTTGTACAATTGCTAGAGACTTCTTGTATTCTATTAAATCAACTAAATTGTTAATCGACACCTTTTGACAGTATTGCATTGGGAATTCGTGGTCACACCAAGGAATAAGATTATTAGAATAATTGTTGCATTTATAATAATTTTTCCTTAGCATAATAATTTTTAGAAATTCCGTAATACATCCATGAACATACTGTATTTGCTTGTGCACGCTTGAAAAAAAATCAAGATATTTGCTTTCAAGGTATTATACAATTTTCTCCCAATTGGTTCGGATGGATTTTAATTTAAAACTTTTTTTTTAGTAGTAATGTCTTCTAGCGTCGGTTTTTATAAAGACCTAAAAATTGGGTCGATCGTAAAGTTTCATTTAACATTTCTACATTAATTTTATCTATATTGTTTATTGTTGATTATACTAAATCTAAGTTTGATTTACAATTTCTCTGCACATTAATGTAAGAAAATGATTTACCATTGTGTAAAATCATACCATGAGACTCGAAAGCATTTTCAAAGTGTTTGCCATTTGAAGTGGAGTACTTTCAGTTCCATATGATTTATATGGATTAAAATCACTTACAAATATGCTGGTATTATTATTATTAACATTTCGATGGATTTGTCCGGAATGTTTAAGTTGCGCATTTCGATAAATGCTAAGTTTTTTCGAATGAGTATTGTAATATCATTACTTAAATTCTTTCTATCATTTCGAAAGGTGATGAAATTGAAATAAATTTTTACGTAGTCAAGTATATGTAAATATGTATGAAAATTACTTTTTATTATTCAATAAAAAAGTATACATTCACTTATTTATAACGTGTGGATACAGTACTAAAAAAATATAATTTAAAAATTATTTTGATATGTACTTGCGGGTTCATTGTTGAACACTTTATGATAATTTAAATGGTTCAAAAATATTATGGAATAGTATCTTTTACAGAATAGTACGTAAAATAAACCATAGTTTACAGTCCATAGAATGAATTAAAATTAATTAATTATAGGTTGAATATATACAAATGTTTTTTGAAAACACATTGAATAATTTAATATATTTTTATCAACGTAAATGCTTTATTTTATCAAAGAAACTTAAATCTACTACAACATATGTTATAATCTACTACATATATCAATTCATAATTGCTTGAATAATTCAACATTTTATCGATAAGTCCAGTTAAATTACGAAACAAAGAAAATGACTTCAGTACATGGATCAATTTTTAACATATATTTCATTATATTGTCATTAATGAAATAATTTATTGACAGTAAATCAATTAACATTATTTTTCTTAAATTTGTGTATTTCACTATCTTCTACTTGATGTACTCTACCACTTCTAAAATCACTATCATCTTTGTTTAAGATTTTTAGAAATATTACAAAGATTAAAAAATAAATATTTGATAATTATTAGTAAGCGAACTTAGTTTCCGACCTTCACGTTTAGATGGCGATATAAGTAGTACGAAAAGTCAGATGTGTTGAATGTAGAACTTATTTTTTAGTTTTGTCATTTACCAATAAAATGCAGTTAACAGGCACCATCATTTGCGTAAACGTTATAATTTTTTGATCAGTAAAAAATGAATCGTGATAAATCGTTTTTTCGACATGTTCTTTTGCATTATTCTTATTTAAAAAAAAGTATAGCAGAAACTTATCGATTGCTTCAAGAATGTTATGAATATTATAGACCATCCACGGCCAAAAGGCATTGCTGTGCATTTGGTGGGACCAACAGGGTGTGCTGTACTACAAGCTGCTAAAACTGAATGAAATTGTGATTATCGAGGTATAGAAACGGCAACTAAATGATTTGCAGCAGAAATTGATCGAACATAGATCAACAATCGCGCGCAATCGGCGCAAAGTCATTATCATGTTGCATGATAACGCTCGGCCACATGCTGCGAAAGCCATCAAAAATACCCTGTTGGAGCTCGAATGAGAAGTGTTGCTCGCCAGACATAGTGCCTTCTCATTACCACCTATTCAGTTCGATGCAGCACGACTTTATTGATACCCACTTCCGTCATGTTCAAGAAGTACGAGAATTTGAGGATGATTGGATCGCCTCGAAACCGTCATTGTTCTTTCGTCACGGTATCGTTTATTTAGTTTAAATCGGTATTTTATCGGTACTTAGTTCAAACATCTGGTCTTTTCAGCTTTGATTACTATTAATATTCTCTAACGAATACATTTTGCTGCATGAAAAAATTCCCAGCCGTTGGCGAACTTCGCAATCGTTAATTTTCAAAATAAATAATTTTGCACCTGGTCGCCATATTTAAATTACACTTTGTAATTTGAAACACATTATGAGTAGATATAAAAACTTCTATTTGCGCTATCATTATTGAATTTAAATTGTTTAAACAAATTTTATAGCTCTTTGAATATCGAAAATTTTTTCATCTTCATTATTTATTTAAGATTAGAAAAATTGACTTTTTAAGTTTTTAATTTACTTACTTTTGTTCAGAATTATATTCTGTACAACTTTTATACGAAAAATTTTTCGATTAAAGCAATATTATTTAAACTATTAAAGAAAAAGTAAAAAAAGAGCTTTTATTTTTGCTATTTTGCAATGAATAAACACGTCGCCGATGGGTTACGATTCCGACAATTTAGAGTTTTCTTCTACACATCCTCAGCTACCATTTATTGTTTAATTTTAGCCGTCTTATTGCATATCATATATAAGTTTAAAGCATCGCGCAAATTTCAGCCAATCAACGCAAAAAGATGTTACGTCCCAGACAGGTATTTAAGAGTATAATTACTCGGCGTAAAATTTGCGGTGATTAAGTACAAAAGTACAAAGAAGCGCGCAAATTATAATTTGTAAATTTCTTTATTTAATTTTACTATAAAGATTGATGTTATTTCTTAGTCTGCCTTTTTCATTTTTTTCCTGCATCCCGTTGCTTGGTTTCGTCTTGTTATTGTTTTCGCTATAGATATAGGGATGATGGTATTTGGTGGCAATCTGTTGATTTGTTGCTAGGAGAATAAAATTATTTATTTTTAGTAACCCTGGTGAGATATTATTTTATTTCACCTTCTTTTCACTAAAATATTTGAATCCTCAAAAATTCATATTCATTTCATTTTGTTTTCTCTCAAACAAAGGAATTTATTCAATAATTAATTAATGATGGTTTATGATTCGGCGTTTTATTACCATGTTGTTCGTTATTCTAGAATCCGTTAAAAGTTAGAGCACGGTTTTATATAAGATTAAGAATGATGTGATTTGTGGAATGAGCCATTACATTACTATTTTATCATAGTTTCTACCTTATTGTTGAGAATTAACTAGCAGCATGTGTTAATTTATGTGATTTATATATCCTTACCCTTAGGAAGAAAATTTAACTTAGTAATTTATGTCATTATTGATCCTGATATAATATTTTAGACGATTTTAACTCTATTAACTCTAGAATTTTGTATTGACCTGCATATTGATCATCGAATTTTCCTAATGTTGGCTGTTTTAATAGATAAACAAGATCTCCTACCTTAAAATTTTTTATATTTAATTTTTGATCATAATATTTTTTAGATCTTTCCTTTGCTTCAATCAATCTTTCTCTGGCATGTTTTTGTGTATCACATAATCTGGCAATCAATTCGTCCAAATGCATAGTATAAGTTTTTCTATAATGCCTAACTTGAATTCAGAAGGAATACGTGCCTTATTTCCAAAGACCAGTTCATGTGGTGTATAACCATGTTCAGAATGAATTGAGGAATTATAAGAGAACATCGCTAATTGAACCCAAAAGTCCCAGTTATCATTGTGTGCAAACATTTTTAAATATTCCACTAAGGAGTGAATATCTAATTTTGAAAATTTTTGCCACCTTAGCCAATAATGTGCTTTGAAAATTGCTACTCTGATCAGTTTTAATAATTTCTGGACATCCAAATCTTGTAATAAAATCAAGAATCAAGGCTGTTGCTACCATTAATGTCTATAAGAGGAATGGCATCAGAATATTTGGTAAGATTGCACTGTAATGTTAATAAATATTTATGACCAGATTCAGTAATAGGAAGAGGTCCAATAATATCCATTTCTAAGACTTCAAATGCTCGTGTTGGAGTACTTGTGATTGTCATTGGTAATTTAGTTTTTACTCTAACCAATTTTTGCTTTTGTCATTTATCATAGCTTTTGATGTATTCACATATTTGATCCTTCATTCCTGGCCATTAATACCTTTTACGAATTCTATGATATGTTTTTATTATACCTTTATGTCCTTCTATTGCTGAATCATGTGCTTTATTAATGATATTTAATCTATCCTCTAAAGGGGATGTAATTATTTCACCAGTACAGACTGTTATTCTTATATTACTTGAAACCCATTGTTGCCGAAAGCTACAGTCAATTGAATGCCAATGTGGTTCAAGACCATCTCCCAATTTAGATATACTAATGGAATTTATATTACTATTTATTAAAGCACCTTTTAATAAATTTAGTGTATTATAAATCACAATTATGTCAGGAGTGTCAGTTACTGCTTCTTTAATAAAAAGTGAAAATATGGATATTTTTAGGTTTAGGAAATTCAGAAACGGATCGTGTTTTTCCTATATCTGGCTCAACACCTATTGAAGAAATAATATGGCCTAAATACTTAACTTCCCGATGTAAAAATGAACATTTTTCAGATTGAAGGGTAAGCCCGGCGGTTTTTAATCTTCCAAATAATCTTTTCATTTTTTCTTCATGTTCTTGAAGCGATTTGGCGTAAACTACAATGTCATCCATGTAAACAAAAAGTTCGATGCCTTGTAACCCACTAAGAATTTTATCCATAAGAGATTGAAAAGTTGAAGGCGCACCTTTCAATCCCATAGGCATTCGTTTAAATTGTAATTGTTGAAACGGGGTTGAAAACGCAGTTTTTGGAGCATCAGCAGGATCAATATATTTAATTCTTTTCTTTGATTGACGTAATTTTCAGCATTGATTGCAAAAATAATTGCGCTCTCTAACGTCCTGGGAATTTTTCCTCTAAGTCGGGATCCTATATTTTCGTGTAAACCTAATATGAAACACTCAATTGCTGTAGTGATTGATGCTTCAATCATTGCTTCTTCTATTTTATTTTCAAAATTTTGATTTGTTCTTTCTATAATATTTTGTAAAATTTTTGCTACGCATAACCCATAATCTGACACTTTCTGAGGGATTTTGCATGACACGTGATGACTCAGACAGGACTTGGGATAAATTTTGGGTTGGGGCATAAGAAGATTTTAATTTTTCAAATATTTTATTTAATGAATTAAAATTTTTAAATTGTAAATCAACTCTGGCATTTCCGATTACCTTGGCTTTTACAATCTGAATAAAAAATGTTTTATCAACCGGGCTTATAAATTTTTCGGCAATTGAACATTCTCGGATGAATTAATTCACAGATATATTTTGACCATCGAATTCGGGAATAATTTTAGTCACATCTAACGGTTTTTTATAATTTTCTATAGCTATTGTATTTATTACAGAATTTGAAGATGGAGAATTTGAAGAATTTACAATTTCTAATCGATCACAGAATTGATTCAAAATTTCTATTTAGTTTTTGAGTATTATCAAATGGTGTCATATTAGAAGAAAACGGATTTCTGACAACGGTTCCGAAATTTTGTCTTCAGAAATTTAACGTAAGGTCTTGCTTTCTGGAACATTTATATTTAAAGTATTTTGTTCGCCCTCGATATTCGCGGGCCCTTCATTTGAATTTGCCATTTTGAGAGTTCAAAAGTTTATTTCCAAATTTACTTATTTATCTATAATATATTTTAAATTATAATATTTTAATTTTTTAAATAAAATTAACTGTGAACAGTTATATACTATTTTCCCCTTTTGGAGTTTTGATAAAATTTTTTTTATAATTTTAATTATAAAATGAGGCCGCAAAATAAAATATATATATATATATATATATATATATATATATTATAATTTAAAAGAAATGGAAATGAATTATATATACGACTATAATAAACTTAAATTATCTACTATTTTATCTAAATCATTAATGTAAGTTAATAACTAAATTTAAACTAAATAAAAGTAACTAAATTTATACTAAATAAAAATATTTTATAACTTTAAAAATTGTTTATATATTTTTATTAATTAATAAAGGAATTAAATTTTCTTTTATGTATATATTTTTTTTTCTTATTTCTCTTCTACTGAATCAAATAGCTTTATGTTTTGCAGAGTTTCTCTGCCGCTCTTTTTTTCTCGATTGTTTATTGTAAATAGTAATAATAGTAATACTCCGCTGAAGCCTCCAGCTGCAGACTTGTTGGCGCTCTTCTGGACCGCCGCTACAGCTTCTCGTTGATCTCGTAGACGTTGTCAGTTGCCGCTGCTTTTGTTATTTGCTTCCCTTGTATGCGCTGTTGTTGCTGCCACTCGTTGTACTTGAAGACTCTGTTGTCACTCACCGTTCCAGTTGCCGTTGTTGCAGATGCCCGCTGCACTTGTAGATTCGCTTACTGCTTGTTTCATTTATTTATTTTTTTATTTTTTTTGCGCCTCTTCACCAGCAGTCCCAATACGTGTGTAGTGCACAGAAAATGACACGAATGACAGTAACTAAATATCTGGAACCTGATGAACTGCTATTATTATCAGAGATAATAAGGAGAGATTGCCGATGACATATAAGAAAGGCTCGACGATTTTCGAGCGCCGGGAGCGTGCGCCCTCAACAGGCTCAACTGCTACACTAACGCGCCAACGCGACGTCACAGTTACGTCAGCATAAATTCATGTGCGCATTTGCCTACGACACGAGCTGTGACGTAGGCATTAAATATATATAGATATAGTTATATGCTTTTGTGCAATGCGACGTTGTCGTTTTCGTTTATATCATTACAGAGGCTAAGCCAAAACATCTAATATGCGCACGAGTATCAAAAAGCAATTCAGACCAAACTCCGATGCCAGCTTTATCATGCAGACGAATTTTTGATTCTGTAGAAAATCAAGACTTTCCTTTCTTCCATTGTAGAAATTTCAAATTGAGTCTTATGATTTTGTGCTAAAATGAATATTCTTTAATTGATTTAAAAAAATTAAGTTTAATTTGCAATGCTTATATTATATTGTAGTAAATAACGCGTAGGAACAAAAAGAGAAAATCCATTAATTGTCTTAAATAATAAAAATATAAATAATAATATCAATCAAAAATACTCTGTATTATTACTTATTGGTATGATATATATATATATATATATATATATATATATATATATATATATATATATTGATAAACAATTCGTGTAATTCCGATTTAACAGAAAGATTAATATAAATCATAAAGTCATTTTCTGTATAAATTAATAACGTAATTATTCTGTTTGTTTATTTATAATATTGCAGTGTCTGTGGATATAACCTCACTTATGATGAAATTATCTATTGAAGAAATTGCTAAAAAAAAAATTATCTGAATTACTTATGTATATTATAGAGTAATTGCAATAATTTATTTTATTCTGAAAATGATAGTATAATATTTTCAAGAACATATAATAAATCGTTTATAATGTTAAATGTATATTCTTTAATGTATAAAATTGAATACAGAGATGTTTCTAAAAACAGTAAACAAGTCAGCAAATAAACAGCCCCAACAGTATTTGCTATAAGACTGTACACTCATGTAAATGATATATGTAAATCATGTACAAAAATGTCAGATTTGTGTACCCCAAAGTGGTCCGGCGATCATTAATGGATTTTCTCTGTTTGTTCCTACGCGTTATTTACTACAATATAATATAAGCATTGCAAATTAAAATTAAATTTTTTAAATCAATTAAAGAATATTCATTTTAGCACAAAATCATAAGACTCAATTTGAAATTTCTACAATGGAAGAAAGGAAAGTCTTGATTTTCTGCAGAATCAAAAATTCGTCTGCATGATAAATCTGGCATCGGAATTGGGTCTGAATTGCTTTTTGATACTCGTGCGCATATTAGATGTTTTGGCTTAGCCTCTGTAATGATATAAACGAAAACGACAACGTCGCATTGGACAAAAGCGTATAACTATATCTATATATATTTAATGCCTACGTCACAGCTCGTGATGTAGGCAAATGCGCGCATTAATTTATGCTGACGTAGCTGTGACGTCGCGTTGGCGCGTTAGTGTAGCAGTTGAGCCTGTTGAGGGCGCACGCTCCCGGCGCTCGAAAATCGTCGAGCCTTTCGTATATGTCATCGGCAATCTCTCCTTATTATCTCTGTTATTATCCTACCGCTGTCACCAAAATGTTACGTCCTAGACAGGTATTTAAGAGTATAATTACTCGGCGTAAAATTCGCGATGATTAAGTACAAAAGCACAAAGAAGCGCGCTTTATTTAATTTTACTACAAGGATTGATGTTATTTTTTAGTCTGCTTTTTCCATTCATTTTCAAGTTGTTTTTATTGAGAGAGAATTCCTTATTCATTTTTTTTCTTGCATAGTCCAGGCAAATTAGGGTTTTGATTCAACAATTTCTCCAACGCCTATTTTCTTGCATTAAATGATAGATGAGGATGTGTAGAATAAGACCCTAAATTGTCGGGATTGTACCCCATCGGCGACGTATTTATTTATTGCAAAATAGCAAAAATAAAAGCTCTTTTTTTACTTTTTCTTTAATAGTTTAAATAATATTGCTTTAATCGAAAAATGTTTCGTATAAAATATGTATAAATAATAAAAATTGGTTATCAGAAAAGAGGAAAACTAATATTGAATTACGTTAATATTATAATATAAAGACAAAAAATGAAGTAAAATTAATTTTAAATTTTTAAATAAGCCAATATAAAATTAACAAGAATTAATTAATTTTACTATACATTGGATATAATAGAATTACCGTATTAGAACCAAGAGCATTATGAAGGTTAGAAAAAGTAAAGTTAAATTAAAAAAAATCATCAAAATAGTTGTTTTTATAGTAAAGATGTTCCATTTTACAACTAAGATCGAGAGTGACGTAGATGGAGTTGTCTGTGACGCAGTGCGCGAATATGCGCATGCTCAGTAGGCGGCGCCGCGATGTCTACGCGGGAAGAGATAAGCTGCCGCCAGCCGTCGCTGATGCCATGCATAAAAACTTTTTATAAATGTTACATTTAAACATAATTACTAATAATTTAGAATGTATTAATAAATGTAAAGATAGATTAATCTTTATACTAGCACCTTGCCAAATTTCAAGTTAAAATGTTAATTAAATGACAAGTAATAATTAATAGTTTAAACAAAAATTTTCTCAACTTCTATTGGTCGTATGAAAATGTGCATTTTAGCAAAATATGCTTTTTTTAAGCGTAATAAAATGCATTTTGTTTCAATATTCTAGCGTTAAAAACTTCCGAGATATCGACCCTAGCAACGGCTTTTTTCACTTTAAACAATATAAAAATTTAATTTAAAAATCTGGTCTTTTCAGCTTTGATTACTATTAATATCCTCTAATGATTGCATTTTACTGCATTAAAAAATTCCCAGCCGTTGGCGAACTTCACAATGGTTAATTTGCAATATAAATAATTTTGCGACTGTTCGCCATTTTGAAAGTACACTTTGTAATTTGAAAAATAGTATAAGTAGATGAAAAAACATCTATTTGCGCCATTATTATTAAATTTCAATTGTTTAAACAAATTGTATAGCTCTTTGAATATCGAAAATTCTTCCATTGTCATTGTTTATTTAACAATAGAAAAATCGACTTTTTAAGTTTTTCTTGTACGTACTTTTGTTCAAAATTATCTCCTGCACAACTTTTATACGAAACATTTTTCAATTAGAGCAATATTATTTAAACTATTAAAGAAAAAGTAGAAAACGAGCTTTTATTTTTGCTATTTTGCAATAAATAAATACGTCACCGATGGAGTACAATCCCGACAATTTAGGGTCTTATTCTACACATCCTCATCTATCATTTAATGCAAGAAAATAGGCGTTTTGGACCTAATTCGCCTGGACTAGCATCCCGTTGCTTGGTTTCGTCTTGTTAGTGTTCTCGTTATAGATATAGGGATGATGGTATTTGGTGGCAATCTGTTGATTTGTTGCTGGGAGAATGAAATTATTTATTTTTACTAACCCTGGTGAGATATTATTTTATTTCACCTTCTTTCGACTAAAATATTTGAATCCTCAAAATTCATATTCATTTCATTTTTTTGTTTTGTTTTATTTCAAACAAAAGAATTTATTAAATAATTAATTAATGATGTGACATAGTTTATTTTTTCTTAGGTATTATACGTATATTTTACATTATGAAATCTGAGTATATAACAAAGGAGTAAAGCCTCTAACGCGCATGCCTGAGTTGTCGATACGGCCTGACATCTCGAATACAAACTTTATCTGCTCCAATATTCAATACACGCTCATCCTCTCCCTTTGACCACCCTCCCGATGACACGAATTTACGATTTGCGTTGCGACTGTTGAACGCGCGCAGATGTCTGCAATTGTCATAACATTGCTCTAAATCTTATAAGCAAAGAAGCAAATTTGTAAGTTTTTGCATGAAAAAAAAAAAATTATGTGAATGAGTTTCAAGTATATTGGTTAAAAGCTAAACAATTATTATAATATATCATAGACGAGATTAAGAAGTTTCTATTAATATCTTTTAAATAATGACTGACACTAGTTCGTCTCTTAATTGTACATATTTAGAAGCTCACAATTCCCCTTCTTGTGCAAGAAAATCTCAGAGAAGCCAAAGGAAAGAAGAAAATACACCTTTACCTAAAATTATAATAAAAAAAAGGCGACCACGAAGACCAAAAATAAAAGATGATACTGAAACATACAATACCTTAAACTCTAACAGTAATACTTTTGAAGCTCCCAAGACTATTTTACAAAGTACTAATGATGATATAAACATAGTACAAAATCAAGTATTGAACATACATACGACTGATCAAACTGATAAAATAATCAAAGAAACCGAAGATCAAATTCGGTTACTTCAAATAAATCAGGAAAATCATGTTTTTGAGGTTTTAATAATAATTTTTTGTTTAATAATGTTTGTTATCTATATAATAATTATAAATAGATATTTGAAAATTTATATTATACTATTTAATGTCAATATAATTTTAGAATTATGAAATTATGAATTCTATATAATTATCTATTAATTTAAGAATTTTTTTTAATAGGAACTAGAAAGCAACTTATCTACACCAGAAAAAACACCACATAAAAAAAAAAATAGAAGACGCATAAGAGAGAAAAAAAAAAAAAAACAGAAATCTTTAAATCAAGAAAAAACTGAAGTAGAAAATGTTGAAGTTCCTATAGCAAGTACAAGTACAAATACAAATATAACAGAAATTATAAGTCCAAAAAATAGAAACAAAGCTCGACATTTTATAAACAAAAAGTATTGGAATAAATTACAAATTCAATCAAATGCGAATAGCAATTATAATTTGCAAGAAAACTCAGAAAAAATTAAAACATCATTAATAAAAACATCAAAAAAATCATCAAAAAAAACATCATTAATAAATCGAAATAGAGAAAAAAAAGTATTTTGTGAACATTTATCTATTGATGTAATCAAAAAAATTTTAGCTGCTCAAGATTTTAATGAACCTCGTGTTGTTGAAGGGAACATTCGTATAAATCCAAGATGTTGTCAACATGCGTATATTTCATTAGCCCCTGATGATGATTTTGATATTTTGATTGTTGGTTTAAAAGATAGAAACCGTGCACTTGAAGGGGATTTAGTTGCAGTCATTATAAATTCTGCAGATAAATGGTTAAGATTAATTGGAAATACATATCAAAAAACTGGCTCTGTTATAAGTATATTAGAGAAAAGTCATCCACGGAAAGCAGTTGGTTTGTTAAAAAAACAAGATGTTTTTGTTTTTCTTCAGCCAAGAGATTCAAGAGTACCATTAATGAAAATCAATCCCAAAACTGTTCCAAGAAATTTTTATGATAATCCGCATTTATTTGAAGAAACTTTATTCTTAGGGAAGATCATAGACTGGAAAAATGTAGCATTCGCTGAAGGGTAAAAATTTTTTATAATAGTTGAATTTTTTTCTTGACTATAATAGCTATTTCATAAACTATATAATTTTTATCTTTTTAGAGAAATTGAGTTAGTAGTTGGTAATAAAGGAGATTTGAATATCGAATCAAATGCGATTTTGCTTGAGAATAATTTAACTTTAGATCCATTTGAAAAAGAATTATTGGAAGATTTACCTAATAATTGTCTTCTCAGTGATGTAGATATCGCTAGTAGAATAGATTTAAGAAAATCCTGTATTTTTACAATTGATCCTGATACTGCAGTTGACTTAGATGATGCTTTGTCTTATAAAATATTAGAGAATGGAAATATTGAGGTATATAATATTTAAAAATATAAACTCGTATTATCATAGTTTAATTGAAATATTGAAATAATATACTGTTATCTTTTTTAATTTCTAATAGATTGGTGTACACATATCAGATGTGACGCACTACTTGCAAGCATTTACACCTTTAGATGAAAAAGTAGCCGAACGAGCTACTACAGTATATATGGTTGATAAAGTGTATCATATGTTGCCAAAAGAATTGTGTTTGGCATGTTCATTAATACCGGGTCAAGATAGACTGGCTTTCTCTGTCATGTTAGAAATGACACCCAGCTCTGATATAGTTAAGTATTCATTCTTCAAAACTGTGATAAATTCTTGTTGTCAAATGTCCTATGATCAAGCACAAATTATGATTGACAATAAATTATATGACTGGGATAATGATGATACTTTAAAAATTACTGGAAATTACAAATCATCAGATTTAGTGGAAGCTGTTAATAATTTATACAAAATATCTATACAATTAAAGAAAAAAAGATTTGAGCAAGGAGCATTAAAAATTGATCAACCAAAATTGTGTGTATTATTGGATAAAGAAACAAGACTTCCTGTATCCTATAAACTTGAAGAAAAAAGAGAGAGTAACAGGTATAGTTCTAATGTTAAAATATAAAATATAATTTTTCAAGCAAATGCTAGCTTTTAGAATATTTTTTGGAGCAATGAAACTATAAATTTTTTAAGGCTTCTTTTTAAACTATTTTAAAAAAGTATATAATTATTTTATAGATTTTCTATAAAATTAATTATTATTTTGAATCTTATAAAATAACAATAAATAAATCAATTTGAATAACTGTTAAAAAAAAACTTATTATAAATTATAGATTATTAAACATTAAATTAAGGATATAGAGTTACAATTATTAGATATTATGCAAAACAAAGAGTTTGGGATTAAAAGAAATTTAAAAGATTCTCATAATTCTGTAAAAATATCTAAGTCTCTTGTAGCTTTTCTTATAAATCTTTCTGTTGCATACAATAAGTGATTGTTAAGTGCTTGAGACTTTTGACAGTATCTAAGAGTACAGCGGAGCATAAATGGGAAAGCAAGGGCCTCATTAAATTAAAACTCCCTCTCAATTGTAAGCACTACCTAATGTTTATGATATGTGATTTTGAAATAGCTGGCTCACAGCTGCAATGTAAAATATTAAGATAGGTTTTTGTTAAATAAACATTTTAAGAATGTTATTATGTTGGATTCAAATATACATAAAAATATAAAAGATTCTGATAACGTATGAACTATCTTCTTTGAAGTATTAATACAATGTATCTTTATTTTTATATATTTATAATTAATTTTATAGATGATATATGATATAAAATAGTTTATTTTAAAATCAAAAAATTTTTAATTATTACTAACTAATATAGATTTTAATGGAATTAGTTTAAACAAATTTCAAAAGTTTGATTGAACTAATTAACTTTGTCAGTTCATAAGTAAATGTAAAGGAAAGCGCCCAGATTTTACTTAAATTAACAATAGCACGTTTGTAGTTCATTGCGCATTCTTAGTTATTTTTTAAAATAACGGCAAGATATAATTAATTTTTCGTCCCATATAGTCGCAGATAAATACATAAAAGGAATTTTTCTATCATATATATGTAAAAAATAATTCTGTCTACGTAACAAATACTCTATGTATAAAAATATATTGCCTATAGATAATTTTACCTATAACAATATTTTTGCAGAAAAAAATTAAGAATTCTACCTCAGGGCCCCCTGAAACATTGTCAGTGGTGTATCTGTATTCAGTTAGTCTTGAGATAGTCCCATCGCCTTATTTTTCACAATATTTATGAGTTTTAGGGAGCTAATTACGAATATCGTAACAGCTTTAGATGTAAAGTGAATATTTATTTCTAAATCCATGAAAACTTCATAAACATCAACGTTTTCTGAATTGATCTTCGAAAATAAAAATATTGGAAAATATTTTAAACGAAAATCATATAGAGCTCATTAAAATACATATTTTGTGTTCTATACAGTTTTAGGTGTAAATAATATTTATGGACAAAAGTTCAACAATTCCGTCTCAAGGTCCCTTGAATGGTTCCCCCGCATACACTCGGTAACATTACATTCGTATACATTTTTCTCGAGAACTACTCCTTGTAGATACGAATTGAATAGAATAAAAAATATCTATTTTAATCAGGTGTACAACGATTTTAAAAAAAATCTTTTTTTTGTAAATTTTACTATTCTGCGAGATATGTTTGAAAGACTGTATTTATAGTTTTTGACATGAAAATTAAATTTCTATGAAACGACACTACGATAATTTTCATGAAGATTCAAAAATTTCACACAATAATTTTTTATCATAGATTATTTGCTGCGAGCACGCATTTAGATTTCCGCATGATTGCAGCAGTTTTGGAGCAAGGCTGCGTGATCATAAAAAGTCTGCGACATTTACATCGCAGCGAGCCTACTGCAAGGATGCAATGTTAACAAAAATTAATGGTGAAACCATCGAAATGTATTATATTGTTATAAGTTTATATATATATATATATATATATATATATATATATATATATATATATATATATATATTGTTCTTGACTAATGGAACTTTTAAATAATCAACTGTTTAGAGTTTTCAATAAATAATTTATTATTTAAATTACAACTCACCTAATCGAAATCCAGTGGAAAGAGAGCTCATGTCTTGGTTGCGCTCACGCTTTTATAGATTGCCCCCTCCCTCGATTGCAAACGTTTCCGAAAAAATTGAAAGTTGCATTAGAACTTTCGGGGCACTTCACCTCGCAGCCTTTTCGGCCCGGAATATTCCAAACCTTAATGGAATCTTTCTCTATCTTGTAGAATTGGTGTTTTTTATCTCTATAATTTTATAGAGTTTTCAGCTTTCGAAAATTCCCAGATTTTTCACCAGGTAAAAACATGCATTCAAAACTACAGCTTTCGAAAACCTCTAGTTTTCCGGGCACGGCACCGGCGTCTCGAATTACATGTTTTTACTTATGAAATAAATGGTATTTTCCAGTCACAGCACTGCATAAAAGTGTTGCGTTCCGAAAATATCTAATATTACTTTCATTTTATATTTATTGTATTTTTAAAAAAAAAATTATAAAAATTTCCACTGTCTTTCTTATAAACATTTGACAGTGTTCAATTTGATCAAATAGAATTTTTTCCTTTTTTTATTTTTAATAATATTATTTTTTATAATTAAATTTAAATTAATTATCTTCTTTTGTTTCATGAATTTCTAGAAGATCTAGAAATTTCATTTGTCAACATTTGACATCATATATATTTTGTTTACATTTATCATTTATTTTATATCTCTATGGATACTTCTATCAATTTAAACTATCAATTCCAAACCCTTAACTTATATTTAAATATATAAACATAATACAAAAAACAAACGAACGCTTTCTTTTAAATTTAAGATTTAAATGACCGTAGGACATTTAAATGTCCTCTTCGCAATTGTTTTATCATCTATTTGAAATAACGAAAATATATACATATATAGAATTCATAACAAAATTACGATAAATTAAATATATTATATTTTTATTTTATTTTTATTTATTAAAACAGATCGATTTTATAACTAATATTAAATAATACAAAGGAGTCGGTAACATATATATTAGCATCTGCCACCTCGGCTTCACTCGAGATAGTAATGTAACCGATTTATTAAACATTTAAATAATATCTATGTAAACAATTCTCTATAGATAAGTCTAGACTACTCTAGATAATTTTATCCTCTGATAATATTTCTGGAGAAGCAATAAACAATTCCAACTTGAGGTCCCCCGAAGCATCGACAGTGATGTGGCTATATTGAACTAGTCCTGTCCACTATTTTTCTGAAAAATATTATACTTTTGTTTTTTCGAGCGTGAATTACGAATTTCATAATAACTTTAGATCGAAATGAAATATTTATTCCCAAACCCATGAAAACTCCACAAAAATCATAATTTGCTGAAATTATTTTAGAAAATAAAAAAAGTTGCTAAAAACTTTAAAGCCAAAATCATATAGCTCATGGAAATACATATTTTTTGTTCTGTATAATTTTTCTATAAAATTTGAAGACAACCGTTGCAGTAGTTTCGGGGCCTATAAAGGACATACATACATACACACATACATTTTCTTATATATATTTTTAGAATATTCAGCACTCTAGTAATGCGTAGTTTTTCCAGAACTCCTTAATTACAGAACCTAATATATTATAAACTGAAATATAAGTGCATCAGAAATATAATGTCGAACAAAATATATTAAATAAATAAATATTTTTATTCAATTTCAACGGTTAATTTATCGGTCTTTATATTCAATCCAGTCAATGATTCCTTAACTATGGAGCTTTGAAAAAAAATAAACAAGTTTCAATAAGTCTGTACGAGCTATTGCGCGTGATACATTGATATAAAAGACACAAAAATATTTTATTCTATGTATACATACGTTATAAAATATAGTTACGTCCATAAAAGAAAGCACGAGATACATAAATCAACCTGTTTTAATTGATTTTTTCAGCCTTATCGAAGAATTCATGCTACTCGCAAACATTACTGTTGCAAAACATTTGTACGAAAACATGCCCGAAGCATCCTTATTGCGCAAGCACCCAAGGCCATCTCAACGAATGCTCTTGCAAGCTCGTAACTTGCTCAGCAAGTTCGGCGTACATCTCAATATAGAATCGGCTGGATCCTTGCACGGCAGCATAATCAGCTACCAGCAGGATTACAATTTGAACGCGGAGCCGAAGGACAGTTGCAGTCTCGAACACAGGATGCTGGCGATAAATAATCTTTGCGCTAAATCTATGAAGGTAAATTGTTATATGAAAAGCTTCAATCATTTGATAATTTTTTGATTAACGCTTTGCCCGATGATAGTCTTTTAGTCCGCGAGAGTAACGCTTTGCATTTTCGTCTTTCAAAGCTATTTTCGAATTTCCTATATATATTCTGGTAATCATTTTATGACTATTGCTAGCTATATATAATGTACTCTAGTATAAATATGTACGTTATCTGAAGAAATCCGTCAAGCCTTTAACTTTTGTGCAATTGAAATATTTTAGTGTGTGATAAAACATGTTTGTATATGCACCATAAGTATACAGGTATACATAATTTTACTGTAATAGTAATTGCAGGTTCAGTGATTTTTACAGAATACAAAAAATGATCGAAATATTGATGAACTCGTCATTAAAAAATATATTATTTATTGATATTACCATTAAGAAAAATACGATATGTTTTTAGTACGCACATATTTACGCGATAGTAATAAAGTAAACGAATTTAATTAGAAAATATTACAGATTAAACATAAAACATTTTTTTTTTTTTTAATAAATCCAGAAAATTTTAGCCTAATATTAGGGCACAATATTTTACTTATTACTTTTAAAGTACTCAATAAAAAATAGTAATGTGTAAGGTAGTAGATATTCTTGTCTTATTATATGTAAAAAAAATGAATGTAATCGATTGGAAAATCAAAATTTTATTTTCGTCAATAAGTAATGATTTCACATTGATTTCCTGATATATTATATTGTCCATGGCCGTTGACTGTCCGACTGCATAATATAGTCATCAGCAATCTTACGTGAGGACAATGGAAAACGGATTCAACCCGATCATGAGTAGCATTAAGTATTTTGTTTGTTTGGAAGGTTTCGCTCGATGTCCAGATGTACTCGTACGTCTTATACAAGGACTTACATGTTTCGATTGTTTTATATGATGTCTAGGTCTATTGGGACGTCTTCTATGGAGAATTTCGTGCCCGCACTGTACTATTTGCGCAAGTTCTAGTCGAAGTCGTCCGAATATACTTGGACATCGGATGGAGTAGCTGGAAATTTCCCAATTGTTCGAACATGTTTTTGAGTTATTGGAAAATCAAAAAATTCACAACTTTAGCTTGTAATTTTGTAATGTTCAATCGGCTCGAATAGCTCAAGTATTGAAATGCTCGATTTTAATTCCCAGCCCTAGTTGTATCCGGAATCGACGAGAAAAGGAGATAATAAATGAATAAATCATAAATTAAATGAATGAAATTATAAATAAATGATACTGAAATGATTTTCTAAATCATGGCAAAACTTATAAACTCTTAAAGCACACGCGCGCGCGCAGGCACAGAGAGAGAGAGAGAGAGAGAGAGAGAGAGAGAGCGAGAGCGAGAGCGAGAGATCGGTACTATATTGATAATTTATCGAACTCGAGCTCTGATTCTTGTTTGGTTAAAAATAGCCTGTGGAAAATAGTGATTTAGTTTGAATATGATAGTGCGCTAATTATTGCAGTATATTTTCCTGCTAGTATTATATAAAATGAATACATATATTAATGGTTCACCAATATATGTTTCGACCAACTAATCAAGTTATATTAGAAACGGTAGAGAAATTTATCAACGTATAAAACGATAATTTTTCATGACAATAATATATGTTGACAGAAATATAAGAACTAAATTCAATAACCTTACAAGTATAGAATCATAGATAATAATCTTTGATACGTTGAAACAAGTAAAAATAAAACTTTTTTCATTTTATAACAAATTATGAATAATAACATTAAAAATAATATTATCGTGTCAACAACAATTTTTTAATTCGGCAAAGAACAACAATAAATTCGAACAGAATCAAGCTAAAATTAAAACTATTAACAGTTACCACGCTTCCAAATTAACTCTAAAAAAAGTCGAAGCCTACAATATTGTATTAAAGGTTCATTACATCTATCCATTAAGAGCGGTTAATATCGCCTAGTTGTGGGTGTAAGAACAACTGTATAGTATAAGAGTAAAATTGTATGATTACTAATTGGTGTGCGCGAGTTTATGTGTGTAATAATTAGGTCATAGAAACCAGAGGGCTGGTAGGCGTAACAATATATATATATATATATATATATATATATATATATATATATATATATATATATATATGATGTATACAACTGAAGTGATAAAATGGGTGTAGTTGGTGAGTTGGTATGAAGTGATAAATCAGTATAGTTGGCCCAAGACTGTATATGAATAATAAAAGAAAAGGTATCGTACCAATATTTTTTGTTACTTCTACCAGCCCTCTGGTTTTCATGATCTTATATTTTACTTTTCGTCTCCGAAATCTTTACAATCTTAATATTTGCACAGATAGATAAGCACTTCATCTCATACATGCATATTTATTTTTACACCCTCAACTTTATTTATTATTTCTCAAACATTGTTACAATAATTATCTTTTATTTAAAAAAAAAAACTTCTGCAACATCTAGCATAACATGATCGATATGTGTAGATCAAAGACTTTTATATGTATTAACTATTACCGACAGTGGTATCAGATATATATGTATTTATTTATTTATTAATCTATACTAGTCTAACATCTATGTGTTATATATCTTTGTAAGATCTAATCTTCGAAAAAAATGCAAATAAAATTCGTTAAATCGTTGAAAAAACTTGCAGTACAGAATCACGTGAAAATATTTATAATCAAATAAAACATAATGATCCAAATGTTTCAAATACCATATTTCAATACTTATTTTTTAGCGTGCAAAATACACATGCTGCTCTTTGGTCAATGAAAAAGACGATCTAAAACATTACGCATTAAATGTTGACTTATATACTCACTTCACCTCACCAATAAGGAGATATACGGATTGCATAGTTCACCGACTACTTTATGCATCGATTCGAAACGAACCCATGCCGCCGCAGTGGTCTGCGGCTCTTTGTCAAAAGTATAATAAAAAAATACTTTACTTTTTTTATAATGTTAATGAAATTGTCTCGAAAGAATTAAATTCCAATCGTTTATTACAGAGTTGCGGTAAATTGCAATTTCAAAAAATACTCTGCTAAAATCGCCCAGGAGCAAAGTAATACTTTGTATTTCACATATATGTTGGACTCGCGAGGCTCGATGAACGCGGACGCTGTAGTCGTAGATGTAAAGGAACGATCGGCCGACGCAATATTGTGTGATACTGGCCTGAAAATCCGTCTTTATTTCACAGATACTATCGAAGAAACAATTTCAGAATTTACAACGAATAACGAGATACCGACTATCAAATTAATATGGATTGAGCAAAACCTCGTTCAGGTATGAATTTCATTAATAATTTTTAATTATTTTTACTTATAATAAATAAAGATATTTTATGGAAATTGAATAATTATGCATGCAGTAAAATGAAAAATACTTTTTTTTTATTAAAAATTAAATTTAGTGTGATATAAGTTTATTTCATTATTTTACAGGTTGACTTTTACAATTTAAAAATCTATCTTAATAACTATACTTATTTTAAAATAAAAGTTTTCATTTTTTGCACAAAGATAAATACTAAAAATTTTCCAATGTGACTAAATTTCGTCTTATTGATTGAAATATTTATTTTTAATATTTATTTAAATTTTATTGAGTAATAGCTGTATTGTATAATTCAAAAGTGTATTGATTGAGTAAAACAACTATCTGAATTTATAACAATCAAAATAAAAATAATTTATATAGTTTTTTCAATTTTTTAACCTTTTCTATGTTTAAATAGTATAAAATACAAATATATTAATCCAACTATATGATTTAATTTTTTATTATTTTCCTTCAATAATTAAAAGTATTTAAATATATTTTTTTTAATATCAACGGTGATTTTAAATGAATTAAAACTCAATATTATATTTATTTTGTTATACTTTTAAATAATCAGTACTTGCATTACTTTTTTAGGTAATAAATATATTTAGTATATTACATGTTAAAATTACGAAGCACCCACAATTATTCAGGCTACAAGGGATTATTTTACCTCCAACATAAAATAATTCAATATTTCATGATGGGCAAGTTAATTTCACCACCAATGCGAACTATGGCGATATAGTATTCAGATAGATGAGTACACATTATATTTCGCCTGAAATTGTATTTATTAATAAAGGTAGCTTCGATGGACATTTTCGAAAATATAGTGATATATTGATCAAATTTTCAAGTACTTTTGTGTTAATAATTAATACAGTAACATTAATATATAAATAAATGAAGTATGTAAATAAATATTTATTTAACAGGAAATTTTTTTGTAATTTTATTTAAATGTTAAAAATGAGGATAAGCATGTATTTATTTATTGTAGTCTTTTTTCATGTATACATTCTTGTATTCATTCATTCATAAAAAGTAAGTAAAAGTTTCGATTAATTTATTATTTATTAAAGTTAATTTTACTCTGAAAGTTGATGACCACAATACATTACTACATCTATATAATCTATTATGAATGAGACGTTTTCATATCAGTATATAAAAATACCATTCATGTTCATATCTACCTTCTTTTTACAATATACAGACCTTTACTTTTTCTACTTATTAATTATTTGAAAACTTTTAGTCTATATATTTATTCTCTATTGAAAATAGGAAATCTTTAATTTAACTATTATTTTGAAAAAATGGAAAAAAATTTATAATAATTTTAATGTAATTGTAAATTATAAAATGCTTGTTTTTCATATTTATTAGAAGCATAATTTTTAGTTTATTTTATTCAATTAAATATATCAATAAATATTAAATCATTTACAGAAGTAGTTAGATTCGAAATAAAGAAGGATATTTTTTTCAATTTTCAATAGGATTTGTGAGAATGAAAAAACAAATCTTGCTTAATAACTAATGACTGAACGACATGAAATTAATTGATTGAGTAATTCTTACAAATATTAACATCAAAGAAAAAAATTAAATATACTATTAACAACAAACTTCATAAAGAAAAAAATCGCTCAACCATACACCACCTCTCACCATATTTTCGTTTTTCATACATCTATAATCAAAATAAAATTGCATTTATATATGAATCAGAGTTGGCAAAATATTTTACTACTTTATAATTGAAATTTAAATCCAAGATCCCTTTTCAAAATAAAACATTAAAATTAATCTTTGCAAAGAGTTTTACATTCTTGCCAATTTTAAATAATTGTATAAATATGACATATATTTTTATTACAATTTTGATGATTACTCATCAACTATTATTTTATTAACAAAAGTCTAAATGTTCAGTACTATTTGTTAGTATATATAAAAAAGAATCTTAATGTCCCATGTATATCCACAATCATTTTCAACACCAGTTATGTATTTTATACATTACAACTTTATTGATATCTACCTTTGCTTTTTTTATTAGTTATCGTAAACGTAAAATTTTTTTTAATTAAAATTTTCAAAACTAAATCAACGTCAAAATATTTACAATTTTTCATTACAATTATAAACAAAACGACGTAAGAAAATTCTGAATGTTTCTTGCTAAACCCATCAAAGTGCTAGAAATTTAAAACATTTTTAAAAAAGAATTTTTATTTTAAGAACTGCCAAAAATTTAACCTACATTTGCCAACCCTGAAAACTATTATTTTTGATTTAATTCAAAGATTAAAGATCGGCTAAATAACAAACAGCCTTATGATCTTTTGATTTATTCAATGATCGTCTTATATTATTACTATATTTAAATAATCGACTAAAATTATTAAGAATCGTGAAGAAGAAAGACAGAACAAAATCACTAAATTTTTTAGGCTCAAATTTCTATGCCTAGGATATCGGCTTCAAATCTCGTTGTCTGCATTATATGAAATTTGTTATTTAGAACTGTTTAAGATTTCAAATATTCATATGAATGTTTTTATGATCTACATTTAAAAACTTACATAGACGAGATTTCCATTTTCATTAGACTGATAGATAAATTTCGATTTTTTACAAAGAATTTTTTCTCGATAAATAAAAAAGCGTACTTATTACTTCATTTAATCAAAACCAACCTACCAGTCATACCCAAGAAAACACTGGGTTATTTATAGTATTACCCTTCGTAAAGTATTAATAGTCGACAATCCCAAATTGCCATAATTTATGTCAGAGAAATACAAATGAACCGTTTGTTATCGCTAAATCAATTTATCATTGTCTCCGTTAGCTCACCGTTTGCTGTGGCTGCTGGCTCTGTTGTCTACTTCTGTGCTCGTAGTTCACAAGCCTCTGGCCGACGAGGTACTTGTCATTTTTTATGTGCTCGTAAAGTTTCTGAAACTGACGGATCTGTATAATAATAACGATGCTTAAAAGATTTACAAGCAGTAGGAATGGATACAGCCGACGAGCTATCAGAATCTGCGTTTGAATATTAGTAACTACTAGGGGCACTATGCCGTGGGCAACCGCGTATGGAACTGCCAGGGCAAGGCCAAAACAGCAGATTACGGGTGCGGCTAGTTCTGTTATGATGAAGCGAAGATCCATCTCACGGATTCCATCATTGTAGGCTCGCTCAATAGCGAGCTTTAGACGCCATTCCGGGCCCATCATCGTTACCGCTGTTGCGATCTTTGTATACAGAACACCTGAAAATAAAAATAAATGGTTACATATAGTCAAGTTTTCCTAAGCTATTATTCTTCTTTTAAAATCTTTGAAAATTCCTTATGAAAAATATGTACCAGTAGAATAAAAAATATAAATTCATATCATGCAACTAAAAAACATACGTTTTCTTTGATGCATAATATAAATGATTTATATCGAATATTAATGTACTGATTTATGAATATTAATTAAGTAATAGTATTTTTGTTAACAAGGGCTTGTATTTTCAAGGTATTTTTAAATCGCTTATCCTACACGCAATTAGAGTAAAAAAAATTAAAGAAAATAACTAATTTTTTACAAATTATTCTTATAACAACGAGACATTAATTAATATTGAGGGTGATAAACATTTTCAGGAGATATTATTAATTTTATATAAAAAAAAAGGAAATTACACAAAATCTAAGGTAAATATGCTTAATGAAGCTAAAATATGAAAGTACAAATTGAGTGCTTCAAAATGCAATTAAAAGTATATGCGAATTATGAAGCTCTGAATAATTAAAAAGAAAAGACTTTCTATATATTGAAAGATAAACCTGAGTTATGCATTGTTTTACTAATTATTACGGACGAGCACTCATTCAATGTTATTTGCTATTTTCTAATTTTATATGCAAATGTAAACTAAGATCCTCAACTTTTGAAATATTTAATTTAACAAAATAAGAAAATGAAAATGAGAATTTTCAGTTAAATATCATAATAAATTAATTTTTTTATTTTTTAGTTGTTTGTTAAATACGTTATTTTTGGGACTCATCTCGAAAGGAGAAAGTTTGAAAATTCCATACTCAACAAGAACCTAAATTTCCGCCCCTGCTTGTTACTCAAATTAATGATTGAAAGTACGAAAGTAAACGTTTATAAATACACTGGTTTAAAATAGAGAGTAGCATTAACGTACATCAATAATCAGCAATGTGATGTTGATTTAAATGAGAATGTAAATTTAAACTAAATAAATACTTAATAACTAAATTAAAAATTGATATTATATTATCTTTTGACTGTTTGAATAATCTTTAGTTTATATATTGCTTATTCTAATCCAATCTTTTTCTATAGGTCAATCGTAGCTTAAGTATAAGATTAATAAATATTTTTATCAGTCTTATACCCTTTTCTTACTCTAAAAGTTCTTGATCTGTATATTAATAAGCAAATTAATTCAAAGAAGAAAATACTTAACCTACCTAATGCCCAATCCTGCCAAACGAACAAAATAGGATTCTGTTCAAGGGGAACACGAAGCGGCACAACTACAACGAGCTCCAACAATAATCCAAACAATAGTGGGATAACTCCGACGAGAAGGATACAAGAAATGAAAGCTTTAATTCCAATAATTGCCCAGTGTTTTATACGATCAAGAATGGCTCGACGACCACGTGGTAGCCAGGATACAGCTAAAGCTAGGCCGCGCGCTGCTGCCCAGCAGACGTACGTGCCGCATGCGATCGTGTACACCTCGTGTACTCGTCCAGATAATGCTGATGCTTCAACGCCTTCTGCTGTAATCATGAAGATATTTCATTAAATTCTTGATAAGAGATGAAACAGGGTCGTCATTATTCCTGTAAATGGTCAGAATCATCCACTCGATTTACTACCGACTCTTGAAATTCAGACTTCACAGATCAGAAAAAGATGCAGTATAATTCATCTTTATTAGAGATATCATTAAATATTTAATAACATATTTAATTGAAACGAATAATAAGCTTTAATAAATAAATCTAGAATCGTCATATTTATCATATATTATTTACACATTGTACTAATTATTTCGATTATCAGTTAATAACGTTCCAGTTAAATGTTCTGATTTAAAACAATTACAAGCGAAAAAATTAAATATCTATATGAATTAGTTTTGCAAGTTTCTCACCATTATTACTCGGCAGTGTTGGCGGTACAACAGGTGGCGAAGGTGCTGGTGCACCTACCATCCACACGGCCATAACTCTACGGCCAATCCAAACAGGTAGAGTCATGGCAATAAGACTGGCCAATACCAAGGAGGTACACACGCATAATAAGAGACCTAATAATCTCGCAGGGAACCACTTCGGTCTGACATATGGCTGAAAGCCTATAGGACCCTCGCGACGTAAAAGAGCCTGATGTGCCGCTCCGAGATCCGGATGGCCTTCCGGTTCCTCGATTACAGCAGGTTCCGGCTCGTCAGCTTGTTCACACAATAGATATGATTGCAAATCGAGTAACCAGGCAATTACACGGCACCAATCACGAATTAAAGCTTTTAACCAGGTACGCGTATGTGATTGCTCCAGTAGTGCTGGAAGAATTACCTGAAGCAGGAGCAACTCCAATGAGAGCTCGCTTATCTGAAATAAAAATTGAGATTTTAATAATGGTATTTTAATGCAACACAAATTTAGGATAATTTCTAGTTATTAAAAAATAGAAAGTATACACAAAAGTAATTTTAAACGTTGTTTTCATAAATAATTTACTTTAACTTTGATCCATTTTACTTTCATATGTAGTTCTATATATAAGTAATGCTTACTATTTGTAAAATTAAAAGCAATGCAGTGTGATTTTTAGGTTCATTAGAGATGCATTTTACACACATTCACATAATTCCACAAAGAATTATCAAAGGTTACTAACTTGAGTTTCCGTTTGAACAGTAACTGTGTAAGGCAGAAAGCCTGGCAAAATCCACCTTAAAATTTTAACGGGTAGCCAAAGCATGAGCAAAATCACTGTGCCAAATATTACTGCGGATGCAACTAATCGCCTTGCATGTCTTAAAATGGGTAGATGTATCATTTCTTGCAAAGGTGAGAAGTCTGGATCATTTAAATTACGAAGAAACCATAGGACTCCTGGTCTCAGCACCTCACGCAGCAGCAAAATGAATGATGCAAAGTAATAAACATAGATCATGCCCACAAGCCAATGGATAAACATTGAAGTGCCTGGTGCTAAGCGAAATGATGATTCACGATCTCGCAAAGTAGCATCAAACATCGCCAAGGAGCAGATATCGAGCCACCAACCACATACTAGTGGAAGTACTCCAATTTCTACGACACTTAACAGCGAGACCTGGAATTCAGTGAAAATGTATTATAAAATATATACATTTAATAAATGTTCTGAAAATCAACGAAATTAATTTTTCTCTAGCAAGAAATTCAACCCTTAGATTTTTTCTTTAGGATTACAAATATAATAGTTTTACATAATTTAAAAAACAATAAACATAAGATCGATTTTTCAATACAGTAGTTATTCTATATAAATATATTCTAACCTTAACAATAACATATCCTAAACCAATTATGCGCTGGAAACGTTGAAATCCTAGTAAAGCGGCAAGTGCGTGAAGAACTACAAGGAGAACGCCGATAACACAGTAGCCACATAGAGTTGTCAATAGTCCCTCGAAGTGAGAAGCAGCCACCATTTCCTGTCCACTTAGTAGTGATATAACGTAGTAGCCAAATTTATATGGTAAAAAAGCAAATAACTGTAAATAAAATTTTAATATTAAAATGATTTCAATTTAAACAAGTTTTTAACTATCTTTAAATAAGCACTTATTGATATAAATTATACAAAATTATAATTATAAAAATTGGGCATTTAGAAGAAGAAACTATATATTTGAAGTTACTAATTCAAGTGAATCTAATAAAATAAATAATTATAATATAATAGAATGGAACCTCATATTAAATTAAATTCCCAAATTTAAATTACTTATTAAATTATTATAATATGTTACTATATAACTTACCATAATAAACAGTGTATTGAGTGACATAACCCAGAAGACATGTTCAAGAAACAGAAGTGATCCATCGAGACCCAACAGCCTTTCCCAAGTGAGTTCCTCAGCTTGTCTGTCCCATTCCATAGGATTCCAATTGGCTTCTTCGGCCTCGCCCTCAGGAGCAGCAGCAAAATTTGGCTGTGGCTGCTGTTGATCAGCATCGACAGCTACCGCAGGTGCAGCTCCAACCTCAGGTTCAGCATTTTCATTATCAGGAATAACTGCAGGTGCTGGAATGGCTGCTGCTGCAACTGCTGGAGCTGCAAGTGCAGGAGCTGCTGGTACAGGAGCTGCTGCAGCCACACCAGGAAGATCTGCCATTACTCGAAATAATCGTCCTACTGATAAAAGATTTTATTTATAATAATTTAAATTATTTAAAAATAAATTTAACATATAATTTTAATATTTGAAGTATAAATATTTATAATTGAATAAAGTTAAGTTTATAATATTTCTAAAAAATAAAACGTTATATTTTCCTTTAACCCAGCTTAGTTATACATTATTAATTTAAAACAAGTACTTAAATGTGAGAAATAAGTTTTTGTACTTTATTTTTTTATGTTATAATTTGAATGAATTAAAAGAAATTTATTTTATAAACCATATGACATCACACTATTAATTTACATTTTAATTATTTGCTAATATTATAAATACAATTTTCTTAATTTAAATTTAAAGATAATAAACTAAATATTATAATATATTAGTTTTACTATATTTAATGTGATAAAATTATATATAAATTCTTTTAAAACTGTATAAATATATTTAATTCTTTCCATTTTTAAAGTAATCCAAGAAAACAAATTCAAACAAGAAAATAATTAATAAATATGCATTCAAAAAATTTTATATTTTAAAATTGGTGTGAAAATTAATTATTTACCTCCTGAAATAATTTGCCCCCCTGAGCGAAACAAGAGAGATAAACCTCTCAATGTAAATTTATTCATATTTTATTTAGATTTTTTTTTGTCAAAATAGATAATGATTTGATTTTATCTTTTATTATAACTTTAACTTTACTTTAAAAACAATATTGAATTACCATGATTGTTCGCTTCTTCCGGTCTTGGATCTTCTGCAAATGGCAGAATATTATTATTCTCTTGTGCTTCAGGCTGAACAGGATGCTGTTGACCTTGACCTTGATTTACCTGTGCAGGATTATCAACAGGAGGTATGGGAGCATTTTCTCTTTCTAACCATTCTGGACCACCAGCATGTAAAATTTGCTCTCGTAGCCAGATTAGTCCCAAAAACGTAAAAAGTGTACATGATATTACAAAGCAACCATGAAAAGCATCAGAAGATAAATTTTCTGTAGAAAGCATATCCATTGGCAACGACATTATCTAAAATTATTTTATAAATTCATTAAAGCTAAAGTCAACAATTCATTTTTAAGTTTAAATAAAGAAGTTCTTTTTATACAATTATTTTAATTTATTAATTCGAGTTATTTTTTCAGATAATTTTCTATATTTATTTACAATATCTTTCAACACATTTATATATTCATATACATATATATTTTGAAATAATTAGAGAATGGAATGACTATAAATATGATATGTGTAATAAAAAAATCAAAGGACAAGTTTCTGAAAAAAATTTAAACATCTTTGAACTTCTTTAATTTAACTCAAGATTATTAATGATCATACCCGTACAAGATCAAAAGATCCACTAAAAAAAGCTCTGTAAGTTCTACATGCTGTAAGAGGTACAATTCCCAGCCAGGCAATGGCTACCAATGTATAATGCAGCCAATACTTTACTGCTGTAACAACACTAGAGCATAAGCCACCAATTACATCTCTTAATGGTAATCTTCGCGGCATATCTGGGCTATAGATAGGTGTAAAAGAAAATCGATAGCCACAAAGTTCGCAAAACTCTTTTCTTGAGTATCTCATCCATTGTACTAGACACTCCTGATGTATCCATTTGATGCTTCCTGTACATATACATGGATGGAAGAGTGGATAATCAGCCATACCTTCTGATCGGCACACTCTGCATATATCAGCACTTAACATGTCCTCCGTCATGTTTATTGTTTGATAATGAAGCTTTTAGTTTCAAAAATAACCACCTCCTTAACTTTTGACTTTCTGAAGCTCTGTTGAATAAAGAAAAAACACTTTAAATAGTGACCTCTTTTCATTACACATTCAATTTATAAATATTTAATACTTAAAGTTCTGAATTACATAGAAATAACATTAAAATACTTATTAATATATTTAAAAAAAAGTCCAAATACTCAATAAAATGTATAAAAACTTTATTATTTGTAGAATAAGCACAATGAATACTCTACATATGTACGATGGAAATATGAAAAAATTATTAAAAGGTAATCACAAAAACTCAATTGTACACGTAGAAACAACGATTCCTAAATTCCATGATGAAGGTAAGAGCACTAACGAAAAGTGAAAGGAGTACTTGTTGACCACATATTCAATAATATATACGCAAATGTGCGAGATAATGATAAACGTTATACACTATAGGGTTAATATTATGCCAAATGGTTAAGCAAAAGTCACGTACAAACATAGGATAAAAGAATATAGACCTACCAAAAAGACATCTGCGATTGAAAGTTGAAAATGTTAAGTACAAATACTAATTACTATCACTTCTCTGACTTGATGAAAACTGAAAAAAGAAATATTTAGTGCCTTATATCAGCTTATACTTATTATATGAAACTACGTTTCTACGTTATCGTCAAGACGCCAACCCGACGCAATCTAGAAACGCAAGGCGCAAGCAAACACAAGTATCTACCAGGTATCATATCTACGCGACTGTCGTGTCTCTGCGCAACTGCAGAGTGTGGCCTGCTATTGGCAACTTCAATGGAATATGCGATACTAGCGACAGAGAGGGAACTTAAAAAAATTGCAGACAACGGCGCCTCAAAAGTACGCGAAAACATTGTTTTGATTAGTAAAATTTCGGAGTTCTTTAAAACTTTTTGAGAAAAAATGAAAATTACCAAAGTACATTAAAGTAAAGTTTAGGAAATGTTATAGTAGTATTAAGACTATAACAAAGCATCCTGCACTTCTCTCTGTATCATCGAAAGGATTTTATAAGGGGAGATTAATATTTTTTTATTGCAATATTAATACAAATTAAAATTTTTATTGTATGCCTGAATCTGAAGCTGTTAAAATTTATTTTGTGATATTGAAATGGTGAACAATCATAAATAGTGCTCTAAATTTAGATGATTCCGTAAATTTAGAATATACCGTTTTAACGATGAATGATATTTTCAATTGTTCAGTTTCATACCTCACCTCGCATTGTTATCTAATGGTTTTTATTATATAACAAAAAATTGATATTAATTATTTATAAAAAAATTTATATCATAATTAGGAAAAAATTTATTTTTTAATAAATATAAATAAAAAATTAAAAGTAGTATTTCGTTTTAAGATTGTAGGTGTGCCCTACATGCCAAGTTGGCGAACAGAGGGCAGCTTTGCACCTAGTTAACTCGTGAGCGACCAAATAGGCCTCCGGCTGCCTTCGGTTAATATTAATAAGCACTTGACCTGGTCCATATGACCGCGTCTAAGGCAGGGGTTGCCGACAATGCCTTACTGATGAATCCAGTCGATAATCTCAGGACGAAACGCATATGGAGAGGAGTGGAAACTCAGTTCGCTTTACACAGGAAAAAGTTATCAAAAATTAGCCGGAGATAGTAGTTCAGATTTGTCCGGTAGACGTCGCTGTCTTGGAAATCCCTCGATGGTACTGCGTGGAACAGAGAGAGAGAGAGAGAGAGAGAGAGAGAGAGAGAGAGAGAGAGAAAACAAAAGCCAAAGCGAGTAAGGATAAGAAAAGAAGCAAAAGTAGGGGAGCAGAGATGTAGTTTCCCCCTCTCTCCACGCTCACTGCATACCCCCACTCTCTTTTCTTCAAATATATGCGTTTCCATTCTTCTCTATCCTCCATACTAGAGAAATAGGCATTATACTGACATGAATCTGTTCCGAAAGGCCTCCAATAAGTTGCCGATAAGTAGATATTGCAATGCTGGAATGCATTTTCCTATACTCCTCATGTAAATGTCATGAACGGTTATCAAACTGCAAGTTTTCCGCCGTCGACGTAATCATAGGAAATAAACGGTCAGATACGGTATTTTGACTTACTGGTGACAGTGATATCATCATGATATCTGGTGATATCTTATATAATTTGCTAACCACAGCCTGTTGACAACTTAAATATAATATATACGATACTAGCGATAAAGAGAAAAACTAAAAAATGATATATATGAGCGCTCAAGAAGTAGGTGAAAGCATTGTTTAGATTAGTAAAATTTCGGAGTTATTTAAGAATTTCTTAAAAAAAAACAAAAAAAAAAAAAACAGAAAATCACTGAAATACATCAAAGTAAAGTATGAGAAGTGTTATAACAGAATTAAGAGTGTAAAAAAGCAACCTGAAGTTCTCTCTACATTATTGAAATGGTTTTATTAGGGGATATTGTTGTAAAGAAGTTCATTATTTATAGAAATGTACTAATTTAAGTTTTTATTGTATGTCTGAACCTGAAGCTGCTAAAATTTATTTAGTGATATTGAAATGATGAGTAATCATAAAGAGTGAATTAAAATAATACAAATTACATGCGATAAGAGAACAGTCTTTCACAGCTGTAATGATAGTTATGTTTCTAAATAAATTATATGTATTTCAATTATTATGAAAAATAAATCTATTTAATTTTATTGAATTTCTTTTTATTATATTATGCGTTTAATAAAAATGTAAAAAAAATAATTCTATGACATTTATTCTTTTTTTTAATCTTCGATGGGATTATAAAAATAGTATAAGGTTTAAACAAATATTTTAAGTACAAATACCTACTTTTTAATTAACATATTAGTTTTCTCCATTTGAGTAGTGTATTATCTATATACTTATAGATGAGTATCATTAATGTTTATTCAGTAGCGCTCTCCTACACACAGTGGGCGTTTTATTTGTCAATCAAGCATTGATATTTCTCCAATGAAACTAAAAATTTGCTTAATTTTCCACTGTGAGCGCTAGTGTTGAAATTCATGTTCAAATTATAAATACAAATGCGCGGCGCGCGTGCATGCCCTTATAGCCACATTGTGAACACAGGCATAAGGAAAGATGCTCGACAGCTGTTTCGCGCGGTTTTACGTTTCACCTGGTAATTTTCAACATGTTTTCGACTTTTCGACGAACATGAACAGTCTACGAGTACGTCATCCTAGATCCGTCTAGTCTACAATAGTAGAGACTGGTAGAGATGGGATATATATGCCGCTTGGTACTTGGGAATGAATGGTGTAATTTATTGGATATGTTGAGATAATCAGATATAATTATATATAATACCGCGCTAGTGGCGTTTTTACATTATTTGTGATCAGTTGCGGAGAAACAGTAGTGCAATGTGTCTATAAAAAATGCATTTGGGCAGTACACTTGTAGAGGTTTATTAGATTAGAAAATTATTAGTATTTAATACAACTAAAGTGTAAATAGTTTAAGAGATTAACCAAATATTGACACATTTGAAGTTTAAATTTTTCAAATTCTTTATATATTTGTAACCATCGGAATACTGCCAGCATGAAGATTAGTTCAGGTTAAGTTGTTATTTGGTTGGCGTCAAGTCAAGCCGCCAACGATTAAAGTGCGCGCGAAACGATAACTGGATTTTATACAGTCATTAATTGCAGTTTTCAAAAAAGGAAAACGAAAATTTTTCAGAAAGCGAGGGTTGCGTTATTGTTGCAAGAATTGGATTTTTCTAAACTATGGAGATCAATGGTCAGAGCGATCTTTCAAACGATAGTCGGACGTGCTTTCTGTCGCGTACCGCGGGTATACGGGAATCACGAAGGTGCTTCAGTTTGGCTTCGCGGACTTTTGCACCTTTATTGGATGAGGAAACAGCAAACGAGGATACATTATTCGACCTGGAAAGTAAGTTTTAAAAAAAGTAGATATGCTAATGTTTAGGTTACACGACGAAAAAACTGACTATTTGCTTATCTTTTATAACTTTGATTTGATTGCAAGCAGTCGCAAGTGTTACAGTTTTAAAATTCACTGATGCGCTTCAATATAGCAGATGCATATATTAGGTATAATCAGGTATAAATTTTATACAGTATAGTCTAGATTTCAGCGAATTCGTTATTATCCTGTTTATCGTTTTACTTTATTATTTTTATTTTACACTATTAAACAATATTGTGTTTAATAGCAAATAGAAATAAAAGAAACAAAAATCAATATATTAATCTTATATGGTATCTTTTATTTAACAAACTTGAAAAATTTAAACAAATAACGTTTTTTAATGTTAAAATAATTAAGTATTAATAAAAAATTCGAGATTATTTCAATTTTATGGTCTTAATTATTATTTTTTATTATATATGGGTTAATTATAAGTGAAATGTACCGTTACTTTTTAACTATTTTTTTTCATATTAATTGTTATTTATTCGTATTTTTAGTTTTCTTGAAGCAAACATGGAACATTTGGGGAGTATCTGTTTTATTTGGTTTTCGCACTAATGACGAAGTTCAATTAAAACAATATGGGAAAAAATTAAGGGAAGAAGTGGCTACCATGCTATCACAAGAAGACGTGAGCTACAAAGCTAAATTTGAAGTTTTAGAGTTGAAGAGGCCGAAAACAACAGATCATCCGGCCGTTAAAGTAAAACGATATAATAATAGCTATATATTCAGCAAAAATTCGTTATTGAAAGGAAGCGGTTACGCTTTTTCGTTAATTTTGATATTTATCATTCTGATTAAATATTTTTTTCTTATTACATCTAAATTTTAAATACTAAATACAAATTTTTTAAATAT
Source organism: Sycobia sp. Sy_11 (assembly GCA_018907035.1). Classification (NCBI taxonomy): domain Eukaryota; kingdom Metazoa; phylum Arthropoda; class Insecta; order Hymenoptera; family Epichrysomallidae; genus Sycobia; species Sycobia sp. Sy_11. The sequence goes on from JACCIC010000187.1 coordinate 966,495, forward strand.
CACGGTAATGGTTCAGTTAAAAATTATTTTTAACAAATATCTTTTTTTCTTCAATAATACTAATCGAATTTATTTTACAAATTAAAACACTCATAGTGCGCGCAGTGCATTTTTTTTATTTTTTTTTAAAAAGATTTCGCATTTTCAGCGACCTTGATCGAAAGACCATCATAATTAACGCTCGATTACGAGGTAAAATAATAACGCCGCGACTTTCAGATAGAGGTCTACGCCCAGGTCATGAGCCAGGGCGAGAAGGAGAAGTGCGTGTATAAAGGTTTCTTGATGTCCTGGCGCACCGACGTACTCGACACGATCGCCGAGGATGCGGTGCGGCTGCCGTTGCTGCTCTGCCGCGGCACACCCAACACGATGCGCGCGGTGCATACGACCCTCGGCCGCATGTTCGACTGCCTATTCGTCGCCCTGCGAGCGACCCAGGAGGATCTCATCTGGCTGCTGCCGATTCTGCTGAGTCCCGGCGGTGGTCAGGACACCGCCGAGAAGCAGGATATGGCCCTGCTCGAGTACATTGTGCCCGGCCTACCCGCCTCCGACTCCATCAGTATAAATTTTCAACTCACCGAGCTGTTGAAACTGTGGAGAGGGTAAGTATTTCGTTTTGAAATTATGTTTTTCATGAAACCATTTGTTATGCTGTAATAAAGTTTTAAAGACGTATACGAATTAATATATTCCAAGCCACAATATAGTTTTACAATAATTTACCGATTGTTTTAAAAATTTTTTGTAATGCTTTGATTAATAAAACTTTGTAATGCTCAGTGGTTTTGTATCTTCAATAATTTGTATCTTCAATATACAACATTAAACTTGCAATTTATACATGCGCGCGCACACACACACACACAATTTAGCCAATGAAAAAATTTATTTAGAACAATTTAATCTATTTTATTTACTAATACTTTTTCTTGTAAGTGATATTTGATATTTTTTGTTTGCAGTTTTTATTTAAATTTCTTATTATAACAATGTAATTCTAATTTTTTATTTCCAAGCTGCTTTATTGCATTCGTTATGTCTATTGTATTATTTCATTTGAATTATGCTTATCCAATCAGGAACTGATAAACAATTGTAATAACTTCATTATTTTATTACTAAAAATGTACTTCATTTATATATTTATTATACAAGCAGTATAAATTATCATTGATATACTGAAATATTTAAATTAAATGCAGAGATGTTTTTCTATTCGACTCAATTAATTCAAAGTATTATAAATATAAAACAGATTAAATCGGTTATTAAAAAATATCAATTAATCTTGTAAAATAGGAATATTTTGCTGATTTATTACTATAATTATGATTAAAATTAAAAATAATCAAAATTTACAGTTTCTTAGGACAAGAGGACAAGGTAGATGCTGAAGAAGTTGAAAAATTTTATAACGTGCTTCAACATCAAATGATTGTTATGTGCAATTTGCAATTAGGACTTTGTTTGTTACACAGGCTTCACTTACCTTCCATAACAATATCAGATAGCAAGGTATGATTTGTATTTTGAACTTTTTAACATATTTTATGTTATTAATAAAATAATATTTAATTTAATATTGCAGATGAAAGTAATGAATGTTGCAACTATGAATACAATTTTAACATATCTAAATGAAAAGGCTTTGGATGCATTACATATAAATCTGACACAACTCAGTATATAAAAATGAAAATATTTAATTAGAATATTTTTACATCTGTTATCTGAGATTTTTATTTATTTATCTTTTTTTTTATGATTAGATATGACAAATATAGTATTTAATTAATTTTAACTAATTATATGTAACAACCAAGTTTTTATATCACTATTTATAAAATTTAGTAATGCATATGCTAATGCTTAGCAAATTGTCAATAATTTTTATTTGTAATTTTATCTATTATTAAATATTTTAATTTGTACAATTTTTTTTATAAGTCAAGAGCACTGTGATAAAAAAATGGTTACTCCATATCGTCTTGTTTTATTGTTTTCCATCTGGAAAATTGTATAAAGTGTAATTATGTATTTAGCTTAGCTTAACTTATAAATAAAATATGTATATTTGAATAAATGAAAATTAAAATTTGTTTCATGTAAAAAAATTGCCTTACTGGTTTTCTGTTTTACACCTCCTTTCCTTTAATTTTTTATTGTTTTCTTGAACTTCAAGTACATGATGCTCAAAATTGATGTAATTATTTGGTTTATGATCATATAGCTCAGGAACATTCATGCCCAATATCTCGGGTACCATATATGTTTTCAACCATGTAACAAGAGGTGTTTGTCCACATGTGTAGTCTGCTTCTTTATGATAAAATAATAGTCCATCTAATGCTATTGATGGAGCAAAACTTTCTAAACAATCATAAAAATTTTGATCACAAGGTATGGTTGGTAGTAATAAAATCGGATAATCATTTGTCCAATTATACTGTTTGATTGACTCATTCAGTTCTCCCATACGGGATTTTAACCAATAAAATCTACACTCAGCCTATTAATTTATTTCACATTAAGACAAGAAAACAATTTATATTAGTGAAAAATTAGAAGACAAATTTACCTCACAGTTAAGCATTTCTTGATTGGACCATACTAATAAATCTAAAACATATATTACTTTTTTATCTGCTAACCAAATACAATCTAATATTGTACAAGTATTCCTATTAGTTTTTGGATTGCCACCAGGAAGTATACTCATAAAATTCATTAGGTGAACTCCTTTTCTAGAATACATTCTAGTAAAACCCTGTAATAAATACTTAAAATTAACAATTCTGTACACATGCATTTTTTGGAATTAATATTGTACTTGACATTACCCTGCATGCAACAATAAGTATTCGTTTTCCTACTGGACAAGGAACCATAATCCACTTATCCGTAAAATCTTGTGGAACTTCTAACATCCATTCCGATAACATAAGCTTACGTGCATAACCTGTGTGTATTTTATGTTTCTTCTTTTTTACTATATCAATTTCCATTTCTTCTTTAGGCTCTTCTGTTTCTTTTTCCATTTCTTCTTCTGATTCTTCTTCATTTTCGTCATTAAAAGCATCTTCCAATAATTCACGTTTTGCATTTAAAATAGTATTTCTATTTCTAAAATCAAATTAAACATCTTCACTATTTATTATTATTATTATAATAAATGTAACAATAAAAGCTTATTATTAATCAAATATATCACATACTTTTTTTGGCAATATAATAATTGCTGTCTTCTAATTTCTTGTGGTGCATCATTGAAATCAATTTCTAGTTTGTAGTTGTTCTTTTTGATTGGTTTTTTATAAAACACAGACCGTTCATTATAAAATTCTCTTTTTTGTATTTCCTTTTTTGAATCTGATATTTCTTTTTCATTTTCAATACTATTTGGTATAAATGAATGCTCTTTGCGGTACTCAATTTTACTAAAAGACTCAATAGTTGCCATTTCTTTTTGATCTTCCACTTTGACCAAATTTATCCTTACTTAATTTTAACGTCAGCTATGATAAAAGTGTTATAGTAACTTAGAATATAGAATCCTAAAGTAATAAGACAGTTTTAAATGAAACCATTTTAAAAACTTATCAAATTAAAAAGAAGATGCATACCGTTCTTTGGCTCCTGTGAAATCAATATTTGTTTATTATGTTATTGTATAGTATTTACATGAAATCATACATGACACCATATTATTACATTATTATATTATATATCAATTAAATTCGCTATCTTAATATTTGCCCTAAATTATTTGTTATTTTAAATATAACAATATTGAGAATTTTATATGTACAAAAGCTTCAAAGGAAACTACTTTGATTACACTACCGTTATCGTAAGGTTACATTACGTTTTGTTTTAATTAATTGTTTAACTAAACTCCACATGTATATAAGAATATTTTACATTTAACAGTAGCAGAAGATGTACAAATGACACTGTAGGGACAACGAAAATAGACTAGTATAGAAGAGTACTTCCCATGTAGAATTTTTTCCAAAACTTTTGGGTTACACGCCTTAGTACTGTAACCCAACCACTTGATGGCGCCACATCCAAATTGTAAATATAGATACAGAGATAATAAGGCGAGATCGCCGATGCTTATGTTAGACATTGCAGTAAAATTTTGACACTCAGCGCTACGGCGGTGAACGTCGAGACTCCGTTCGTGTGATATTACAGATGTTGGTTTTCGAGCTCGTGTGATCGAGGGGTTGACAGCGTTCAGCAGGGTGGACGCCGAAACAATAGAAGCAATAAAAGGGATTAATTGGTGTCGAAATTCTTGAAATGTATATAGATTTTCTTGTCTGTGTGTGTAAGTGTATTTGTGCGTCTGTATGTATGTATTTATATATACACACATATATATATATATATATATATATATATATATATATATATATATATATATGTATTTTCTTAAAATTTTAAATTTGCTGCATGGCGTTGACCGAGGCTACGAAAAAGTATACGCACTTAAGGTAGTACGTCCCAAAATCGATTTTCGAATAATTTCTTTTAAATTTGGTACGTGCATTAAACACATAATGATTTAGTAGCTAAAAAATTTTAACGAATTTGACCGAACCAAAAAAAAATAGAATTCGATTTTAAGATGTAATTTTGAATTCGAGTGAGAAATTTGAAGATTTTCTCTGTATAGAAAATATACCGTTCGACACATTTGTTTGAAAAACTAATATATTATAATCTAGGTTAATATCAATATATTTATATTAAAAAATTAAAATCGACTGAACAGTTTTTTAATAAACTGGATCTGAAAAGAATAGTTTTGATGATTTTCGACAAATTGCTCATCGAGAGAACTCATTACGTGGCAACGCTGAACAATATATACAGCCATCAGGTAGCATTTTTTGTAGAAGGAACCTTTATTTGTAACATTTCGTTCGCTTGGAATTTATGAGTGAAAACAACAGTTAGACAAAAGGTCCATCATAATGTTTAACTTAAATAAGGTTTGAAAAGCAATTTCTTTACAAAAAAGTATCTATATTAAAGCGCTTGAAATTAAAATCCATTCTTATGTAATTATATTACAATGGTAACTGATACACTACTACGTCTACTAAGCGCACGCACATACATACAGTAAACAGGCATTGCATTTTTTTCAACAAATTCGAAATTTTTTATATAAATATGTTGTCTGTGATCTATACTACAATATAATTACCTTTTTTACAAAATAGAATTGACAAAACGTAAATTATTTTTTATGCAATGTTCTGCGCATTTGGTTCTGACTACGTATGTCTATTTCATTCCGGCAAGTGTTTCTTCTTTCCTTTTCTTGTATACTTCTTTTTTTTATTCGCGAATTTACCATTACTACTGTGATACATATGCATTACTTTTGATTAAAAAACAATTAAAAATAAAAAGCAACTTTAATTATCGATGCAAATACTACAAGAACTGGATGGTACTAAAGTTTTTCTACCTAATTGATCTAGGATTTTGAAGAGTCTTCATAACAGCGACAAAAACTGCACCTTCTAAATAGCTGTCATCTCCCCTTATTATCTCTGATAGATATAATATGCGTTAGAGATGCTCCCCTCACTGTCCCGCCATGGAGATGCTCACAAAATATAATATTATTTTGCTAATATGTAAGATATACATGAAAGAAGTGGCAATCGAATTGATTGAAAACTGTAAATAAAATAAAAATTTAAATTAATAATTTAAAAGCTAAAAGGGTAAACCTATAAACATATGCAACATCAATGAAAACTTCTATGAAGCTCACGAGTAGCGTAGTGGTTAATATTCTCGCATTTCATGCGGAAAATCTGGGTTCAATCCCTAACTTTTTTTAAAATAAATTTTAATAATGAATAAAATATAACACATATAATTTATGTATAAATTAATTGATGTTTAAGAGACAAATATGTAATCTTACAAAATACTACAAAGGTTATCTTTTCAAATTGTTTTTTTTTTTTAATTTTCCTATCAATAATTGTTTTATTAACAAAGGATATAAAAATTATTTCTATCTTTAGCATTCCTCTGTCATGAAAGACAATGCTCATATTGAAATAAAATGAAATTATATTTTATGAAATTACGTTTTATTGAAATTTAGTATAGATACATTTTTCAATATTATTAATTATTCATTTAACGATACTTGTTTTTAATAAAAAGTTTATATATTTATTGCGTACGTTAATAATGTTAAATATTCCGTTTTTATAAATACTTTGTTTTTATAAATAGTGTTGTTTATAAATAGTTATAATTATTATTTTATAAATAGTATTGTTACATCAAGAACAAAAGTTGTACTAGAAATTACAAATGTAAATTTTAATATTCACATAAAATGACATTATTGGCAAATCTATAATGTCATTTTACGGGAATGTTAATTAAAATTAACTACTGCAATTTTTAGTCCAACTGTTTTTCCCTGTAGCAATTTTATGTTGCTTACAGCTATTTTACTCGCTTTAAAATATTAATTAAATTTAGTTCGTAAAATATTATTTCACTGGTTTGTATATTATTTACGCCGTTCAAAATGCTTGGAGATTTAGTAAATTCATTGTACATTTTTGTCAGAATTCTTACAAATATTTTTAATAGTGCCTGTCCTCATTTTACTCCTTTACCTTCATTCCTTTCTTTTTCTTATTCTTTCCTGATGAAAGATATTTGCCACCTTTCCGCTAAGTATCCATTAAGTAATATTACTTTGCACATTTCTTTCAAAACAGTTTTATTAAAATAAAACTTTTTAATTTTTATTTATATAAATAATAATATTCTTGTTTATTAAAATTATTTATTTTATCACAAATTAGGAAGTGAGAGCAGACAATTATTTATATTTGAAAATTTCTCATTGCTATTGATTAATATTTCATAATTAATATTTAATAATTAATGCCGAAAAACTTTTAACTTTAACATAAAATGAATGTAAAAATTTGAAATTATAAAGATTGTATTCGAAATTTATTCTAATACACTTATTATGAAATATTATATAGAAAAACAAAACTAACGATAATATTATAATTTCATTACTTTTAAGAGTGCTGCATACCGCGATCCAAGCGCCACGCTGAATTACCAGAACGGAAATAAGTTTACTTCGACATCTCATTCCCTCAATTATAATTGTAGAAAGTTAAAAAAAATTTTGTATAAATCTTTAGACGTGCCTACAAGTGGCGAAACTTTCTTAGAGTTAATAAGATTTCTCTAAGTAGGTTAAAAAAAAAACAAATTTCGTACAAATTTGTCTTCTGCTCCACGTGATGCTAGTGCTTTTAAATAAAATATTTATTATAAATTTTCGATGTAATTTACATACATAATTCGAGGTTCGCCACTTGTAGGATAAAATACTTGTCCTCAGCAACGCTGTTTTTTTTCGAAATTTACCAATATTGGAACAAATTTTGCTGCCACACGTTTCATATCCAAAACATCCGAAAAAATTCCATGGCATGAGCCAACTGATATGCCAACATCACAAGCGACTTCTCTAATTGTGATTCGGCGATCGTTCATAACCATTTCTTTCACTTTTTTCACGTTTTCATCGGTTGTTGATGTGCTTGGGCGTCCGGGTCGTTCGTCATCTTCAAGGTTTTCAGGGCCATCTTGGAAACGCTAATAGCACTCGTAAATCCTTGCTTTACTCATAGCAGACTTACCATATGCCTTTGTTGACATTTTACAAACTTCACTACACTTTATTTCATTTTTTACGCAAAATTGAATACAAATTCTTTGCTTAATTTTTTTACAAACGAAAATCGCCGAACTTAAAAAACACGACTAACGTTAGCGGCTGCCACTTAAAAAGTAAGTAATGAATATTGCTGAAAATTTGATCATACTTCAGGGGCATGCATACCAACATAATAAAAAGATTTTTATACAGGCGGAGTCTCCAAACCCGCGAAATTTAAAAATTCTCGTTACTTTTTGAACACACCTCGTATATATATGTGCACAATATACAGCGATCCACGAGTCAGTCGAGCGTCTCTGCGTGCGCCTTCTTATCTAAGTATCATCTATTAACTGTAGTACGTCCGAGTAAGACAGAAAACGAAGATGCTTACTGCGTCTGGTTTTAATGCTTTTACTCTCTGCTCCAATAAACTCAACTTATTATATGTATTATATTTGTGTCGTAAAGGCCCGTGGGTTAAAAAGTACTATATATATATATATATATATATATATATATATATATATATATATACAAATGTATACATAGCACATTTGAACGCTTGCTTTGCTGCCATTCAAGCTTTTTTGAAAATATATATTTGGGTGAGGACTTCGGAAGAGCTGCCACATTCCATTTTGCGCAAAATGTATGAACTTATGCTTTTTGCTGTACTTATGATAGATGTCAGAGTGCTTTTTTATTGAAATTGAATTTGAATGGCGAAATTAATACAAAAAGCATAAAAATAGTGGTTTTTGGCATTCTTGTATAATCATAATATTTTTAAAAAAATTTTCAAAAGAGAGAAATATATTTCATAAAAACTACGTAAATGCATACAAATTCTGATCTATAAAATATTGTTAAGAATTTAACATAATGTTTTTAATTATAGTTTTATATTCAATAAAGTGCATCTTGAATCATATTTCTATTTTAGATGTTTTTGTTGTAGATCTTTTATTTTTTAAAAAAAAATACATACTAAGTGAGAAGCGTTCTTAGTATCAAACTTATCTATTATAATGAGCTTTACAACTTTTATTTGGAATACGTTTTTTAATTTTTCGTGCTTTCTCTGATCCATTTGAATATATATATACTAGCACCCCCCGTCTCGGCTTCGCCCGAGATAATAATTTAACCGATTTCATAAACAATTCAATAATATCTAAGTAAAAAGTACTCTATATATAAAAATCTATATTACTATAAATAATTAACCGTAATGTACCCATCGTCGCTTCTATATATACAGTATGTATATACAGAATATACAACCGTATTTAAGACACACATATATGCATATTACATACGGCTTCTATGAGGAAAATTGTACTTTCGAGTTCGAGCGGTACAAAAATATGTCCAAGTGTCTCGAGACGACGTTTATAGAGAGTATCATGTTCGGAATATAGAACATGTCTCGGGACGACTGCTATAGAGAGTTTTGTGTTGGGAAGGTAGAATACGACTTCCAGGTACCCAGGACGACTTTTACTGGGAGTGTACGTGTTCAAATGATAGAAAATGAATCTCTTTATAGAAGTCTCTTTAACACTCCCTGTAGAAGTCGTTCCAAAACATGCCGATATCGTATTCGAATGTCCCAACATAAATCTCCCCATAGAAGTCGTCCCGTCATACCTGGACATCATATTCTACCGTCCGAACATGAAATTCCCCGTGGAAGTCGTCCCGTCATACCTGGACATTGTCTTATACCGTCCGAACATGAAATTCCCCGTGGAAGACGTCCCGAGGCGCTTGGACATCTTATTCTACTATCCGAACACGAAACTCCCCATAGAAGTCGTTCGGAGACACCTGGACATCGTATTCTACCGTCCGAACACACAACTCCCTGTAGAAGTCGTCCTGTCATACCCGGACATCATATTCTACCGTCCGAACATGAAATTCCCCGTGGAAGTAGTCCCGTCATACCTGGACATCGTTTTCTACCGTCCGCACACGAAATTCCCCGTGGAAGTAGTCCCGTCATACCTGGACATTGTTTTCTACCGACCGAACACGAAATTCCCTGTAGAAGTCGTCACGTCATACCTGGACATCGTCTTCTATCGTTCGAACATGAAATTCCCCGTGGAAGTCGTCCCGTCATACCTGGACATCGTCTTCTACCGTCCGAACACGAAATTCTCCGTGGAAGTAGTCCCGTCATACTTGGGCATTGTTTTCTACTAACTAAACACGGTACTCCCCGTAGAAGTCGTTCGAAAGCACCTGGGAATCGCATTCTATCATCCGAACACGAAACTCCCCATATAAGTTGTCCCGACGTACCTAAACATCGTTTTCTAGCAACTAAATAAAATAAAACATAGTCCCAGTAGAAGTCGTCCCGAGAAAGCTAGCATCTCTTCCTCATATTAATAGGCTACAAAATAAATTGAAAGAATTAGTAAAAGTATGGAAAAATAAATCTTACATTAATGAAATTACTTTTACACACTTAATATGCGAAAATTGAAAAATAACCAAATATTATGGGGTTCCCAAAATTCATAAAGAACAATTGATCTACAGAATCATAATATCATCAATTAATTTTCCAATATATAATATTGCAAGATTTTTATCAAATATGTTAGTTAAGATCGTTGGAAAAACCAACTCTTATGTTAAAGATAGTAGGAGTTTTTATGAAGCAGTTAAAGATATCAATATTCCGAATAATTATAAGAAGATTTCATTGGATGTAGTATCTTTATTTACAAATATACTATTAGATTTATTTATAGAAAGTATTAAAGAAAAATGGTCAGAAATTAACATATACACAAAATTAACAAAAGATGAATTTATAAAGGCAATAAATTTATTTTTCAACACAATTTTTTCTTTTCAAAATAATCTTTATGAACAAAAATATTGCTGTCTGTATAGGTGGTAATCAGAAGGCGCTATGTCTGGCCAGTACGCTGAGTGCGGCAACACTTCCCATTCGAGCTCCATCAGGGTGTTTTGACGGTTTTCGCAATATGTGGTCGAGCGTTGTCAGGCAAGAGAATGACTACGCCTATTGCTCGCTATTGCTGATCTATGCTCGATCAGTTTCTGATACATATCGTTCAGTTGGCATTTGTATACCTCGGCAGTGACGGTTCCATTTGGTTTTAGCAGCTCGTAATACAGTAAACCCTGCTGGTCCCACCAAATGCAAAGCAATACCTTTTGGCCGTGGATGTTCCATTTTGGTGTCGATTGGCCTGGATCCACCCATAACTTTTTGCGCTTAGGATTGTCATAGTCGATCTACTTTTCATCACCAGTCACAAAACTCTTCTTTTTTTTTTTCGGGCAAGAAAAGACAGTGCGATGATGTATTGGTTCATAATGGCACTTTCGGTCCAATCGTGTAGCACCCATTTTCCTTCTTTAGGAATCTTTGCCATCGCATATGATCGTTTTCCAACTGCTCTGTCACCGATTCCTAATTGATTAGCGAGTTCTATCTGCGTCTGAGCTGAGTTTTATCCAATAATATTTGTAATTTACTATCTTCAAACTTTTTGTGTTCTCCAGAACGTTCTTTGTTATTAACATTAGTATCTCCACTTCTAAACCGCTAAACCACTCTTTACATATTGTAAGCGATGGAGTTCGTTCGCTATAACATTCTTGAAGCAATCGTCATGTTTCTGCTATACTTGTTTTCTAATCAGAATAATGCAAAAGGACATGTAGAAAAAACAATTTATTATGATTCATTTTTCACTGGTCAAAAAATTATAACGTTTACGCAAATGAGGGCACCTGTTGAGTACATTTCATTGGTAAAGGACAAACAAAACTAAAAAATAAGTACTAGATCCAAAACATCTGACTTTTCATACTACTTATATCGCCATCTAAACGTGGAGGTCCGAAACTAAGTTCGCCTACTAATAATTTTCAAATATCTATTTTCCAATCTTCGTAATATTTCTAATAATTTTAAGCAAAGAAATATATATATATATATATAAAATTAAATAAATAGATATGCAAAAATACTATATATATATATATATATATATATATATATATATATATTATAATTTTTTAATTTTAATATTTATAATTTATATGTATAATTTTAAAAATTGTCATTTCTCCGGATTCGGCTTTCACTTGGCGGTCCGCAACTTTTCGAAGACTGTCTTTAGCATTTCTTTATGTTCCGTATATGTCTCGGTGACGATAATTATGTCACCAAGATATACAAATGCATTTAATGCCATATCAGGTGTAATAATTTTATCAGTAGTCTTTGAAATGTTACTGGGTCAGTATGTAAACCAAAAGGCATTAGATTGAATTCATAAAGGCCTCGTCCTGGCACTGTAAAAGCCGTAAGAGGCTTTCTTTCTTCCTCTAAATCGATTTGCCAATAGCCATGTTTGAGATCAATAGTTGATAATATTCTTGCACCCTGTAACTTAACAAGGATTGACTGTATTTGGGGTAGCGGATAACCATCTTTTTTCGAAACTTTATTTAGACAGCGAAAATCAACACAAAATCGAGGTTTGCCATCTTTGATTCTTGCGATCACCACAGGACTACTCCATGGGCTGTCGGATGGTCGTATACCGGCTTCCTTTATCATTTAATCAACTTCTTCATTGATAATTTTCTGCATTGCCAGATTTCTAGCCCGGTAACGTTGTTTTAAAGGCGTAGTGTCCATTAGACGTATTCCATGTTTCACAAGGGGCGTAGCCCCTTTAATAGAATTAAATTTTATCATTTCTGAATGTATAAAATTTTTTAAATATATTTTCTGCTGTATTGTTAACTTTTGTAGTCCTGTTTGATCGCGAATACTTGAAATGTAATTTCAAAGTATATTGCTATTTCTAAGTTTTCTTCCTTTTAATAAAACGTCCATATCCAATTTATTTGAGCAAATTATTATATTATATTCAACTCGCCAACCGCTGAACTCGCGAAGTCGCGAGCGGCGCGGCGTGGGGGAAGGCGCTGGCAGCACCGCGAATACGCGCGAGCATTTTCGGGCCTCAGGTGGCTCGAAGAGCAGCGGCGAGCGAGAATTCGCGAATTGATTCGTGATGTCTCGCGAGCGGTGACGGCGCTGCGGGACGACCAGGCGCGGTACGGTGCGGTAAGGGGAGAGCTCTCTCTCTCTCTCCCAAATATTAAATAGAGCCGCGGTAACTGCAAGATGGTGAGATGATGAGATCGAGGGGGACCTGTCGTCGGCACGATAGCGGGCGACAAGTCTCAGCACTCTCAAAGCGCGGGACGCAATCGCATAATAAAGAAATAGATTTAAATAGTATTAGAATTTGTAATACGCTCACGCGGAGCGTTAAATGTATGTAAAATTATAAATGTAAATATTTTCTTTCTTTTGTGAAATCATAAAGGAAAAGTTTTATGATTTATTGTTACAGCGGACAACGGTGCACGGCCAATTGACATAGAAGCCGAAACGGCGGCTAGCGCAGCGGTGCCGAAAGATTTATAATTTTGTTAAGTTTTAATACTTAATTTAGTAATAAAGATTTTTTATAGTTTTTTTTTGTAAACCAGTTGGATTTATTTGCCATTCAAATCCCAGCAACGTCGTTAAAAGGAAATAGATACGGGAAAAAATCCAGTTCAAACTCTGGAGGGTTGAGCGAGAGTGAGAATTGGATTTCTCTTTACAGTGCGCAGTAGAACAAACTTGGTGGCGAGTTGAGCGATCAAGGGCCTAGGCGGGTCAAGCGTAGACCAAAGTACAGCGCGCACTGTGATCGAACCTAGTGGCGCGTTGAGCGACTAGAGGCCGAGGCGGGTTGAGCCGGAGCACGAACTAGCTACCACCAATGCGTAAATGTTACATACTTAATTTATTCATTACGTAAAATTCGTAATTTACGTAATAATTTTTTATCTTGGCCGTGCCTTTTATCCCTTTCATTTCGGATATTAACGTACTATTCGCTAGTATTGCTGCTTTGGATTTTTCTCCCGTAGTCCAATTGCATTTATTTATGCAATGGTTCGCCACGTCCGGCCGTATAAAAGAATTAACTGAACCTGTGTCATCTAATGCTTTATACTTTTGTTGTCCAATTTTTACTATTATAAAATAGCATAAATCTAATTGTTGGTCGGCCGGGCCTGTTTTGGTTCGGCCGCATTTTCATTTCCCGACTTTTGGCATTTACAATTGCGCGAAAATACCCTATCTTTGCCACACCGTGTGCAAAATTTTCTTTGCGCCTTTTTACACTGAAAGCGCATATGACCTTGTTGCTTACAGCGCCAACAACATTAACTTTTGTCATACGACGTCGTAATTGCCATAACTGTATTGCGTAGTTTCACGAACGAACAATGATTATCGGAAGTTGCTTTTGTTCGATCTCTTTTATTTAATTTTACGCGAACGATTTCCACCTTCCCCACTTAATCGCTTACAGTGGCTATGTTTACTCCTGCAACATATAATTGCAGTTCGGGCAACATATTTTCGTACAAATTATCTATCTGTGTACGAATATCTAAGCCTCCGCGACGTCTCATTAAAGTACATAGAGCGTTCGCGTACTCTAAAATCAATTACTTTGATTTCTGTTTTTGATCGGTTATCTGTCTATCCACATGTCGCTGTTCATTCGGAGGTAAATAAAATTCTCTCAGTAAGTTTTGTAATCCCTTCCATGTCGTGATATCCCTGGCACAATTTCTAAACCATTGTTGCGTGTCGCCTCTTAACAATTCTGGTAGGCCTTGTAGTAGCTGCGCATCCGTTAAACCGTAGACGACACGTAATTCCGATACTAGTTCTAGGAATGCGTGAACATCTTTTCCATCGAAGTGGTAATTCCACTTCCGCATCTAGTCTGCAATTTTTGCCGCTATATTTCTACCATTTTCTTGGTTTAGCACCAATTGTTCTATTCCTACCTCCACACCGTGAGTTTGCGTATGGATTCCGCTATCCATTGGAGATGAAGTCAAATCTGTATTTTTATAACCAAATTTTTCTTCATCTGCCGTCATATCTGCCTGTTCATTATAATCGTCTGGATCATCAGGCCTATTTGTGAAGTGCGCGGGATTTTCTTTTGTAAAGGCTATTAAACGTTCTCTTTAATCGCGTACATTTCCTTCGATATTTACGTTTAATTTTTTTAGCTCTATTATAAGCTCTTCGCTTATAATAGAGGCGATGTCGCCGATAAATCCACGATATCGCCATCGTATTAATTTACCCTACTTAAATTCAGTAGGCAAGCTATATTCTCTTCGATAACCGGATCCAAATTTTAAATCAGTACATTAATAAAAAAGCAGAATCAAAATAAAAGAATCACCTGTTCGGGCGCCTGTAGGGTGGGTCCGTTTGTCTGTTACTTCGTGGCTCCGGCTCAGCACGCCTCGGCCCCTGGTCGCTCAACACGCCACCAAGTTCTTTTTTCGGACTCCCCGACACACCTGCTCTGTTTCCTCACACAGTGTACGAGCACGGCTCCACCTCAACACGCTTCGGCCACTGGTCGCTCAGCACGCCACCAGTTTTGCTCGCATAACGGTCATTTATTGGATAGGTCCTACACTAGACAGCTGTGGTTTCGGCTCAGCACGCCTCGGCCACTGGTCGCTCAGCACGCCACCAGTTTTGCTCGCATAACGGTCATTTACTGGATAGGTCCTACACTAGACAGCTGTGGTTTCGGCTCAGCACGCCTCGGCCACTGGTCGTTCAGCACGCCACCAAGTTGGCATCTAGTAGACTCTTCCAATAATTCAGATAAATATACTTCTCGCTCTCGCTCACCACGCCAGAGCAAGATAATATATTTGTCTTCAATATCTTTTATTTATTTTTTACCTTAATAAAAATATACTTCTTACTCTCGCTCAACACGCCAAAGCAAGATAGTATATTAATTGTTTATTTGTTAAATTTGTTAAAATTTAGGATTGGTTTTTCTATAATTTATTTCTACTAAGAATATGTTCGTTTTAATATTTAGAGAAAATTTATTTATAAATTTTACAATAAAAAAACATTAAAATAAAAAATTATTATGCCGGGCGGACCGTCAGCTAGGTCATCGGCTTCGCAGTTGTTTCGCGCTTAGTTCTACACGAGCACTTCACGCGTGTTTTCCAGCTCGAATAACGTCTCTAGACTTCCGAAAACAGACTCTCAATACTTTGATACAAAGTCAGAAAAACCCGGGAAAACTCTATCTATCTCGACGATTCAACACACAATCATGTCTCTTCTCTGCGCGTCTTCTCCTTTCTTCCTCTCCCCACCGGGCCCTGCTCATTCCTCTCGCTCATTCGCGCGGATCTTCTATCGTCCGAATTCGAAATTTTCCGTTGAAATTATCTTGAGACACCTAGACACCGTATTCCACTGCCCGAACGCAACGCGATATTCCCCGTAGAAGTCGTCTATACATTTTTTTCTATATATATATATATATATATACTCACACACAGTATATGTCTATATATATTTCATGTATAATATATATATATATATATATATATATATATATTCATATTTTTAATTAAATATCGCAAATATGTAGGTATTGGTGTGAACTGAAATTTAAGAAAAATATAGTTTCTGAGATAGCACTTTCTTGAACCAGATGCTCAGATAGAAACTTTTTGAAGGGAACGCTGCGATAGTACCTTTTTATACGGAAGCGGTGATATAATACTATGTACAAATATAAGTAAGATTTTAGTTATAACTTTTGAAATCATTATTCATTCTTCTAAATCTAATTCATCCCCCTCAAAAAAGTGTTCCCGAATGCAATGCAATTATTCCAATGCTTTTGCCAATTTTTAAAACATTTTTTATACTCGTATTCCCGAATGGCCATCTGTTCCTTCTTCGATTCGACCTTTATTTCTTCAATCGCATTAAAACCGTTTCCCGGAAGTAGTCTTTTATATTTGCTGAACAGCCAGAAATCACACGGTGCTAAATCAGGCGAGTACACTGATTGCGGAACTGTATTGGTCGAATTTTTGGCGAAATGTTCACGTAAAATCAATGCAGTGTAAGCTTGTGCATTATCGTGATGCAAAAATTAAGATTTGTCTTTCCATAAATCTAGCCTTTTGAGACGAATAGCTTCGCTCAAATGACGTATAACACTCAAATAACTTTATTAACAGTTTGGCCGATGGGAAGGAATTAAGAATGCACTACACCACGATAATCGAAAAAAACCGTGAGCATAACCTTGATTTTTGAGTGACTTTGGCGTGATTTTTTCTGTCTCCGCTCTCCTTTGGTACGATATTCGGTCGATTGATCAGTTGTTTCTGAATCATAAGCGTAGACTCAACTCTTATCTCCAGTGTTTATGCATTCCATCTTGTCCTACTAGTCCGAAAGCATCGTTTCACAGACCACTATGTAACGTTGTTTTTCCAAAAATTGAATGTTTTTGGCACCAATCGAGATTTCGCTCTTTTCAGGTACAAAATGACTTTCAAAATGGTGTTGACTGACCCATTTGAAATTCAAACAATATCGGCAAGCGCTCTAATATAGGATATGTATACACGCATATCCTAATAGATAAATGCAATACAATGATAACTTATAACAAGTTATAAGCGTTAAGCACTATAATTCCATATAGATTATTACTTATATTACTAATTATTATAAGACAATAAGATTATTATTTCGTTATAAATTAAATTAAACGAAATAAAATAGGATTATAATTGTTATTATCAATCAGTACGTCTTTTATAATATATCATTATTAATATAAATTAATATTATTATTACGAATAATTATTATGGTTGTTATGAAATATTATAATTACTATAAATTATTATTATTATTATTATAAAAACGGCTGCTCGCCCGATGTCACTCGAGCGGTGACGAAGGTTACCAAGAAAATTATTAAAAATTGGCCTGCAAAAGACAAAATTAGGAGTTCGCCCGCTGAACCGACTTCGATAAAGTCGTTTCACACGAATTCCTCCCAGATTTATCAACATGTCCAGAGCTCGAAAATTTCCGACTATAAATCATCTTCCGAATTATGAACTTGATCGCTGTTGCGAGGCGTTCATGAAAAGACCAGCAGTTCTCTCTTTTTGTAAATCTATCTTACCTCTTAATTCTTGATCCTGACTACGAGGGGCTTCTCAAAAAACCAGCGGAATTAAACTTACCTTTATTATATTGCTGTTTAAGATTAGCCTGAATTATTCAAATTCCCCGCATGGAAACTAGCACTGGGTATTCGTGCGGTAAATAGTGTGGGGTACCCACATGCCAAGTCTGCCAGCAGAGGGCAGCTTGGCTCCTTAGTTAACCCGTGAGCGACCACACAGGCCTCTGGTAAATATATAAGCCCTTGACCCGGTCCATATGACCGCGTCTAAGGCAGGGGTTACCGATAATGCCTTACTGATGAGTCCAGTCGGTAACCCCCGGACGAAACGCACCATGAGCCATTGCTCTTAAATATAGGTGTGTACATACAGGAATGTAACGTCCCCTGTGATACACCCTACAATAGCACCAAATCAGTAACGTAGCGGAAAATAGTGCGCGTTTAGAATCAAAATATACAACTTACTGTTATAATTTTTGTGTTATCTTTATTCTTAAAGTAATTATTAGGTGATTATTATTTTTATTGCTTATTATTTATTTCTTGATTCTTATTTACTTTTCTTTGAATAAATTATTATTTATATTTTTTTACACAATATACTTTGTTACATTATTATTTTACCCAATCCACCGCCCGTTTCCAAAAATACTTCCAACTCTCAAACTACCCTTGAAAACACCGCGTAGGCTATCCCGAGGGGTATACGAACGTTCGGAATTTAAAGAAATATTCGTTGAATTAAAATAATTACACTTTACTTTTATGAAATTGGCTCATTTGCATTTAAGCTTTTATTCAGTGTATAGTACAATTTAAATTATGTTATTATAAATTAATTTGTACGAAATAATAAAACATGTAAATGATAAAAAGCTATTTATTTATTTTTTGTACTTACAGGTCTTAAAATCTATTAAAAAAATTTATAAAGAAGATTCTACAAATTTTATCATTACTTTATTATACTTTTACTATTAGGCAAATATCCAATTAAAATTATGTCTAAAATATTAAACATGTTGATATCTTCTATATTTACTTTGTCATGTTTAATAGATTAGCATACCATCATTATTACCTTTAGGTCCATAATTGCATACGAGTAAGTAGTTTACATTATTTGTTAGAGAGAAAGTTATTGTACCGCAACCAATTTTATTTGTCGTTCTCCAAATCATTTGTGTATACTCATTAGTGCGATTAAATCTGCCAGTGTATTCACTGCAATAATAAGAAATTACAATTAAAAACATAAAAGATTGAGAAAGCATTATTTTAATAAATCACTAAGCACAATAATAACTCATAAATTCGGAAACCGCGTCCATTAAAATTCTCAACTTGATCATACCAAGCTTGTAGAGCAAACTCCATGTTGTTTTTATTGTGAATATTTTCTAATAATCGAATGTTTTGACCAATAGAATAAATATCTAAAAATTAAAAATATATTGATTATAAAGTTTAAGTATAGAAACTAGGCGTATAATGATGGATTATACAGAATTCCCTTCTGAGTCCGAATGAATGAATATATATATATATATATATATATATATATATATATATATATATATATATATATATACTAACTAATTAAACTAACTGATTATGCATGACAAGTGATAAAAAAGCTCAATTAATATGACAAAAATTTTCGTTACAACAGCCACTTCAAACGTGTCTGTCAATCATAGGCTTATATGTTAGACCGCGTACTTTGGGAACAGAGTTAAAGTTTAAACCAGTGTGAGAGAGCAAATCAGGGAGTCGTATTGTCTCTCTCTCTTACAAGCGTGGGAGTGGGGAGAAAAGGAAAGTAGGGAAACAGTAGCAGTAGAAATATTCGCTGAAGAAATATACGTTTCTCCTATATTCTATACCATTGTTATTATTGGGATGCCTCCCTACTCTTTCCCCGGAGCAAGAGAGAAAGCACTACTTCAGGCCTATCTCTATCCTTCAATATGAACTTCAGAGCGTCCGTTTAAACACGCGGTCTAATATATAAATCTATAGTGTTAACAACAAAGATTTCATGATCAAACGAATTTTCTTCAATGTAGAACGTTTGCGTTTGATTTCTTTTCAATACAAATTTTGTTTTCTATTTCCATATATAATTCCATTACGTAACGTAAAACTGATAATATCTAGCTTTCTTTATATTACAATTGAAACATTTTATAAATGATAGAAAATACCATAATACTCTTACGCAAATCTCTGCATTCATCTGTCGAATTAATACATTGATTAGCCCATCTTTGCGCTGACAATTCAAGATTATAATCCCATTTCTATAAGTAAAAAATTTTTCTTTATATTTTTAAAACTCCAAGACATTGTTATGAAATGTTATTATTCGGTTGTATTTTTAAATTGATTAATCATG
Organism: Sycobia sp. Sy_11; assembly: GCA_018907035.1. NCBI lineage: Eukaryota > Metazoa > Arthropoda > Insecta > Hymenoptera > Epichrysomallidae > Sycobia > Sycobia sp. Sy_11. The sequence continues at coordinate 986,789 of JACCIC010000187.1, forward strand.
ATTTACCACTTCATTACTATAGCTTAATAAGACTACGTGAATAATAATGAAAAATGTGGAAAATGAATTAATTACTAATTTATAATTTATCTTATAAATGATTTGATATTTGTAATAAGACACAATTATCATTTATGGAATATAACTATATTACTTTGTTATGATATTGCTTATAATTTCTATACAAAGGCATGTTTTGATCTATTTTAAATGAAGTCTTTATCACTCACAAGAGGTACATAGCCCAGTCCGATAGGTTGCCTTCCATCGATTCCTCGATCTTCATCTCCTCTAGATATTTTCTCTCTTATTACATTATGAAAATTACGGATCATGTTTCTCTCGGTTGGATTCAAACCTATCCGAATCACCTTTCCGCATGTAATTGCTGGATTTCCTTTCTGTGAAATATATAAATCTCCTTCGATGTAATAGTTTTAATATGTGAATAATTATAGCTTTTAATTATATTATCCTAGTTTTATAACAGTTCAAGTCGTGAATTTTGATTTAAAAAAATATTTTATATTTATTATTTCTGTAATTCATTTTGTAGTATATTGAAATAATCGTTTTGATAATGAATTTCTACTAATATAACATATTAGAAACATTTATTATTAGAACTTATTTAATATTGAATTTATATCCTATCAAATAAATAAAATTTTGAATGATTATTTTTCTGTTCTTGTAAAAAAAATGTTTTTTATATGCATTCGCCTATTAAATTTTTAGAATATTAAATGTAGTAATCTTACGGTGTATTTACAAAGGGTATGGCTTTCATTAGGACAGGTTTTTACTTCACAGTAAGTATTAGTCTCTGAAAATACCACTAAACTCGCAAGTACTAAATGCAATTCTTGGATTTTCATATTGATGCTTCAAATCTTGGGCTATTTATTTTCCTCAAAATTCAAAATTATTTAAGTAATAAAGTAAATTCCATGATTATTCTGTAACAGAATATTCAAAAATAATTTATTATATATAAGTGAGGTGTACTAAATATCAGTATCAAAAGTAATCAGAAATTTCAGTCTTATTGTAAGTAATCATATACTACATGATTAAAATAAGAGATAAAATTTGCAATAAATTTAAGCTTGAGGGATTTAGAAGAACATAGTAGTTCTTTATATTCACTGTCTTTCTTTATTAATTAATGTTTGAATAGATATTAAAAGAAAGCCGTTGTTTAAATCAATATCATGTTGGCGATCTTTTTAAAGAGCTACATATAGATCTATAAGTAGTATAGAAATATGTTGGTCAGCTGACTTGGTCAGTTACTGTAAGGTCGAGCCCATCACTGATGTCATCGACGTGACCTTGATTTAAACGAATACTTAATTTTTATACAATTTCGATAGTTACACTAACAAGGAGACGCTGTGGCTGAGATCTAAGTAATAGATTTGGTATAGATTTAATGAGGTAACTCAAATTATATGTAAAATGAGCTCTGTAAAATATTATGTCCTAACACTGTCTCATTCCGAAGATTGATAATTTTTTCCTTACAATAGTTATTTAACTTTTAATTAAAGTAGACGTACTATATAATTTGAAGATTTTTTTTAATGAAAATCTTTTCATTTTCGATAATGGTTTTAAAAATAAAATAATATTTCAAATAATACAGTTCGAATGAATATATTTCCGTAAAGGTGAATTATAAATTAATGTCTCTCTAAATTCAGACAATTTTTAAGAATTAGCACATATTGGACTGAATATTTCAATATGTGTAACTTAATCTAACCGAACATTAATCGATAGTAACTAAGAAATCATGCATTTACGGACATATATTCATTAGAACTTTTTAGCTTTGATTAGAATGCCATTGTTTCTTTAAATTTGGCGCCAAAATTAGATGCCATGAAAAAATTTTTTACTTATTATTAATTTTTGACTTATCACATATGCAATTCCTAGACAAGAAAACATTAATTTGCAAATTAAAAAGTAACGTAAAATATAACAGATTATAATACTTTTTTATTTGCAAATTAATATATTCGTTTTGAAAGTAATCACAATTACTTTCCTCAATCTGGACCAAATCAATCACCCAAATGTTTTGGCCTTGACAGTTCAGTTACTCTGTCTCCAATTGGTATAATTAACAAATTTATTTATTATAAAATTCTTACAAAAATAATAAGTATATCCAGGTAACGTTATTATAAATATATAAAATGTCAATTTAATTTTTAGAAGGTATATATCAGATAGTTCTTAAATTAATAAAATATATAGATCTGCAATTCCAGAATTATTATAAGTAAACAAATAGTTATTTCTTATATATGAAATATAACCCTATAGATTCAAAGTACTCAATGTTTACAAAGGTATTCTAGTCTATAGTAATGACAATCTTTGTAATACAATCATTAAATAAAGTATACACTATAAATCTTACAGTATTATTTGTTAAGATTTCAATATTTGCGATATTAACCAGAAATATTGAATAACATATAAACTCCTAACAAAATTTGTAACATTTAACAGAAGTTTTTTGACAGGTTAATAAAAGTTGGCTGATCCTCACACCGAGAAACAATTAAACTACATTTTGAGCTGAGCACGAATCTGAGTTTTAAATTGATCTGACATGTCAGTTTTTTATGATATTCTACTTTGAAATTGTAAAAACCGTTTTTTTAACTATTATGAAGATTATATACAGGATTACACGTATGCTTAAATTTCTTTTTTCGCTTGTGCATTGCAATTTTTATATTTGTGAAATTAGTCTTGAATTTATTTTAATATGCCTGAAAATGTTAGCGAAAAAAAACTATATTTAAGTAAAATCAACAGGTGTATTTAAAATAACAATAATTACATTTAATTTAATAATTTGTAAAGTTGTATAAATATTTTTTGTATAAAACTACAAATCAGCTTCATAAAGGTGTTTTGCTTACTTTAGAATAGACCAGTTCTGAGTTCAGATTCGTGTTTAGTGAATGGAAATTATTCAGAAAAGTACAGTATTGTTTTTAAGTGTATCTTTTGTCGGTTAATGTTATCCATGTAAAAAAGAAGATATAGTATTATAATAACAATTAACGAGGAAGAAAATATCGATACTGCTTTAATTAAGAAATTGAAAGACAAATTATAAGGAATGGAAAGAACAAAGAAACATATAAAAAATATGAATAACAATAATAATGATACTAAAGAAATGTACAATATATCAGTGAATAATGTTAGACACAAATACATAAAGTAATATATGATGAATTACGGTTCATATAAGAATTTAAGATAGATTACTTTAAAGCACATTATATCGAAAAAAAATATAGATATCCTTATTCTAAATTAAATATCATATAATAAAGATGAAGCACAATTTGAAATTTATAAAAATGAAAATACGAAAAAATATAACAAACTAAACCTTTTACAGGAAAGTCTTAACGTAAAATAGTGGAAAACTTAAATTTGAATCATTATGTTTCATTATTATACGCTACTTCTATTATAATCAATTCATAAGCTTGACTTTATAATTTTAGTAAATATTTACAATTGTTATATAACTATTCCAATAAAAATAAGTATATACAAAACATATTTAAATATTTCACCTAACAATAGAATAAATGTCATTATATTAATTCGATCTTTGTAAGTGGTCTTCATCATCCAAAAAGTAATAACGGAAGTATATAGAACCAATAGAGTGTCCATAAAATAATACGCACTCAAGAATGGTAAAAATGTATTAATATTTCTTTTTCACAAAATTCCATCCACTACATTCGCGAATCTTACATGATGATTATTTAATTTTAGTTTGAACCATCCTCTGTTTTTAAAGCAATGTCTTATTTTTACCTTAGTTGATACAGCTTTACTCTTATCCCACAAACAATTTCAGAAAATTAATGGAAATTATTACTAAAATCTACTTGAAAATTAATATATAGTAGAATTAACAACCATCATCTAGCACATAGTAGTAATAATACAATACTAGTAAAACATCAATGAATAATAGATAATTATTGTATTATTTTTTGTTACTATTCTGCGAGATGCTTTATTAAGTAACGATACTGGTGCTGCACGACTATCAGCTGTTTAGCTTGAAGTCTGCTCTTTTAAATCCGATGCCTACGGTATCTAGACAAATTAGTCTAGCCTGAGCCTTTATTTGTATAGAGGCTGCTTTTTTCTGTTTTACTGGGAAAATGATCAATGTAACAATAAAACAACGAATTTTTGTAAAATTTCACATGAAACTCGAAAAAAATATAACTGAAACTTATAATTTATTGAAACAAGTGTATGGCAAAGAATATTTATCGCGTTCGCATGTATTTGAATGGTTTCAACATTTTTAAGATAGCGGAGATATTGAAGGTGATTTACGATCAGGTCGTCGTTCCACGTCAAAAATGTATGAAATCATAGAAAAAGTCGATAATCTTGTTCAATCTGACCATAGATTAAAAATTCGTGCAATTGCTGAATCTATAGGAATCGACAAAGAACGTGTGAGATAAATTTTACTTAAAAATTTTAAAAAATATGACGAAGGTTGGTTTTTTACCTATGATTCAGGATACAAACAAACAGTGATGATTATTTTTTCGATATTTATGGAATTGTATACCTTCACTGGATTCCTGAAGGTCAAACTTTTGACCAATATTACAATTTTCATGCTCTTATTGAACTTCACGAAAGAATAAGAACAAAATTACTACCGAAATTGTAGAAACAGAAATCATGGCTGCTTCATCAAGACAATGAACCGGCTTATTCCGCATTGTCCATCAAGAGGTTTCTACCCAAGTACAACATCCCAGTGTTAGACCGCTTACCTTCATCGCCAGCTCTTGGACCGTGCGACTTCTATCTCTTTCTTAATGCGAAATCTGCATTAAAAGGAACAAAGATTTGCGACTGTCGAAGCTGTGAAAGAAATAGCGGCGCGTATCCTAAATAAACAGACAGAAAAATACTTCCTGCACTGTTTCAAACAATGTAAGATTTGTATGGAGCAATGCAGGGATAGGCGAGGAGCACATATTGGCGGATATTATAAATAAATGTATATAATATCAAAATAAAATGGTTTATATCACCAATCTAGTTATTTAAACACCACATCTCATATAGATTTATAGACTAAATCGGCGGTTTTATAGTAGATTTATAGTAGATTTATAGTAGAACTCCTTTCATTCGTGCGCTGAACTGGTCAATAATTGGCTACTTAAGTCATTTATATCATAAAACACTATTAAACTTGCGTCATTTTATCTTTAAAAAATTATATTTGAATAAACGAAGAATAATAAATATTCCTAAAAATTTTTAAAGTAAAAGATCAATATAATATACAATAAAATCAGAATGTCAATTATAGAGGAGTCGAAAATCAATCAATTTACTACTAAATCAGTTCATCTGCCAGTAATGAATATTGAATAATTTCTAACAAATCAAGAAATGTATGTTAAATAGATATAATTATAATGCATAATGTAAGATTTCATTAAGAATAGCTGTGAAGAAGACGATAAAAGACAGTGTCGTGGTAACATTCGTACAAAAATGAAATTGTTGAATTTTTTAAAATTGTATTAAGCTAGTAATTTTTTCTTTATCGTTTTTTTTCTAATCTACCAACAAGCATGCTGTTGTCCCAGGTAGCATTAAATTTTTTTCTGTAAAAATAAAAATATATCCATATATTTACTACTTGTGCGATTTTATAATAAAATCGACTTTGTTATGTTTACGCGTTCATATCGAAAGCGTCCATCGCACTTAGCCTGAACATGTACAATGTGGAAATTGCTATAATACTTAGCCTGATATGTCGACAGATGATTAAATCACGTCCACTGGATATAATGGAATGACAAGGCACTCGCATACTACATCTCAATATCTGCCAGTATTCCCGTCAATACGCGTTCAATGTCTATATGTTGGCCATAGTAGAATATTTTAATGTATTGTATCTTCAGATGAGAAATATTTTTCTCTTGCAATTCACATTTCTCTTTAGCCATTTCTCGGACTCGTATGAAGATATAATCGGCTAAGTAAACTGTATCGATCTGCAATTTTTCTATAATTTGTATCTATGTTTAAAGTGATTTGACGTAATTATGTTCATAGCTATTACGAAATATTAGTCTGTCACTAAAATTTCCATAGTAGGTAATTATATAATTAATTATTCATTAGTGCAAATGCTGAATTCTTAAATACATATGATTCAAGAATATGCATTTCATACATTTATAATAAGCTATTCGCAGATTGAGGAAAAGAACCGTACTTTTTTCTTGTACAGACATACATGCATGAATGCATGTGATTATTTCATTGCAGCCTATAGGTAACACGAGAGCTATATACTATTAGCACGTATGTAATATTATTATATTGTTCATGAAAGAAAAAAAATCTCATTTAAAACTGATTTATATTTTTTATTGTTTTTCATTGATTAATGTGTACATAAGTATTTTATATTTTTAAAAGTAGAATTTTCAATTATTTTTGACGGTACTAGAACGATTCGGACTGGAACGGGTAGCATATAAATTCATAGAATATGGTTTTATTTGGCTTGGTGTGTGTTTTCCTATTTTTACCACTACGCTTTTTTTCTATTTTGATTAATATAATAATATTATAAAATATTTGTATTAATTTATTTTGAATCCTATACGGCGTTATAATTCCAATTTGCCCAATAGAGGGTTAATTAAATTAAAATATAATTTTCCTATAAAACATCTATTATATTAAATATATTATTATAATTTTACTTTACTTTAGTTTATTAACCAGAATATATTGTACAAAGTTGTTGATTTCATACAAGTAAACAAATTCACCTATTTGTGAATCTAGCATATAATGTATATACATTACTCATTACATATTACTCTAGAAAAGGTATGTTAGAAAATAAATTCTTTTAAAATTTTTCTTACTAGAAAACTTTTAGATTTAATTTTTTGTCAGTTAAGATTTACATGCTTATATTTACTTTATATTAAAAAAAGGACGGATTTTAATGAGTTAAATAACTTATTTAAACATTCTGTTCTTTCAATTATACAACATCAATTTTACATAAATTTGATCGCATGGTGGACGAACTAAATAAGCGATATGCGCAGAATAAGTGACCTTTTTTTTTTGTTAATACATTTTTTTAGTAAGAATTTCAATAAATTTAAAACAGGTTCTATATTACCAGTACTTAATGGATACCTTTTGAATATTTAAAATTTTATATTAAAAATAAATTAACTATATATATATATATATATATATATATATATATATATATATATAAATATATATATTTATATTATTTTCATGTTTATAACTAAATATTTGCATTATAGTCTCTATATAGCAATTGAAGAGATTGATTAAAACTTATGAATAACTAAAAATTGTCCAAGCTAAAGAAAATGGGAGATACTATTTTTCTTGGCCATCATCAAACAGGTTTAAGAATAATCGGAGCTTGGCCGGGACTTCTACCCTTACCAGGATTTTATTGTGGGATTGGACTAACTTTAATGTTATTATCTTTCCAATTCTGGAATTTAGTAGAAGTGTATGATAACCTTGGAGCTTTAATGGACAATTTAGTTGCTATCATTGGAGTACTTTCAGGGTTGTGTAAAACAATAATATTCCGAATAAAGCGCAGGTAAATAAATACATATAATTCGATTACTTCTTGGTGATAAAATATTTTTATTCATGTGAAAATTCTCAAAATCTATCGCATATATATTAAGGTTTTAGTATGTAATATATATGTTAAGGTCAATGTGTGTAAATGATCCTCTCAATAATGTTATAGTATATAGAACATTATAGCGTATATAGAATGCGTATGCATTAAATGGAATACTCAAGTATAGCATACGTTGCTCGTAACATATAATCGAAAAGATGATTCTATTTATTAAATACCAGATATATCCTAGAAATTTACCTAAACTAATTCGTTGTACGAAAAACAGAAATGTTATGTTGGTGATACTGAAGATTCTTGAAGACTGGAAAACTGAAATCAGTGATTCTGAACGTGAATATATGTCAGAGAACTGCGTTCGAGCTCAATTGTGGTCAAAACTAATTATTTTACTGTACAACAGTATGAATTTGACATACTTCCTTAGAACGGTGCTGTCTTATATTTTTGATTCAGTCCAAGATAGAAATATGCTTACTCCAATGAAACTTCTCATAGATGTCCAGCCATCACCGAAGTATGAAATCATAATTTTTTTACAATTTACAACAGCAACTTTATGTTTTAACAGCCACGCTTTAATAGAAGGTTTATTAGCCACTACGGTAATTATTAAAATTAATTTTCTAATTAAATACTGATTTGAAAGATTAAAAAAAAATTAGAATTTGCGGCATAATTGTAAGAAAAAATGATAAAGTGCTGATTTTTACTTAATTAAATTTAATTAAACCTCTAATACTATTACAATACGAAATTGTAAATTTTTTTATTCAAAAGACGAACTTCAATTTAAAGGTCGTATGATGAGTAGTTAGTTAAAATTAATAATTCAAGCTACAATTAAACAAGTTCAAGCTATAATTAAAAAAAGACTGTTTTCTTCAAAGTTTGATAAAGTGACGGTATTATGAAAAATTCTAAATTTAAGACTAACCTAAATGATGACATGACTTTTTGAGCAGTGTATAATATAAGCTTTCAATTTTATAAATAATATAGATACAATTAAACAGTTAAATTTAATAACATTTTAAATTTTGTAGTATACAGTTAGAATATAATTATTAGACTTTATATTTGTCTATATTTCAAATCAAAATAAATTTAAAACTATATATATCACTTTATCTATAGGTTTTACATGCTACATCAAAGGTGGAAATAGTTCGAAAAGATATTTTAAGATTCTCAGCAACTTGTCAAAACAATTTCAAAAACAAGAAGCTGGCATTATTATCTTTAAGGAAGCTAATACAAAAGCATTTAGATTTTATAGATTTTTCAAAAAATATAGAGGACATATTCTCTTATGTTTGTTTTATCCATATATTCTTTTTGACATTTCTACAAGTTGTTTCAGGATACATGGTGATTGATGTAAGATTTTTTTCTATTTAATGTAAAAATTACAATAATTTTCTAATTTTTTTTCATTTATATTAAATTTATAAGAATATTATACATAAAAGTATTTAATTTATTAAATATTTCATCTTTAATTTGAAAAGATTAATTAAAAAGTTCATCTTGATAAAAGAGTAAATATGTATTGTACGATCATCGTAAAATAAATTATTTTGTTTATTTAAGTTTTTTTTTGATCTGTGACTATAACACAGATCTGCAAGGATTCTTTGATCAGCAGAGCGAAATAAATTTGGACTCTGCTTATTATTCGAATTTGGGCTCAGAATAATTTATTTATCATGCATAAGAATTGCAAAATATTTGAAGTTAAGTTATTAAAATATGACTTATTTGCATCGTTGAGATTGGACATAAGCTATGCAACAATTTTATAATTTCATATAATTATTCTAATATATATTAACATTCTTGTATTTTAAAATGAGATACATCGATAAACATAGCTATACCCCGTGTAGATATATCCTCGACGTATCCCCAGTACTCACTAAATCCGAGTAGGATTTCCCCGTAATTATTCAACTACCATAATATTCTATGTATTACTCTATTAAATCTAGTTAGATTTACTTAATTTTTCTCCAGATAGGAAATCTCAGAAAAAGATAGGAATTTCTTTTTTCAATCTAGTTAAATGTTCTTTCCTTTTACTTACATAGGGTTAAGTCAGGAATCGCTAGCTAGGATTGAAATATAATATTCCATGGTCCGCGCTTTGTTTACAAAGTTGTTATGTATATATATTTATGAGTTATATATTTTCATATAATCTGTGGCATAGTGGATAATGCATTAGCTTGCGAACCCAGAGGGTTATCGACTCAAGACCAAGTCAGGGTTGATCTTTTTTAAGCATAATAAAATTATCATTTGTAATGTACGTGGATAATTAATCAGAAACTTTCAGTATCGTTGTAGAAAAAATTTCAAAAATTGAATATCATCGATGATTTTCTAATTGTTTTATTATTAAATATATCTCTTTAACTGTTCCATATACAGTTTAATATTTTTCTCGGAATGTTTCATATAATGGCTCTAAATGAGAAAAAATATTCATTCATATAAATATATAGACACCGTCAGTCAATACATTATTTCATACTGTCTTAGATCGATGCTGCAATACCATACATCAAGCATTAAAATCAGAATTATGAGACTTAAAGTCATGAATAAGAGGTCAGAGTAGGAAAACTCAACAAGGTAGATGTAATATGCTGATCGAGATTTTCTAAAATGTATCAATTTATACAAAATTAGTTTCATATAATTTTCAGGGTAGTCGAGTTACAATATAGCTAAACAAAAAATTATTTCGATGAACTTTAAATGTATATGTTAACTTTTTTATCAACCAAGCCATATTAAAAAAAGGCCATTGTGCATAATTTTCTGAATTCAATTCCTGTTTATCGATTTGTTTGCAGTACTTACTTCAAGTAGTCATTTGAAAGAAATATATGAACACAAAATAGATATCGCGATTTACTAAATTGATCTAAATTTACTCTCTTAACGACGTTAAATTGATACATTTCTATTAACTCTTTTAATTTACATATTACAGGGAATACAAAAGGGAGAAAAAGCAATAAATTTAATTCATTTTTTTCTACTAACTATATCATTCTTAGTTAGTTCTGGTTATTATTGTATTATAGGAGAATATTTAACTAATCAGGTTTGTCTTAAATATATTCTTATATACTATAAATTCTAATAGAATATGAATTTTAGATCGATGCTTCGATATGATAATATTTATTGCACTGTATTAATAATTATCTTTATATTTATATTTCAGAGTGAAACTATATTAAATGAATTATGCAGTTGTTATTGGTATGACTTTTTAGAGTCGGATAAGAAAGCAATAAATTTCATGTTAGTAAAAGCTCAAAAACCAGTAAATCTAACAGTTGGAAAATTTAGTAATCTATCACTTATATATTTAACCAGTGTAAATAGATTTAATTTGAACATTGAGTATTGAGACGCTATAATGATGCACATTATTTGCGAAGAGATATGAAGACTAATACTGAACGTGTTTTTATAAAAAGATTTAAAAATCTCATTTTTACAGATAATGAAGACTTCATTTTCGTATCTTTCATTAGTCCGAGCGGTTGGCTAAACCATTTTTATAAGCTCTCAAATGTATGTTAAATGTAGCAGACGGATACTATAAATACTTAGTTAAATATAAGGAGGAGAATTGAATAATGGAAGTGGTATATAGCTTTACAAATTCTATAGATTTTTATTAGATTTAAGAGTTCCTATTCTTGTGGGGAATGTAATTCTAAATATTTTTAAATTAATTTATAAACTTGTTACGTCTATATATTTAATTACACGTATTTGTACAAATCTCTCCGTTTCTTTTTTTATCAAAGAAAAGTAATCAATTTCAAGAAAAAAAATGTTAAATGCAAAAGTTTTTCAATCGTGAAACCTGAAATAATGGTTTTGGACTTACTATTGATTACAATATTAAATTCTAAATAATTTTTAATTTATTGTATTCAAGGAGGTACACTCGCAGCTCCGTAGTATTAATGAGATTCTTTGTGATAAGAAATTCTTCTGATCTTGAAAAAGATCAATAAATAATACATAAAAAATAATTTAAAAATGTTTTGAAAACATTTACAGATGCATTAGATTGTAATTTTTATTTAATCTTCAAATATATGAAAATATATAAAATCCTAACTATCAGAACGCTTAAGAGTTATGTCTTTAAAACTTTTTTTATAATATAATATAATATAATATAATATATCCGAGCCAAGGTCTATAGATTCATTTCTACAATTAACCTATTCTTATGTACACGCTTCCGAAAAGTATTGGATTTACTCATAGTCTACACATTCGTAGATAGTTCGTTGATTTTTAGGTAGTAGATAGTCTGTAACATATCAAATGGCTTATATATTACATTCCTCGCAGAGACTTAAATTACCCAAATACACGGAACAATGAACGAAATTTCCTAGATTGGCCGAAATTTTAGTTGGTTTCTTCCTAGTTCCTTCCATCCTTTCAAACGTGAATTCTGCTTACTTCTACATTTATGGTTTACTTGCGTCGTTTTTCGTCAGTCCGTCAAATCGCCGTTTTGCTCGGAATTCTTCAAGAAAACATAGCATGATAGAATTATATATAAACATATCGCTTAAAGTCAAGAGTCAGGCTCCCCGCTCCGAGCATTGCGATGACCAAATATTTGTAACGTGGCGATTTTTAAATTGTACAACGTATAGAAAAAATATAAAATAATAAAATAAACTTGGAAGCAAGATCATGAAATATCATAAATATAGGTATATATCTTAGATTCGTAAAACGTACTATTTCCAAAACGCTTTTTCTCAAAAATTTAGCGCCCCGAAACCGATGCTAGGTTTTATTAGTGTAAATGTAAAATTTAAATTTATGAAAGTTTTAGACTATTTCTACACATATTTGTAGAAAAGCAATTGATGAATGAATCTTCCTAAATAGGAATCTCTTTTTTATCTCTAAATTTAAAAGATCACTGAATTTTACGTCAAATATGTATCGATGCCATAGCTTATAATGATCCACTCCAATCATTTAAAGGTTAAGCCGGATTAAGCAACTATTTAGTCAAATTAATAAATATTTTTATCGGTCTTACAGTCTTTATACAATAATATATTATACTAATATAATTACAGTCAGACTGTCCTTTTTTAATTTTATTATTAATTTAATTTGTAATCTAATTTAATTTAATTTTTAGTAGTAATTTCTATCTTAGATTCTTCGGGGAGTGATTATAAACAAGGACAGTCGGACTATCATATTAGTATAATATATTAGAGTATAAAGACCGATAAAAATATTTATTAATTTAACTCAGAACAGTCGACATAAGTACAATTTTTAATTTTTAAACTATTTAGTCAACCTTAAATTGAAATTCAAAGAGTTAGAAAAATTCACTCAAGACAATTAAATTTATTTTATATATTTATACTTGAAAATTCGTAAGCGAGTAGTGTGTATCATTTAAGAGGTGGATAGATATTATGACAAGAAATTTATCTCTTTCATAATCTATAGGATATAAATGAGACTTCCTATTTATATAAGTGAAAATGACCATCAAATATTATGGTTCTCATTAAATTACAATTAATAGTTCTACAAATTTCAAAAAGAGGAAACTTCTATATTCAAGTTTTTATTTTTATGTTTTCTATCTTGCTATTATTCCGAGAAACTAAAAATATTAATTTACTATCTAAATAAATATCAGCAGTTATGTTTATTTTTTATTTCGTATTTTTCTTAAAATTCGTTTGCCAAATGTATCCTGATAGTTTTAAATTTTTATACTTAAAATCTAATTACCTTGTATATTCCAAACATTTCTAACAAAAATAAAAAAATAATTTATTAAAATCATAATGATTCTAAAATCATCAATGAATCGATTTCTATGATAAAGATTACTACATAACTTTTTTATGATCTTTGTGGAAATACTTATTTGACAAGATATTCAGAATAATGGAGAAGGCTTATAGTATAATTAAATTAAAAATGAAGGAAACCTGAAGTATGAATATAATTTTCCAAAAGGATCATCTGGAGGAATATTGTAGATTATCAAATGGAATTATTTGTATAAATCCAAATAAAATAAAAGTAAAATTGAGTTTGATCAACTTTTCAAACACTTTTAATTTTCTCCTATAGAGCCCCCTATACAAACAGGATCTATTAGATAGCATTAGCTACTGAAGTTCAACTACCTCCAGCACTAACAGTAATACATGTGCATTAAGGCAAGTCACCAATTCTTACAGTCTATCAAGGAAAAGCGTGTCATGGTAATTTATAAAAAAATTTATTTGATGAATAATAATTCATATTTATATATACATTTTACACATTACAAACGATGATGCAATTCGGCCAATAACGTGTCTAGTCACCACCACGGACCACTGCGACCAATCCAATGTAACGATGCCAGATCCAGTCTTCCACTCAGTACAGAGCTTGCTGCTGTCTTTAGGATCGTTGCCCTCCTGCAGAATCTAATCTTCATTTTTTCTTATAAACCATCGTTGGGCAGATGGTAGTAAAGCCTTTTTATAGATTTTGACCATTTTCTCGGCATTTAGATCGTCAATAAAGTGGTGCCAAGTGCCAAAACCCTGCTTTGAGAAGCAGACCCAAAGATGCACCTTTATTTCGTGTTTTACGGTCCGCTGAACAAGCCTATTGATAGAAGTTGACCAACCTTGCATGAGGACACAACGTGCCCGTATAGAACATTCAATGAAAATGACATTTTCAAAATCTCTATCGATATTCTCGTGCGCCCAAGCGAGTCGCTTTGTCACATGTTTTTCAGTCAACAGAGGCTTCTTCATTGTGTTGCACCATTTCAGGCCATCAGTACGAAGATGGCTTCGGAAAGTTTCGTAGGATATACATACGTATCTGAACCTTTTGCCGTTAATTTTGCTTGTCCTTGTCGCAGTGTTAAAGCAGGATTCCGCGAAAACAGATTCACTATTCTTTCTTCATCTCTTTTGTCCACTCTTCCTATCGAGCCACGTTCTGGTAAATCATCGAAATTTTTAGCCACTTTATATCGCTGTATCCACTTGTATACTAATTCCTTCGACTTTCTCATATATTTAGCAGCCGCTGATTGCGACATTTGTGACCTTTCGGGTGGATGCAAAGGAACACGTAGCGCGACGCGTACTTAGCACTCGTGGCGTTTAACGTGATTCTCTTTCAAAAGATCGACGACAACTGAATCTTTATGGATAATGCATCAAGGATAAAGCTTCCCTCTATAGACTCGCGAAGGAATTGGAGCGAAATCTTTCATTACTTGTTAGTAAAGTCCGACCACGCTCTTGCCTGACTGACTATACTTATTATGTTAGAAATGAACTTCTTCAACCATCATCCAGGCACCTCATGGATACTATACATATTCTGTCTTTCGCGCTCTTTTCAATTTTTTCGTATATATATATATATATATATATATATATATATATATATATATATATTACCAAGTCACTCGCGATTACGACGGTCAGGAATGTATTATTTAATTAAGAATTATAATATATAGATAATGTTATCACCTATCCATAAAATGATGTAAATAATTTATCTTTCATATTCCACGCTAATCACTTTGTCTTCTGGCTATTTATTTTTCGATAAATCTTCTTTCCTTAAAAACCTCGGGTAACTATAAAAACTGAAAAAAAATGTTTATATTTTTTAAGTAATATTGCAAAATATTTGTTCGTTATAGCAACATAAAATTTACAAATTTTCATTGATAATTGGTGAATCTAAAAATATAAATATTTGATTAGCCACTGCTTAATTAAAAAAAGTATACATGATATTACGACTTGAATTTGATGAATAATGAACTATGTAAAATAGTTGGTCACTGTATTAAGAATAATTACAATCTCAAAATACAAATTTATAAATTAATTCATAACATAAATAAGAATAAAAGATTAAATATACTTCAAATAATAGAAATCAGTAAACTAATCAATAACGAAATGAATATCATTAATAACATTAAACATTTTATTACTTCTCCTATATTAAAATTAGTAGCTACACTATAAATATATTTTGTAATACTAGGTTTTCCTTATAAACATTATAATAATACAGTACATCTGCGTCAACCGTGTTACTGTTAGATCACTTTGTTTTTTTATTTTTTTATTCACTTTTGTATATTTCTTTAGACTGCTCTAGAGCTTGAGAATAACTTTTCAGTGTAAACTGCAATCGGCAAGTAAAATAAAATAATGTAGTGAAACTAAACAAGTGTCTTTTTTCTTGGAAGATTAATATGATTGCATTATGTTTCATCAAGTGTACGGTGAATCCTCAATTAATTATACAAATTTCTTCTGAATAAGAGAAGCACTGACATGTTTTTATGGGAAAGTTAAAAAAAAAGTATCCAAATATCCTTAAATGCGTAAAATTTAATGAAATGTTAATACATATTACAATAAGAATTAATAAATATTAATATAGTAGCCAATTTGATAAAAAAATAAACTTTATATAATAAATATGGGAGGCTTGAAAATCATAAGTTATATATAAAATCTCTTTGTAGCAAGTACTGAGCACAAGGATCTCAATAAATTCACAACGTTAATAATTTTAAAGAATTTTTAATTAAAAGTATTTTCTGCCTGAATTTCAATTTCTCACTTTTTTGAAAACTGTTCTCATATTAACTTAATAATTTCCTAGCATTTTTTCTTCAAATTCTATCAGACAAGTTTCTTAAAAAAGTATTTCAATTTTTCAATATCAAAATTTATGTAATATATTAGGGGGTATATGTGAATTTTCGAAAAGTGACTTAGATCTAGTGCTGTAGATAGACCTCACATGCGACAATACAAGAAGTTTATTTACGAATTCATTAAATTAAAATTACAAAAATATTATGATATACGCGTATTACGGTATACGCGTGAAATTTGTATGATAAAAATATTAAAGTATCTAAAAAGTACGTATATTAATAATTTCATAAACCATACATCGATTGGATTGCAAAAGCTTTCAATTCCGACAGTTCTATAAGAAAAGTTTGAGAAAGTACGCGACGAAAGAGCATAATATAACATATTCACGCTATAATCGTAGCAATGCATAGGCATTGCAAGTATCTGCAGCATAGGTAAAATTATAACTATGAATAAGCAATGAATCTGTATGCACAAGGGTCAATTATATATGAGGGGAGAAAGATTTTCTCGCATTCATCTTATATTCATAATGTGCAGATAATTACATTTTGTCGGTATAGATGGGACAATAAAAGCCTTATAATATATAATGCTTGGTTCTTGTCATTTTTCTGGTTATATTTAAATATAATTTATTAAGCGATTGAAAAATACGCTAAATTTAAATAAGAGAAATATTTTTAAATATTGAATCTTTTAAACATTTGGAGATTTTTACAAAAGCGATCTATTAAATTTTAAGACTTAACTTTATAATTTATAAATATGAAGTTAATTTAAAGATCTTTATATTATAACTGATTTATTTTTCAACCAATCATTGTAGTCTATGGTTAGACCATCTACCATCTTACTGACCATCCTAGCAAGTGTATGTGAAAATACTTATTTTCAGATTATTTAAAATTATTTCCATTTTTAATTTTATTCAACTAATATTTTAAAATATGTCTGCCATATTTCTTCAAAATTAAAGTCCATAAATTTGACTTAATTTACGAGAAGATAAGCTAATGTAATACATTGCTTTTGTGAAACTATCTGATTGTAGAAGATAATTATTTCTCTTCTTATACTTTTGTAAAGAATAACAAATTTTATAGATCATAAAAACAGGATAATTATGTTTAAGAAAATCATAGGGCTAAAAGTTTTATTGGAAAAATATAACAATAAAGAATGAATTAAAAATTTTATTTATTGAATAATTAATTAATCTATACAGGTGAAAAATTATGGAGCCATAATTAGATATACGAGCAATAAGAGAATAAAACAAATAAATAATAATACCCGGATGTCTAAAATTAATTGTACAGCGTTTGCTAAAATCCAACATGCGTGAGATCTTATTATAATATTAATAATGTGATAAAATAAAAATCTAGAAGACGTAACGGTGATTTCCGAATCCATCATATTTTTATTATAGTGATTACTGAACTGACTATATATTCAATAATTTACAAACTTAGGGTCTTCACAAAAAGGTTATCGATCTATTCGTAAAATCTCATAGAAACCAATAAAAATCGATCGTTATAAATGTGGAAAATAATCTATAAAATTTAATAAGTCGCTGTCATAATTAAGGATAAATCATTAAAATTCTTATAAAAACTAATACAAATTCATTCTTGAAGTTTGGATAATCACCTTGAAATATAATAAAGTAAATACTTTGAAGCCCAAAATTGTCTTATACAGTACAATGTATTTGTTTCTTTTAATCAGATTTTATGAGATTTTCCAGATGCAAATACACATATATAACCGAGTATAATTTTTAAAAACATTTTTTTATTATAATTTTTTTAGTATCTATCGGATGATTTCAAAAGGGTTATCCAAGTCCAGATAGTGTTATATGACTTGATTGATTTGGCCACTCTATCGCTAAAACATTTGTCCATTATATATATATATAATTTATGTTCGTATTTTCAATTAAATACCGCGAATATGTAAGTACCAACTGAAATTGAAGCAAAACAAATTAGTCTACGAGATAGCACCTTTTTATACGGAGGCAACGATATATTATCTTAATGTGTGAATTTTAGAGCTAGATAATTGGTAATTTCTAAAGAAAAATTAATAATTGATAATTATTAATCAATCATTGTATCAATTGATTTTTAATGATCAATCAACAATTAGAAATCAATTGATATAATGTAATCAGTTGGTTCATAGAAATTTCTAATACAATATTTACTTGAAAGTAGAAAGAACACATCACTTTAAGAATTTAAAATATTTGCATTTCTGTAAAGTTTGACGAACTTTCTTCAAATTGGGCACGAATATTTTATAAACCTTAATGAAGAACATGTTTAACTTTTCTTCGTAAGAATATAATATTTAAATAAAATATGTAAAAGAGAGCCCTTTTATGCTTAATCGGTCGAAAATGGCTCAACCATCCATTCAGTACAAATATTTTTAATATATGAAAAATTTAGTACCTATCACATAAAAGAATTTTCGGAAGTAAAATTTTGAATATTTATTAATGTTAAAACAAATGTTCCGAATTGAGCGACAGTGCAGTTACTCATGAAATTATTCCAGAGCACTCATATATTAAAACTTTTCCTATGGAATAAGTAATGAAGTGTTATATAAACATTAATTTATGCTTATTCATTTACACACGCGCGCGTGTGTGTATATATATATATATATATATATATATATATATATATATATATATATATAAAGAATAGCATTTGAAGGTTAGATTCAGATCAATTTTTTTTCAGACCAATTTTCATTCCAATCATAAGTTTCGAATGTTCCATTTTACTCACTAACAATGGCAATTAGATTTCGAATTTTTGTTACTATTTTAATGATTCAAGGTATGTTCGATTTTTAATTTTATATTTGTATTTAAAAAGTTTGGCTAACTACCTCTAAAAAGAGAGGAGATATACAATAAAGTGTTAAACAAATTACAAAAAATCTAGAAAAGATTATTATTAAAACTAGTAATCACAATGAAATGTGTAATTTCTATTATCCATTAAAACATTATCAAATAAATCTAGATATTATGTTTAAACAGATATGATTGACAACTAAAAACTTTTTTACGAGCCTGAGAATATTATATAAGATTATTGTGTATTATTATATTTTACATTACTTCTCGTTTTTGTTGTATAGATTTTACACATTAAGCAGCCGAAGAACTTATTTAAAATACTTCAACAGAATAATAGTTAATTTTTTTTGTTAATTGAAACTTTAAAATGCCAATCTGTAGTACATTGTGTGCAATTTTGTCATAAGTGGCGGTTATCAATATTGCATTCGTGGCACTACCAGATCACTTGCTATCTATCCAAATGTACGTAACATTAGTTTAAAGTTATTTTTCAATTATCTAGTCAACATAGGTGAATTATTTTTATTTAAAATATCAATCCCCAATTTCGTCGAGTGAAAAACTGTATTTCATAAAAAAATAAATCAAGAAAAGCATACCATTTTCAAACAACATACAACTTTTTGTAATAATAATTATTATTGCATATAACTCTAAGCTTTCAAAAAACTACTTAATAATTTGACAAATGTGAAATTTTTTAAAATTAGCATAAAAAGCAACTGGAAATTGTACATAATACAAAAATATAAAATAGTCTTATAATTTATTTATTTTATTGTCTCATAAAATAAAATAAAATACCAGCAGATATATAGGTACAATGTTAATCTTTGAAGAATTATATACTGAGAAAAAAATATCGTAAATTTAAAGAAATTTTCTTTGATTAAAATAAATAATTTATTTAATCTGTGTCCTGATAAAAAATTTTTTTAAAATTAAGTAAAAATAATTTTTTAAATGAAAATATATTTTCTTAATTTAAAAAGATGTTTACGGAATCGAAAAATTAATTTTTTAAATTTAAAAAACAATGTTTGATTACTATACCTGTCTTACATTTGTACGTGTCTTATATTGTAACATTCGAAGGTATTACTTTGACGATTCTATGTACCAATAAATTTGATATATATTAGATAATTAAATTATTTATTTACATACGCAGTTGTTAACATAGTAAATATTCTTATTATTTTAATCAGAACGTAAGGCAAATGCATCAATTTAGTAACTCAATTAACTTCTTTCGCATTTATATAATTATAAAATGTGGAAGCTTCTTATAATAGTAATGATACCTACTTCCAGGCACTTGCAAGATAGAAAATATGTAGCCAGTTACTGGCAAAAATAAAGCGCGAAATGTAACTTTTTTGGTGAAAAAAGTTGTATAAAGATTAACGAAACCACCGATCACCACTATACACATATGTAGAGACAGATTTTTCTCCCAAAGCAACTTCTCTTCCTCCCTCTCTCTCTCTCACTCTCTCTCTTTCTAAAATTTGCTGCTCTTAAAAGCCTTCAATTGAAATTTTCAAAGCAAATAATTTTCGTTTACATTAAATAAATAGATTTTTATTTTCAACAAAATATTTTTTATATTTAAGAAAATCGTGTTCAATTTTATTTAAAAATAAAATTTACTTAATTTAAATAAATATGACAAATTAATATTAAGTAATTTGTTTCTATGTTTCAAAAAAATAAGAGGTTGTTAAAATTAAATAATCTATGTATCTACTACTAAAAATGAATTGACTTAGTAAAAATATTAATTAAATTAAAACATCATTTTATTTAAATCAAGTAATCAATATTGGTTAATTTAAGAAATTGTTTTCTTACTGCAAGTACTTTTTTTTTTAATGAAAAATTAGTGAACATTGACGTATTTGTTTAAATCAAGAAACATTTTCTGAAGTGAAATAAATATTTTATCCTCGTTCACCTACAAATTGAACCTTCACCGCTTGATTCCGGTTCTCACGAGGAAAAATATAACCCTTACCTAGTACGAAAAGGCTTTTTTACGAACCTCGTTACAACCCTCGAATTCGCCTCCGGCCGCAAACCTTTCATTTCGTAAATAAAGCCTTTCTATACTCGATAAGAAATGTACTATTTTAACTCAATGAAATGGTATTTACTAAAAACATTTTCTTCAATCTAACAAATCTAATACATTTTTCTATCAGTGTATATTTATAATTTCTGATTAAATATATAAATTAATGTTTTATATATTTAATATAGCAGAGAAATTTTAAATTATATAATTTATGTCTATTGAAAACGTTAGTTAGCACGCAATATACACTCCACCCACGTATAGTAAATGGTGATGATGCTAGTCCGTATGACTATCCCTTCATTGCATTTATTGAGACAAGTATTCCACCATTGACCATTTATTCTCATGAATGTGCTGGAGTTGTTTTCGATGATTATCATATTGTAAGTACATCATTATGCATTGGAAAAATAAAGGCAGCAATTAATTATGCCAGGGTGAAAATTGGTATGTACTATACAAAAGAAGCTGACGGTAGCGTTCAAACCATTGATATAGCAGATGCATTCATTCACGAAGATTATTCTAGGTAAGTTGATAAACCATACATTTAAAGACATTCTTTATTCATACCTTTAAATTAATTCACGAAATACATGCTCACTAAATTCTATATAAGTAACTAAAAAAAATGTAATTACATGAATCTAATGTTTTGATTTTTATGATACAGAACAATATATATTCATCTTATATAATTTGTCTTACTTATGTAAACTAATCAATTCTAGTACTGATTGGACGAATGACATTGGGTTAATAATTCTGAAGACTGCAATTAACAATCCTGCAATGGTAAAATTCGTCCCAAGAGGACCTGATCGTAAAGTTGTTATAGCTGGGTGGGGTTATACTTCTTCAAATTTGCTTCTAAGAAAAAAACCTAAAGTTTTGCAGTATGCGATTCAATACATACAAAGTAGTCCCGAATGCGAAGCGATTCTGTTGGATATTTATAAGGTTAATAGACACCTCGATAAAATGCTCTGTACTTATTCACCTACGATACTAGACCACATTGCTGCTTATATCGTAAGTTTTAAAAACCGATTTTAATCTTATACGACTATTTTTCATTAATAATTACTGTTAAAATAATGTCATATACTTAGTGACCACTGGTCATATAATACAAACTCATTATCGAATGAAATAAGAGTCTAAGAATTATAAGGAATCCCAATTAACTCTGGACTTAGTTTTATTGTCCAATCGGGATTAACGTTATACGCAACAAATGAGAATATTATTCTACAGTTGTCTGTTAAGACTCGTACCTGTATGAATGGAATTCATGTAAAGTTATATAAAAAATATTAAATAGTATTCTTTAGAATTTCTAATTAAGTAGTTATTTCATTCGATTTTTTAAAATTATATAGTTTTACCAAAAAATAGGTATAATAATATATTATCTTTATTAATTAATAATTCTAAATGGACGGAAGGACATCGATAATGTTTAATTTATTTCACAAGTTTTTTGAAAAAATTCTTTAAACTTTATCTAAAATATTGGTAAAAATGGGGTAGCAAAAACTCGACGATCAATTAAAATTGTAAAATGATCTTATTTTGTAGGCAGAACGTTATTGCTTCCTCCTCATTCGTTGATTCCATAGACTTATATATTAGACCGCGTGTTTAAACGGACGCTCTGAAGTTCATATTGAAGGATAGAGATAGGCCTGAAGTAGTGCTTTCTCTCTTGCTCCTGGGAAAGAGTAGGAGGCAGCCCAACAATAACAATGATATAGTGTATAGGAGAAACGTATATTTTTGCTACGTATATTTGTACTGCTACTATTCACTACTCCCCACGTCCTCGCTTGTAAGAGTGACAACACGACTCCCTGTATTGCTCTCTCACTCTGGTTTAGGCTTCAATTCTGTTTCCAGAGTCCGCGGTCTAATATATAAGTCTATGGGTAATTTGCACTCCATCATCCAGCTGTATGACACTGACTTTGTTATTTCTATGTTTGAAGGTTTCTTAGTGTGTTTGCAGAGTAATGTATGCTAAAATGAAAACTCTTCTAGATATCTTACATCGAAATTTTGGAAAAAATATTATCTGTTGATTTTAGGCATTTTAAAAATCTAACGAATTAATTTACAGCAATACCTTGAAATCTCAGCTCAAAAAATACTTGTTACAAATATATTACGGTGGTATCCAATCTATTAGTGTTTGTTAGGAAATACTACGATACTTTGTAAAACATTTATTAAATCTGATTGATACTAATATTATTCTACAATTTAATTTATACAGTTATTCAATTTTAATTACTTTCGCATTGTATAAATGATATTAGGAGGCGAACTTAGTTTTCGACTTTCTTAACTGAAGAAGGATATTTACGATGGAAAATGGATACATGGTTAATCATAATATTTTCCATTATTTTCTACTACTTTTTCCCATCTTTCTGACAATATGGATATATCGTGGTGAAAGAACAATGACCGTTTCGAGGCGATCCAATCATCCACAAATTCGCGCGCTTCTTAAACATGTCGGAAGAGCGTATCAATAAAGTCGTGCTGCATCGATCTGAATAGGTGGTTATCAGAATCGCTATTTCAGGCCAGTACGCTGAGTGCGGCAACACTTCCCATTCAAGCTCCAACAGGGTGTTTTTGACGGCTTTCGCAACACGTGGCCGAGCATTGCATGCAAGAGAATGACTACGCCTCTTGCTCACGATTGCTGTTCTATGCTCGATCAATTTGTATTGCAAATCACTCAGTTGGAATTTGTATACCTCGGCAGTGATGGTTTTATTCGGTTTTAGTAGCTGGTAGTACAGCATACCCTGTTAGCCCCACCAAATGCACAGTAATACCTTTTAGCCGTGGATGTTCTGTTTTGGTGTCGATGTGGACGGTTGGCCTAGGCTTACGCATGACTTTTTACTCTTAGGATTGTCATAGTAGATCCACTTTTTATCACCCGTCACAATAAGCCATAGAAAACTCTTCTGTTTTGCCTGGTAAGCAAAGAGAGTGTTGTATTGTATCGATTCATAATGGCACATTCGGTCAAATCGTGTAGCATCCATTTTCCTTTTTTAGGAATCTTTACCATCGCACATAAACGTTTGCCAATTGTTCTGTCACTGACTCCTAACTTATAAATAATCCTTGCAATTCACTATCTTCAAACTTTTTCAGTTATCCAAAACGTTCTTTATCATTAACATCAGTATCTCGACATATAAACTGTTGAAACCACTCTTCACATGTTGTAAGCAATGGAGCTTGTTCGCCATAACATTTCTGAAGCAATCGATAAGTTTCTTCTACATTTTTCCAAATCAAAATAGTGCAAAAGGACATGTAGAAAAAACGATTTATTTTGATTCATTTTTCACTGGTCAAAAAATTATAATGTTTACACAAATGAGGGCACCTATTAACTGAATTTTATTGGTAAATGCCAAAACTAAAAAATAAGTTCTAGATCCGACACACCTGCCTTTTCGTGCTACTTATATCGCCATCTAAACGTGGAGGTCGGAAACTAAGTTCGCCTCCTAATAGAATATTTGTATTAAATTGAAACATATAATAAAATATAAAAACACATTCATTAAATATAAAAACAACATTATAAAGCTATTCATTTTTTTATAAAGGGCGATGTTGGAGGTCCAATTATGCAACACATCGACGGAGAGCTACGCGTTATAGGTCTTATTGCTCGAACTGTTTATCCTCAGCAGAAGGATGAAGCACCAACTATAGGCACACAAATTGCTCCGTTTCTCCCTTGGATAGAACACAATATTGAAAAACAACCAAATATGGATGGAAATAATAATTTAGGAATACCTTTGTTAGGTCGCAGTAATTAGCATATGGTTATATATTTTGACATTCGTAAAATATATCCATAGTTTCTACGCTTTCCTTGTTATATTTAAAATTTAATAATTTAATTATATATATATATCTTAGTACTTAGTTTCTACAATAGTTTAAAAAAAGTAAGTATGAGTATTATATTTTCTTAGCATTTCAAACTGCTTCTAAGTAAAATATGATATTTTTATAAATGAAAACAATTTGTTTTAATGGTTCTTCTAGTAACAACTTCTTTCCTTATTCAAAAAAGAGAACTTATTATTTTGAAAATTAATCAAAAGTTGTCAGTGAAATCAATGTTAAAAAATCAAGTATATTTTTAAAAAATTAGAATTTGTTGACATTTCGAGACTTATATTCTATTAGGAGTGTGAATAAGTCTTTCCCGTTTTTTGTAAGAGATGGCGCCACCAATACTGTGCGAGTATTCAATGGTTACATATGTCATAATCAAAGCTTATTCATATGTCAACAATTCCATACTAACACATTAGTTAAAATTTTTTCGCATCATAAATTTTTGATATCGTGAAAATGTCGAAATTTGAGCCGAGTCGACGTCATTTGCGGGAAGTTTCACTTTATTGGTTCAATTTAAAAAAATCTGCTGCCGAGACGCATCGATTGCTTCAGGAGGCTTATGGAGAAGGTTGTGTCGATGATTCAAGTGTTCGCGGATGGTTTCGACGCTTCAAAAGCGGTGATTTCGACGTGGAAGACAAGGAGCGTTCCGGGCGGCCGCAAATCTTTGAAGATCGAGAATTGGCGACTTTGCTTGATGAAGATTCTTGTCAAACGCAAGAAGAACTTGCTGAAGCATTGGAAGTTGACCGAACAACCATTTCCAAGCGTTTAAAAGCCATGGGAATGATCCAAAAGCAAGGAAATTGGGTGCCGTACGAACTGAAGCTGAGAGACGTCGAACGGCGTTTTTTCACTTGCGAACAGCTGCTTCAGCGACATAAAAGAAAGGGTTTTCTGCATCGTATCGTGACTGGCGATGAAAAGTGGATACGTTACGATAATCCGAAGCGAAGAAAATCATGGGGACTACCCGGCCATGCATCATCATCGACGGCCAAGCCAAATATTCATGGCGCCAAGCTCATGCTCTGTATATGGTGGGACCAGCTAGGTGTGGTTTACTATGAGCTTCTGAAACCGAATGAAAGGATCACAGGCGAGGTCTATCGACGACAATTGATGCGTTTGAGCCGCGCACTGCGACAATACTCCGACGAACGGCCACAATACTCCGACAGGCACGACAAAGTTATTTTGCAACATGACAATGCTTGCCCACATGTTGCACCGCCGGTGAAAACATACTTAGAAACGCTCAAATGAGAAGGCCTACCCCACCCGCCGTATAGTCCAGACGTTGCTCCGTCTGATTACCATCTCTTCAGATCGATGACGCATGGCCTGCCTGACCAGCACTTCCATTCCTACGAGGAAGCCAAAAAATGGGTGGATGACTGGATAGAGGCCAAACCGGTCGAATTTTTTCGCAACGGGATTCGTATGTTGCCAGAAAGATGGGAAAAAGTTGTAGCTAGCCATGGCCAATACTTTCAATAATTCATTTGTAACCATTTTTTCACAATAAAGGCTCAAAATTTGAAAAAAAAACGGGAAAGACTTATTCACATACCTGATAGTAATATAATAATAATAATAACAATAATAATAATAATAATAATAATAATAATAATAATAATAATAATAATATGTAATGTATATAAATAAAAAGAATTTTCATATAATTTGTTTAATAAAGAATATTAAAAACAATGTTCAATTTTTCTAATTCAGGTTGATTAAACAATTTTTTGCAAATGTTAATTCTAATGATTAAATGATATATATATCATTTTACAGAAAACAATATTTATATAACATATTTCGGAAGAAAATAACAAAATAGCAATATGGAATTATATTCAATTACCTCTACTATAAACATAACTATTTAAAAATACTAGCATCCCCCGTCTCGGCTTCGTCCTAGATAATAATTTAATCGATTTCTGAAACAGTTTAATAACATCTAAGTAAAAAGTATTTATGTATACATCTCTATATTCCTATAGACATTTTACCTTCAAAAAGCTTCAAAACAGTGTCCACTTCAAAAAGGTGATATTTCGGAGACCATTTTATACTATACATATATATAGTAAAAACTGTACTTATGTCGACTATTACAAATTAAATTAATAAATATGTTTATTGGTCTTACAGTCATTATAATATATTAACTACAAGAATGACAGTAAAACTGTCCTTATTTATAGTCACCTTTGAAGAATCTGAAATAGAACTTATTACTACAATAAATTAGATTAAAAATTAATAATAAAATAAAATAAAAATAAAATAAAAATAATGAAAATAATAAAAAGAATATTTTATGTTAGTAAAGGACAACCTGATTGCCCCTACCACGTTAAATTTAAATTTACGTTTTACGTCCAAGGTTTCGAACTGCTACGGTTCATCCTCAGGAACTAAACTGTTTAGTTATTGTTCCAAGTTGTTCCAAGATACATAAACATCGTTTTCTACCAACTAAACATGATACTGCCCGTAGAAGTCGTTCCGAGACACCTGGACATCATATTGTACTGTCTAAATACTAAACTCTCCGTAGAAATCGTCCGGAGGTACTGGGATATCGTATTCAAACGTCTGTAAATGAAACTACAATATTTCCCAGTACAAGCCGTATGTGAGATGCATATATAATATATATATATATATATATATATATATTTATCGTCTATTTTCGTATATATAATATCGTATCTTTTCGTATTTTAAATTATATACCGTGAATATTTACTTAGTGGTGGTTAGAGAGAGAGAGAGAGAGAGAGAGAGAGAGAGACTACTACGCGCACGACATGTGAAGTCAAACTACTTTTATTATCCCCGTCAAATTACGAAACGTCGCTTATAATGTATGTGCTCGTAATTTATTGAAGAAATTAAAATTATTTTCAACAAAAAATATAGCCTACATCTTTCCGAAGATAATACAGAATATATATATTTCAAATTTGAGAAGAATTGGTTTAGTAGTTTTTTTCTAGAAACAAAAACAGGCTTTGTTTTTATAAGTTAGTATGATATGATATGATATATACGTATCAACTCTTAAAGTTTCGTTATTCTTATTTATAAATAAACCAAAAAGTTGTTTATCAAATATGTCGAATAAAAAGAGTTCGCGTTAGATTAGCATATACCTTTGCAATCACCAGTAGGGCAATAAATTATATCAGATAGGTAGTGTTCCAGTTAAAACAAGTAGATAAAAGAATTTATGACTAGTAAAGATCGACAAATTTCATATTCTCGCATGCAGCTGTGTTATATATTTGTTAATAATAAATTGTGGTGTGTGTGTAATTAGCATATTCAAAACTCTAAGTAAAGTATTTCCATAACAGTGCGGGAAATGTGCTGATAGATCTAGTCGCGCACTTATTCATATAATGTGAATACAGTAGAACAAATATAGGTTTCAAAAAAATAACTTGAGATATACTTAGAGGCTACCTTCGTTTCAGCAAATTTTGCCGCTGCTCGGAGCCGCTGGCTTGGTGAGGATAAAAGGGGTCAATATGGGCGGCAAGAGAGAGAGAGAGAGAGAGAGAGAGCGGTCGCCCAATCACCGGATAAGCTCCGTAAAAGCAAGCCTTCAAATAAAAAATTGATAAAAGAAAAGGATATTTTGAAAACAAAAATAATCACCTACTTCCCTACGGCACCTCTAGGCTTTCTGAACCTAGAGCTCGCCGCACCACCACCGCCGCTGTAGTAAAGAGCGCCAGGAGCCGTTCACGCTTCTGCCACCAACTTATCTCACGGGCACCTTTGGATCATCTGACCCCAAGTACGTTGCGTTGTCATTGCGATGTAAAGCGTCGCAGACCACCGCACTCCAGCCAACGATGCAGTGAAAATCGCCGAGCTTCCCGAGCTCCAGTCACCATCCTATCTCACCAGTGCCTCTGGAACGTCTGGCCCGGAGTACACCATACCGTCGCCTCAACAGCGTTGAAGATATCAGAGCTTCTGTCATTTCAACCTCCGAGGTGTTTCCCCAACGCCTGTAGGCCTTCTCATTCAGGTGTATCACAGCACCACCGTTGTAATGATGACCAGAACCCTGCGGGGCAGTATCCCTTATGCGAATATTGTAACGAACATATTTTGTATTGCATATATATATATATATATATATATATATATATATATATATATCATGCAGACTGAT
The DNA here is from genome assembly GCA_018907035.1 of Sycobia sp. Sy_11. Taxonomy (NCBI): domain Eukaryota; kingdom Metazoa; phylum Arthropoda; class Insecta; order Hymenoptera; family Epichrysomallidae; genus Sycobia; species Sycobia sp. Sy_11. The sequence continues at coordinate 1,016,450 of JACCIC010000187.1, forward strand.
GTACGTTGGGTGACGCTTGGCGAGAGAATGTTTATTTTAATTTATCATCGATGAAACACACTCGTGTAAACGCAAAAAGCACGAGACAAGACAGAAAGGTGCAAACTGCCGAGGAGATCCCAGTTGTTAACTAATCTGTACATTTACCCGGGAGGTCTAGTAAGAGACTGCAGCGGATCACAGTATATAACTAGATAATTTATTTCAATACGATAAGATCTTAATAGATATTTGATATACATTGGTGATTAAAGTAAAATAATTGCCATCTAATATAATTAATCCTGAGAGCTCTCCTTCAACGAAGATGTTATTGACTAAGTAAATTCCACAAACATAACTTGGGCTTTATGGTACTAATTTTTTGTGTATAAGTGTATAAATTTACTTTATTTCGTACCTTATACTATTATAAATAGATATAACCGTCAAAACGACGTAAATAAATATAGAAATACATACATGTTAACAAGCGGTAAACAAATCCCAATATACAATAAATAATGTACATATTAAAGTTAATCTATTAAGATATGTATTAGGTATGGTAGGAATGATCTTAATTTAAATCAATTTAAATTTTAGCCAATCGAAACATTGACTGACGTACTTGTGCAATATAAAAGTGTGTAAACAGTATAAAAGGTTGGTTCATTTTCAGCACTCGTCAAAGAAGAATATCTCCCGCTTAGCGAAAGGAATCGACACCCTCCGACCGACCGATTCTTTTTCATTTCATACTGAAAACTTCTCTATGAGACAAAAGTAAGACATCTTACTCGTAAAAAAGAGTTATAAAATTATTTGCCCTAAAGAACGGGCATACCCGAGTTCTGAAAAAGTAATTTTTATTCATCTAAAAAAGAATACGGAAAACTCACCGGAAAATGGATTAAATTCCAGCTGCGTTAAATTAATTTAGAGAAAACGCGCTTCATTTATACCAGAAAAACCTAAAATTACTAAAAAATGATTTCTTCTTGCTATAATTTGGATTTCTTGTGTTTATTTTAAGCCTGCTTTGTTTTGCTACTTATCTTCTATTTAATCGATAGACATACTTATTTCCTTTTCTTACCTATTAGCTTGTTATCGTCATACAGTCATAGTCCCTATTTACAATAGATAAAAAAAAATCATTTATTGAATAGTCAGAGCAAGAAAAATAGCAAATTCATTTACTTCTGCTCTGTAATTAATCTACTGCGAAGAGCAATTGGAGAATAACAAGTTCAGCAAATCATTATTGTTTTGGATCAATGTTTCCAAGTACCTTGTCAATATCTCATCTGCAATGCAAGATGACGTAGATAACGTTAAAATGACTCACTATAATAAGTCGAAGGACAGGTCAAGACGTAATAGCGAAAACCTAATACGCTTAAAAATATAGTAATCCAAGGTCAGATACTACACTAACGTTGATCTCAATTAGGTATAGTTTTAAACTGCTTACTTTCAACCTTTATGGTATTTTTGCGGTCTGTATATATCACCAGTCTCATTTTTTGACAATATATGAAAATCTGTGATGAGCTATTTGTGATGTTCTACAATATTCCATCCTGTGAATATCCACGCTTTTGTACACAGAGCTTGTAAAACCAAATAAATCTGTGTATTTATTAAATCAAGGATACGAAGTAATTAATTTACAATATTCTATAACAGATTTTCAGATATTCTCGAAACATAGGACTGATGATATATACAGACTGCAATAATATCCTAAAAGTTACACTTAATTAGCCGAAAATTGTAACTCATTGAGATAAATGTCAGTGGAACTTTCATCAAATCTGAATTTATTTACTATATTTTTAAGTGCATTAGGTTTTCACTATCACTGTTCACCATGAATCTCACATTAAATCATTTAAAGAACAGATAAATGCAGATAGAAAGCAGTATTCGAGTAAACGCAAATACCCCCAATTATATAAATTTTAGGGGCCACTTAGAAATTCCGACGCTGTATACACAATCTCAGGGAACCCTGAAGAATACCAGGTTTATATACTCAAATTTGAGAGACCCTCGGGAGTTCCATAGGCCTATATACAAGTTTACGGGCCCAACGAGAATTCTAAGTCCACTCTCAAGTACATCCTCTCCAAGTATATTGATTGGAAATTGGTGAATTTCGAAAAAAAACAGCGTTGCTTAGGACAAGTTGCTCAAGAGTCACTAAATGAAGTTAATAACGATGCAGAACTACTAAAACGTGTTATAACAGGTGATGAAATATGGGTTTACGGATATGATGTCGAAACTAAGCCTTAATCGTTCCAGTGGCCGAATTCTGGATCGCGAAAACCGAAAAAGGCTCGACAAACGAAAATCGCCGAGCTCAAAAAACGCGTCTAACGTTATCAGCTGCCGCTTAAAAAGTAAGCAATGAATATTGCTGAAAATTTTATCGTACTTCAGGAAAAAGCGTACCAACATAATAAAAAAAAATTTATACAGGCGGACTCTCTAAACCCACGAAATTTAAAAATTCTCGTTACTTTTTGAACACACCTCGTATACAATTTCAGAGAATTTTTGATAATTCCATTACCGTGTAGAAAATCTTAAGGGCCTCTAGGTAATTCCAGAGCAGCGTACTGAAATTCGAGCGTCCCTCGTCATTTTTTAACGCCATATACATCATGTTAGCGGCCCCTTAAGAATTCCAAGACCGTATATTCCAATTCGGAGACCTTTTGAAAATTTCAGCACCGAATACATAATTTCAGGCGTTCTTCGAAAATTCCAGAGCCGCATATACAATTTTAAGGCGCCCTTCGGGAATTCAGACACCACATACACACTTTTAGAGGTTTCTTGAAAATTCCAGGCTGTATATAGTGCTGCATACTCACTTTAGGTATCACCTTTTTGAAACGAACGCTGAAATACCACATTTTTATACGGAAGCGACTATAGGTAATAGTATCTATGAGAATATAGATATATTACGTAGATATTAAAGAACTGTTTAATAAATCAGTTAAATTATTATCTCGCGCGAAGCCGAAACGGGGAATACTTAATGCTTAATGGTTACATATATATATATATATATATATATATATATATATATATATATATATATATATATATATATATCTTTAACGTTTCCCTTTCCCCTTGGGAGAGCTTACGCTGTAGCGCTGGACTACGAAATTCGGACTCTTACGTGCATTAAACGATTTCGTTTGATCGTCGCATGTCTAATGTGTGTTTTTTCTTGGAATAAACTGGATAATAAATAACTTGGAAAGTTTGAATTGAAAAGTCTTACTCATATTTGTACCCAGTTGTAGAATTTACAGTCATGCGCTATCCATGCTTCAGATTGAAAGGACCCTGAGGTGGAATACTATTAAAATATGCATTTAACATTATTATTATATATATTTTTGGACAATTATGATTATCAAAATAAATAAAATTTAAAAACGTAAAATTTAATAAAATTTATAGTACCATAAGAATATTATTTCATTAAACAGTGAATATTGTGTGATTGGTAGACATTTTTCCCAATAGTCTGCTTTACTAAAAATCTGTTTCTGAACGTTCTATATAATATTTAGATATTTAATCTTTAAAGGGCCGGAAATATATTGGCTCAAAAACATAATGCTAGGATACCTCTTTATCCTTAAGTCAATTCATGCGCTAAGTTCGTATCTGAAGTTGGTTTGACCTTATCACTTCACAGTCAAGGTCAATGAAGGTCATTTCAAGGTGAAACCTAGTAATATGGTTTGAATCATTGCAAAAGATATATCTTTATGTTTTTGGAGTCACTGAGGTTTTTATGTCATTTTGACCTCAAAAATAAAAAGAGACATGAAGATTTCTCCAAGGTCAGATTGAAAATATACCCAGGGAAATATTTAACATTGGTTTTTACATTTTGAGAGCGCTTGACACTGAAGTTTCTCATTCCGCCAATCATATTTCTGTCGATATTATTATTCAGATAAAATTCTGAATCTATTTTCGTGAAAGTTGTTTTGTCAGTAAAATTATAGAAATACTTTTATATACGTACATATCATCATAGTTTATAGCTTACAATTATAACGAGATATTTATTCTTGCTTTCGTCCTTGAAATGACCTTGTTTGACTTCGAACAACCGTGATTATGAGCAGTTATGGCCGATCAGAATCCAGATTTGGATGCAGCACATCTCAAAACCTGAGAATATAATTTTATTCTTATTTTACCGAACTAAAAATTTTTCATGACCCTCCAAGGCCGAAGAGCCGATATATTAGCTCGGTCCATGATAGGACCATTGTACATAGTTGATAAGTGATACGAGATATAAATTCGAACACTTTCAAAGGAGGTTTTGAAACTTCAAAACCCGGGCCTTTAAAGTTTAAATAATTTTTCCACCTCTAGATCACCTAAAGCATCATCAGTATGACGGGACTCGGTATGTTTTTGCGCCGTAATTTTTGGATACTATATCTATATACTAGCATTCCCAGTTTTCGGTTTTACCCGAAATAGTAACGTAACCGACTTATCAAATAGTTAAATACTATCTATGTAAAAAATACTCTGTATAAAAATATGTTGCCTATTGATTATTTTACCTATGATAATATTTCTGCAGAAAAAAATCCTACCTCAGGGCCCCTTGAAACACTGTCAGTGGTATGGCTGTATTCGGTTAGTCTCGAGATAGTCCCATCGTTCTATTTTTCTGAATATTGACGATTTTTGGGCATTACAAATGTCGCAATACCTTTAGACGGACATTGAATATTTATTCCTAAATCCACGACAATTTTATAGTTTGCTGAATTTATTTTAGAATAATAAAAAAGTTGCAAAAAATTAAAAACTCAAATTATATAGCTCATTAAAATACATATTTTTTGTTCTCTATAGTTTTCGGTGCAAACACTATTTCTGGAAAAAAGCAATTTTTATCGTAGAGTACTTACTGCGAGCACTCATTTAGATTTCCGTATGATTGTAATGATTTTACAATCGATTCCACATAATCATAAAATTTCTGTGATTTTTTTACAATATAATGGTTTTTATTAAATAGAGATACATTAAAAACTAAATATAATACATTAAATGTTTTAATAGAAGTAAAAAGACAAAAAAAAGTTATTCATTCAAAGAATGCTTGCAATTAATGTTGTTTCTGAGAAGATGCACATTAGTGCGAAGTGCATAGTTTTTAGGAGATATTCATAAACATAATAGTATTAATAACTGATGCAAATATCTTATTTTTATAATTTTCAATTAATAAATAAATTGATCGATTTTGTTACATTTAGTTTCTCCGGAGATTTTCTTTAATTTAAAATTTTTCACTTTAAAATACGTATTGTTTTAATTAATAAATGGTTTATTCATATACCATTAGTTCGCCATTTATTCAAAATAAATAATTTATATATTTCAAGTACTTTTTTTATTCAAAGCTTTATTAACTTCCATTGAAGTTATTTAGCATTACATACAAGTATTTTACAGAGTTTTCGTCTTACAAGGAGTAAAATATACATGTGAGCTTTCTATATGCTACTGATTTCTTCTTTTTTCCTTCTTTTTATTATTGATTTAACTTGCAGCTATAGAAGAATTGGTACATAATATTATAAATGTGTAAGTTTTTGCTGCAAGTAAGCATTTTGCCCTGAGAGGGGGTGACATATGTAATTTCTTCAATTGATTTAGTAGTCGTATTCTTTCATTGTTAAACGTTAGACATTGCCATAGAACGTGATCAAGGTCTTGAATTGCAGCATTACAAGAACATATAGGATTATCAATAATATTAACGCGAGCAAGAGACACAAAAAGACCGTAGTGATTAGCTCTACTTCGATTAATCGTTACAGTGTTAGCTCTAGAGAGATTAAAATTGTAGAACCATGGTTTCTTTCTAATTTTATGATAATATGCAAAATGTTCTTGACCTTTGAATAGTCCGATACTAGTAATTTTGTTATCAGTATTTTGTATTGCTTTTGTCTTAAAGATATGTTTTAAATCAGAGAAGGGGAGCCGTACTTACTTTACTGGTTCTACAAGTGTAGCGGTTTTGGCTAATTGATCTGCTATTTCATTCCCTTTGATACCTATATGGGCTGGAATCCACACTAATGGGATTTTTTGCACATATTTTATGAAATTCTATAATTTGTTTTTTAATTTGATATATGTTCTTATTACATTTAATACTGAATTTAGATCGATTTAATTTTTACAGTACGCTTAATGAATCGATGAACACGATAGCATTATGTTTGGAATTCGACGTGGCTATGTCTGGTGCTTCGTTAATGGCAATCCTTTCCGTTGTGAATATAGATGCATAATATGAGATGCTCAAAAGCAAGCTATACCTACTGAGATATTATTGTTAATTTTTCTTTCATCTGTAAGTTCTAATGGTTTTGACTATCAATTATATTTTGGTATAACATAATTTCTTTTATACTATTAATAAGGATTCTTTTATTTTTTGATTTTTTAAAGTTAGTATAAGCACTGTCTATCGTTTTATACACAGACAGATTAGAATTTGACAGTACTTTTGATAAATAACTTAGACACAGGTATTTTATCTTGTCTTTAATAAAAGTAAGTTTAGATTCATCCAGCAAGATATTGGTGGTTGTACTGATACGGTAGCCTAATACTAATTAAATTGCTGCATACTGAAATTTTTCAAAAATTTAACGTTCCTTTTCCTTTTTAGAATAGTAAATGAAGCAGACATAGTCTATAATAGACCTCATGTATGGCTTATAAATTATAAGAAGGGTATTCGGATCAGCTCCTCACCAAGTTCCTCTGATATATTTGATTACGTTAAAAGCTTTCATTACATTATTTTTAACTTTGTCAATAGGATATTTAAAGGATAATTGATAGTCGAATATGACGCCAAGATAGCTTTCTTTTTCTTGAGAGTTAATACATATGTTATAAATGTTAATTTTTGTAATTCCACATATGATGTTACGATTATTAAAATCTATCATTTGTGTTTTGTGCACTGAAAGTTCGAAAACAAAACTGAACAAATTTTTTCGTACAGTAGACACCGCTTTTTGCATGATTGACGAACAGGATTTAAGCGAGTTTTTTAACTACAATCACTTTTGGAAATATTTTTCATAATGTTTGCTATTAGGATATTAAAAAGTCATGGGCAAAGAACACCTCCTTGTGGGACACCCGTATAACAATTTCTCTGTTTATCTCCTGTGACTCCTGTATATATATATGCCTTTCATAACTTAGGAATTTTACGAATTTAATTAAATTTAAGGGATAATTCAGTTCGAGTAACATATCAAGTAATATCCTGTAGTACATTGTCGAACGCACTGGGCATATCTAAGAAAGTAACGAGAACATGTTTTTTCTTAAAGCCTTCTTCAATTTTCGATGTCAAGTGAACGAGATTATCAGTAGTCGATTGACCTTTGCGAAATTCATATTGCGCACTGGGTATAAAATTATTTTTTTCAAGCTACCATTGTAAACGATTTTTAACAAGACTTTTGAACAGTTTACAGGTGCAAGACGACAAACTTATTGGTGGAAAGCTTTCGTTATCTGCTTTGTTAATAAATATAGTAAAGGAATTTTACCATTCTGTCGGAAAGTCGCAATTATCATACATTTCATAAAAAATGTCCAAGAGAACTAATTGATAATTTAACGGTAATTTTTTCAAAATGTCATAATCAATTCCGTACATCCCCGGGGACGAAGAGCTTGTTTGGAGCTTAACACGATGTTAAATTCGGAATATTCAAAGGGATCGTTTAAAAAGATATTTTCAACACAATTAGGAAGCCAAGATGGATCGTTGGGTACCCATGCTGGACATATATTATCTACTGTTTGACATATTTTATCATATTACTAGAATTGTCATTAAAGAAAATGTTATTTTAGTATATTTATGTTCACAGTATTCCAAACGTAAGTTTTGTTTGTGTTAAAGTTAATTAATTCAGCAAAGGCAATAAAGCTTTCTTTTTTTGTCATGAAAAGTTTTTTTAGCTATTGCGGCTTTTTTCTTATATTAAATATAGTCGTCGAGTTTTTTGGTGTATTGCCATTTGTTGAAAACTGCTTTTCTCAGACGTTTAATTTTATCACAGTCGGTATCCCACCATTTAGCTGGATTTTGTTTATAATTGTTTATTCTACCGTTTTTACATATTTTTTGGGAGTACTAAAAGCTACCGCATGGCTTATTTCCTTGATAAAAAATTGTAATTTACAGTTTGGACTGAGGTGACAAAATATAGCTTGAGAAAACTGATTAAAATTATTTAATAATATTTGCGCAAATTTTTCCCAATTAAGTCTCTTAACTTTAATTTTAAATGATTTTTTTATAAAGGTATTTAGTTATAGAAACAGTTATACGAATAGGAAAATGGTCGGAACCATAAGAACCATCACTTACAGAAGTTTTTATTTTACCTATTAATCTTATGGTCGAAATAATTAGATCAATATTAGTTTTTTTACATGTACGATAATTAAATCTAATAAGTTTTTCTGTATTATGAATAAACAAATCGTTACATTCAATTCAATTAAGAAATCGTGTACTGTTTGTGTCGTAGGTTTTAGTTGCAATAGGTGTGATGTGCGTTGAAGTCGCCAAGAATTATGCTGTCTGAAGTATAGTCAATATAGTTGAATGCATTATTCCACTGTTCTTAAGTGAGTATACTGCCATGTGGTCTATAATAAGCATAGATTTTCAGTTGAGATTGGATATTTGTCATTTTTATTCCAAAAATTTCAAAATCTTCGTTTGAACATTCAAAATTATCAATTACTTCAGTGTCGAATTGAGATTTAATCACGAATAGTATTCCGCCTCCTCTATTATGTTGTCTGTCCTTTCATAGAGTTTTCTACGCTCAAATACTAAATTCCTTTCCTTGGAGAATAGTGTTAGTGAGCCAGGTTTCGGCACATTCAAACACATCGATATGTGGTAATATATTCGATAATTTGTATTTACGCTGTATAATTCTTCTAAAATTCCAGAAAAAGATATTTAATTCTTTTATAAGTTCCTATTTTCATATAAGATAAGGTATAATAAATATATTTAAGTAAATGTTTATTGAAGATTGTAAGTAGGACTGCTATTATTCTAAGTTTCGTATTCCATATTTGTGTTCTGGCTAGATGAGATTGATGCTGTGCTCAAATATAATAATTGATATTTAATATGTATGGGTTTCCCTTTTATAATTTTATCTTCGACTGCTGGGTGTACTTTTTCGATAATTGCAATAATACTCGAAACATCGTCAATCATTGTCTTTGCATAACAATTGTCTATGTAACGATATCGGTGTTGTTAAAGCTTTCTTTAATTGGATTTAAAAATTTTTCGTAAATAATAGACATAGACGAAAGCTCTCTATTAAATATTTCTTTTGTTGGTAGCAGAGCTTTTTCTAGCGCAAGTAGTTTTTCTTTTAACTTTTCATCCTTTTTATCCTGTGTTATCTTGCGCTTTTTAGAGCTTTCACTTTCACTTTTAGGTAATTGTTTAGGTTTAGTAAAATGTTGGTTTTCTGTATTATCTACTGCTGATGTAGAAACTTTTTCAGTTAAGCCTACGTTTAATATAGAAATATCAGATGCCTCGGTGCTAGTTACGGACAGAGATCTCTTATTTTGTTGTGTATCATTGTCATTAATATTCATAGTAGGCACGTTGGAATTTTCGATACTGTTTACCTTTTGCCAATGAACCGTTTATTCTAATGTGGGACATAATTTGGCGATGGCCCTATTTGTTTACAAATAAAGCACGTGGTGGATTTCGTGGATAAGTATGTCCAGTATGTAGTGTTGTCAAAATTTATTTGTAAACTATCGGGAAGAATTTTTCCGTCTTCCTCATTAATATAAAATTGCCGACGTAAAGAGTAAATGTGAGCTCATTCTAATTTTTGAAAGCTTGCCTTGATATCACTAATTTGAGAGTTTATTTTAATTCCATTCTTGTATAGGGCGTCTTGAATTAGTTATTCCGGAATAAACGGCCATACATTGGAGATAACAACCCTTTTATTGTTACTAAATTAAGGCTTTATTTGTATGGTGTAGTCCTTGATTGTGATATTCTGATTTTTTAGCTCTTGAACTAATTTTTTGCTCGATAAGTAGATAATTACCCGTTTATCGGAGATTTTAGAAATATATCTTATATCGCTAACTCTTATTAACTTTTCTAAGCCATCAAGGTAGTTATCGTTTGTCAAACCTTCAATGGAATCTAATACAATTGCTTCCTCTTTTGTAGGTCTCATTTTAGATGCTGCAACATTTGCATATGATTACTGCGTGTAAACTGGCATTGTTGAGAAACTGGTACTTTGGGTTGGCGTAAATAAATCACTTTTTGGAGCTTCACTCATAGAAGTCATGACGACGTTCAGCTGCAGCTGATGCAGTTAAAAACTGCATCAGCCGTAGCAGCTAATAAAACTGATCGTTAGCACTAGCACGAATGCACTATATTGCATGGAGATTTCTGTATTATTATACACAATTACGAATAGGTTTATTTAAATTTACGAATTAGAGAGCAAACGTGTCTACTCGAGACGACTGCTCAATACCGAATGGATTTAAAATAGTAAAATGTTTATTTAAATACAGTAAATATTTTTTTTATGAATAAAAACTACCAATTTATTTACTCTAAAAATTTGTTTGAAGAAATTCGATTTATATTTTGAAAAATATTTATTTGCTTTAAAGACATATTTTTTAAAAGGATATTTTTTAATTTCGTATAATTCAAACACAATATAAAATGTAACTGCAGTATCTTAACTTATTAGGTAGCCATTTTAGAAATTTTTGACTATGTAAACGTACACTAGATATATTGCAATAAAGAGTAATTATATTTAGATATTATTTATTATATAATATTATATATATATATATATATATATATATATATATATATATATATATAATAGTGAAAACATTTATAATTAATTTAAATATTAAAAAAACGCACGATAAAAAAGTGCATATTTATATTAATAATATGCGGAATCATAAAATGCATACGTATATGTATATTCATTATGTAGGATATTTTATTTATACCTAATATTTCTCAAATATATTCTGTAAAAAACTGACTTCGAAAAACTCGTAACGGTTGCCGACCTCTCAAAATTTTGCGAGAAACGCTTGTTGCAAGGAAGGGAAGTGTGCCGAGGCACGTAGGTCCTTCAGTGCTCGGAAGACTTTGGTCCGGGCAAGTCGTCGCAGATCGTCTGCTCTGTACGCGGTTTACTGCGAGTCGAGCCAACTGTTTAATAATTAATATACTGACTTAGTACCCTGTAGTCAATCGGACAGTGTGTTGATTTATTAATTTTATCCATACCTGACCTTCTAGTAATTATTTCAGTCGGATAATTATTTCTAGCCATCCAACAAAGTGACAAAGTATTCTTATTCATTTAATTAGTTATATTTTCGCCACAATTATAATATGGAAACGTTTCTTAGCGGCGCGCATTGTCACCTGCGTCCGTTCCGGCCGGGTCCCTTGAATAATCGTCAGTGTGCACATTCCATATTTTTCCTAACGTAGACTTTTTTGCATTGAAGAGTTAATCCATTGCAGTGAGAGTCATACATGGATTATAAGGATAAGCTTACATAATATACAGATATGCAAAAGTACCTTTCCATTTCTTATATACTTCCTTTTGCGTATAAAATTAAAGAAAATGTGAGATATAATGTGAATTTTATTTATTTAATCAATAATATTTATGTAAATAATAAAAGTGTATGTAAAGTAATAAATCATTGAATTCTAAAATATTAAGAAATGGCATTTTTATATTTATATATGAATATTCTGATAAAGTTATTTAATCTTTATAACTGTGTGTATATCAATATGTATCATTTGTGTTATCAAATGTCTACTTTTCATATTTTTCAGAAACTGTCCATTGAGAAAAATGTTCACATTATTGGGATGCACCCACATTATTGGGAACATACAACTTTATATGAGTTGATATTCTCAAAAGGAGCTGAAATTTCTTTCAATTTCAAGCCTTTTTACCCATTTAGTTGCACTACATATACTAACGCGATATGTACCTGTCTCAGAATTGACTAGATGCTAGACACATTACCATATCTGTATAGATTATGAAAATTTAAATGTAACAATAAAAAAATTTAAATACATCGTTGTTATTTTTGAATTATTAACCAATGTCTAATTGCCAATTAACAACGCAGGATTTGGATTTTCGGTCGAGAGGCTTTTATTAAAAAATGCAGGCGCAGGCAGACTTTCGCGGACTCTGAAAGAAATGAAAAGAAAGAAGCATCTATAGTTTATTTTCGAGAGCGAGGAAACTTATCTTGGCGAGTGAACGAGAGAGGAATCGGAAGAGACGTACGTTCGGTCCTTCGTCGCGTCCGATTTCGGTAATGAACTTAGGTTTGATTCGTTCAAAAATTATAAAACATGTGAATTATGCGCCCGCGCTCTGGGCACTGCATATATCGAATTATATACATATAGCTTGCTCGGCTCTGCCTAAGAACAAGCATCGAGTTAACTTTATGTATTTTAATACACATACCACGGAGATCATGAAAAGAAAGTGTAAAGAAAGATGTTTCATATTTCTCTCTCTCTCTCTCTCTCTCTCTCTCATGATCTCCTGCTAATGCCATTGTAGTTTTAAATGTAAGATAGGGCGGACAGATGACCGCACTGTGATAAGCTTTCTCGCTATCGAGAAAAAACGCTCGATGCTTCTTTCCTTTCAGTTCTTTCAATCCGGGAGTCTCTGCCTGCATTTTCTAGTTCCAGCCTCTCGACCGAAAATCCCAGTCCTGCGTTTTTGCATAGCTATTAAACATTGGTTAATAACTCGAAAAGTAATTGCAATTCATTTTCAAGATAATTTTATTATTGTATTTAGATTTTTATAATCTATACAGCTCTGGAACAGGCGACGAGGGCTAATTTGTCTCGCGTATCCAAAAAATGTTGGACTTTCTTATTGAGTTGCGTACGCCTATATAAAATAGCATTTATATGCTATTTTTCGCAATAAGCCTATTGAATAAGCCAGCATATCATATTAGATATTTAGCTGTGTATCATGTTCCATTTTACTTCCTTTGATAACGAAGCGTACCTATAAAACAGACATCCTGTGTAATTACGTTATCGAGTTCTTATATATTTTTGAGATTCTCTGCAATTTCGTTTTTTATCGTTATTTTTAATATTTTCGTTCTGAAAATGCTCATTTAGTTTAGTGATCCTCAATGTTTCAGTTAGACATATTAGTACAGTAAATTAATGTAGCAAAACCGAAAAACTTAAACAAGAAAAAAAGAAAAACTAAATAAAAAACACAATCTTAAATAAATTTAATAAATTGTACTTACTATAAGTATTCTAAATTACCAGTTTGCAAAGTACGAAGTAAATGTTAATTCTTATGGTATATTTTCAGTGCTGAAGAATGCTTGTGTCTATATATATATATATGAATATATGCTCTACATCATGTGAGACTTATGGAGTAAAAATAAAATTTTATTAATGCAAAACATCGAATGAATAACAAACAGTTGAGCCGTAGTTATAATTTAAAACAAATAAATAAATTTAAATTAATTCTCGAAATATGTGCAGTATATGTTTCGATCTAGTAGACAATTATCAAGTTCAAACATGAAATTAATATGCTAAATTAAAAATTATTACAAGCGAATTAAATAATTAAGGTACTTTCCGCACGTACGCAAAATATACCTTCACGTCAAGAATTTTATCCTTATTTCCGTATATATCTATTTACGCTATGCGCGAAGCTGTTCAACTTTTATCATACAAAGTTATGAAAAAATGAAAGTATAGTGTAATGAATTTAAAAAAATGAAAGAAACTTTTTCTTTCTTAAAATCATAGTAAGATTTTGCCCGATATATTGCATTATATTATAAAAGAAACGTAACAATTTATAAAATCAGACATTTTGTAAGAAGTATACGAAGTATATATGAATATAGCTTGTAGTTACGGATAAAGACATTGAAGAATAAAAGACGATCTTTAATATCGCTATAGCTGTTAATTTCGGAGGTAGAGGGGTGGTATATGAAAAACAAAAGAATCGTATATAGAATAATAGCAATGAAGGCTATATAAGATATTTTGATATGTGCATATATACTACATTTTTGTTTTTATTTCAATATCCAGTATAAAATTTAATACATTTTAATTGTTATTAAGAAATAAAGTAATAGTGAAAATAATATTTTTAAACAATATTATATAATTACTTTTGTTTCAGAATTAAGAAAATTGTGCGTTTTACAGTTCTTACAATGACAAGTGCAGAAAAAGAAAGTATAATTTCTACCGTAAAAGAATTAGAATTGCAAGAGATTTGTAGTTCTACTATGAAACAAAATTTACTACATACTCATAATTTGGAAGTGGAACGTAATTATACTACGTTGGTAGATATGTTTCCAAATATTGATGTAACGTATATAAAAGAAGTATGTGAAAATCCGCCATTCCATAATATTGATGGTGATTTATTAGTTATGTTAATAAATTATCTTGTCAATTATGAAAATAAAATTAATATTTCTGATTTAACTACGAAAACCCAAAATTATAACGAAATGGAATCGAATATGAGGGATCAGATCTTATCTGAGGAATTGACATTCCAAGAACTAAAAGAGAAAGAAAGGCTTAGAGAAGAAACGGAAATCGTTAACAACGAGTTATTTGCGAAATTTATTGAAGAGGAAAACATGAAAAGACAAACAAATATTTTGATAAACATTTTTCCAGATGCTGATCCAGAAAGTCTTCAAAATTTCATTAAAATGAATCATAATAATACTAATTCTTTAGATGAATTTGTGGAAGATAAACTTGTAAACAGAGATTACTTAAAAAGAAATGAATATTTTTCACAATTAAAAAAAAAAGAACTAATTAACAAATATATAACAAAATTTAATGTTATAGAATTTGTAAACGAATTCCCGGATCCATTCGAATATTTTGAAAACCAAGAAAGAAAATGTGTGAAGCAAAATGAAGCAATAAGTTTTTTAAGCAATAGATATAGGAATAACTTTGATGTTTGTTGTTTAAAATTTATTGATTAAGTTAAAAGTGAGATATATGTAATTATTATGTTAGTTTATTTCAATACTAAATTAAATTTTTTTTTTTTGTATTTGTATTATAACTACATTAATAAGTTATAGTTATATTATATAAATCACTATTACAGTATTGAAGTTAATAATTACATAATAATTCATTTCTTAACTAAATTTTTTCTTCAAATTATATTCTTTTTTAAAACAAAAATAAAAATTTTAGGCAAGTTATATAAACCAAGTTTATAGATTAGCTAAATACAATTTAAGTATTACTGATCAAAATTTACAAAAATATGCTAATTGTCAAGTTGATATACAATTCAATATTGAAACAAATGATTTAACAATTTTAAAAGAAATTGCTTTTATTCAAAACAAAGAAAACATACAAAATTATTTAGAATTCATCAAAAAAGAAGAAGATGCAGAAATGCAGTTGTTAAGAGTAATATTGAATCTTTGAATTTTGTATATAGTATCAGATAGAACTACCAATATTTATTAAATAAAATATATGCTTATTTTAGGAACAGCAATTACTTTTTGAATGTCAGTGTTGTTTTGAAGAAATAAAGCCATACGTATGTGTAGAATGTGATAGTGGTCACATATTTTGTAAACCTTGTGTGATTAAGGGAACAAAACTAGCAATCCTAAATGGTCATACAAGAATAAAATGTTTAACACAATGTAGTAATGAGATTTCTTTAAAAACACTTAGAATAATTTTACCTTCAGATCTTCTTGAAATATTTTTAAAAAAATGTCAAGAATATGAAATAGATGCTGCCAAATTAGATGATTTGGTTACTTGTCCATTTTGTGCATTTTCAATGGAGTTAAGCAAAGAAATAAAAATTTTTTCTTGTAAAAATCCAGAATGTATGAAAATATCATGCAGGTATATTGTTTTATATTTTTGTACAATATTTTTATAATATACTGAATTAGTAATTTTTTAGATTGTGTAAGAAATTAAATCATCTTCCCATAAAATGTGAAAATGTAATGAATGAGCATAAAGGGCGATTATTTATTGAGGAAGAAATGAGTGATGCGTTAATTAGGAAATGTAATAGTTGCTCAACACCTTTTATTAAAATAATGGGCTGCAATAAAATGACTTGTATCAAATGTGGTGCAATGATGTGCTATATATGCCGTAAATCTATTAAACAATATGATCATTTTGAAAAACCAAATGGGTAAGTTGAGTTTATGCAAAAATTTAATTTAATAATTGCATATTATGATTTAAGAATTTTTTTCTAGATGTAAAACTAACCAAGACTCAGATGCATTTGATAGGGAGCAAATTAACTTAAGAAGAGTATTAGCCGTACAAAAAATACTGCAAGAAACGCCAGATCTAAAACTTCCTACAAAAATCTAATATTATTATTAAGTCTTAAAAAGTTAAGTTGGTTTGTGTAATACAAGAGTTGAAAACAATAATTAATACAATAAAATTAAAAAATTTTATTACATATATATGCAGAAAAATCTTTTCATGCATACAATCATCAATACTTAGGTTAAGATCAATATACATATTTACAAATAGATGATGATATTCTTTGTCACATTAAAGTTCGATTTATTTAAATTTATATAATAAAGGTATATTTGTGTAAGATAACTGAATTACATGGTTAATTAACTTTTATAGAATTCTATAACTTGATAAGTTTTTGTCAGATAAAAGAATACATTTTATTAACAAGTAATACTATCTTATGGTTAATGGCAGTTCATTAAAGTGATGAGAACTTATCATATTTAATATTTAAAGAAGAACCCTAGTAGAGACAAATCTTGTTGCTCGACCTTGCTAAAATGTAAAATTCGAAATTGTGGCAAAAATTTAGTAACGTATAGAAAAATCTGTTAATATTCATAAACATATGTTAGTGATTTTTAACAAGGTTTAGCATTTTAGACTTTTCTACAATTTGTCCAAATTTCTAACATATTATGCATTTATGAATTTATCAAACTTTGACAAAAATTAGTAAGCTTTACAAAGGCAACATCAGTTCTGTTACTTGAACATTTTCCAATTTTATAAAAATTCAACCAAATTATACAATTAAAGATTTTGGCATCACAAAAAAGATTATAGATTTATATATTCCAGATCTTAAAAAAAAGATTTGTCATAGTTATGAAAAAAAAAGTTCATTTAGTTTCAATATTATTTTTAAAGTAACTTCTTGAAAAAAGAAAAAATGAAGACAAGTGTGAGTTGAAAAAAAATCTTTTTAAAGTATTACGAACATAATTTCCAATTATTGTAAAACTAAATTATTAATTGTAAGAATAGTTGGAACAAATTTCTGTGTACTACAATGTTTAGTTCTATTATTAAAGTTTCAAAATGATACATGATAACACATAAAATGTAAACTTTTCTTTCTATATTTCGTTTTTCTTATTAATCTGTCAATTCTAAGTTCTATATGATTTTTAATATTTTTCTCGATTTTCTTACATCAATGATATAGCTCCTCAATAATCTCATGTTAAAACAAATTTTGAAACATTATTATTTCAATGATTTGAAATAATACATATTGAACTACCTTAATGCATTTATTAAAATTAAAAATTTTTAGTAAGTACCTTTAATTCTACGTAATAAAGTAATTCAATATCAAAATTTGTTTACACATTAGGTATTTCAAAAATATTGATAACCAAAATACAATGAACTTATACTTACATATAATAAAAATCATTCTTTAAATTGGTTTGTATAAATTACATTGTTTATGTACAAGCTGTAGAAAAATGGTTTAACTAATAATTATAATTTATAATTTCAATATGAACTTAAATTATTTTAATTAACCTATTATGTGATGCAGTTGCATAACTTTTTTCAAACTGCAATTAACTATCATTGTATGAATCACCTTCAAGTGCTTTTTTTAGCCTTGTTTCAAATTTTTTGTTTCTTAATTTTTGTTCTTCCATCTGCTTTTCCAATTTTTTTACCGTATTAATCACTTCAAATGTATGACTTTCGGTTTCTTGACAGAACTCCGATAGGGAAAAGTCGTCTTCTTTTTGTTCCTGATATATTGTGCTTAACTCCTCAATGTCATATGTAAAATTCAAATCAACTTTGGAAGTTGAAGCTATTGCTTTATACATGCTCTGAAAAAAAATTAGTTTCATTCAATAATGTAAAATTATTATTTAACAATAAGTATTATTAGCTGCTGTGATTGAATTTTACTTTCTAGTAATTTATCAAATTAACTAAATAAAACATATTAAAAAAGTATTTGAAACTTTTTCAATTTTACTGTTTGTTATAAATTTGACATTATTTAATATAAACGTATTACCGTGTTTTGAACTGATTCATTGCTTTCATCCATCTCAACTTCCTTATTTTGTGTAACATAATCTATTAGAATGCTCGATTTAAACCACCAGGGTAACATTTGAAAATGTTTTATGTGGTTTTTATTGTAAACAACCCGAGTGTTGCTAGCAAGCTCGCTGATTTTCTTACTTACTAAATGAATAAGAACATCAGCGAAGCTGGTATGACTGTTTGCATCATGGCTGGATATCAGAAAGAGATCACTAACTATATTATCTGTTATCGACAACCCATTCTCGCGAGAAACAACGAGTCCACAGTAATCGGCAATAGAATTATGAAAATCTATCATATTGTTAATGGGCCAAACGTGTCTGAAAAAAATTAATTCAAGAATTTAATTTATGTTAAAGTTATAGAAAAACTTGTAAGTATTAATATTTACCATATTTAAAAGCAAAACATTTTATAGATAAAAAACTAATAACATGAATGGTTACAAAGATACTCAGATTATAAAAAGCGACACAAAAAACCTGCTTAAATGTTAAATAATGTATAAATTCAAAATATTTTGAATTACAACAGTATATTATTAGATTTAATTATTAAATAAACTACTAATTACTAGCTGCTTTTAAGATATTCACAGGCTATTCAATCACTGATGAATGGTCTCATAAGAATTTTTTAAGGTGGAATGGTGGAAGTAGGGATAAAAAAATTTTCCCGCACTCGGGGCGCAAAATACGATTTTCTGCAGCTGTCTAGAGGGAGCAAAATACTACTTTTCCTCCCTTGGGAGGAAAAGCGAATGAACGGAATCGTGTAGTCCGGTAGGATTCTCAGTTTTCCCTGCCTGTGCAACATCTGGCAGTTACGATGTTTAGACTTACGAGTATATGCGCCAGTCGACCGCGGGTTCGACCTTTTTTTGCACTTTGAGTTAGGTATTCAAGATTTTAAAATGAAATAAGATTTTTATTCTATCTAAAATTTATTATAAAAACTTTTATGTTTTTTAAGTATTAAAAATTATTTATATCTTTTTTGTAATTAGTTTTAATTTAAAATTCTATTTATTATGCTATTAAATATTTAAAAATTTTAATTTGAATGTAGATTATTAACAAACTTATAATCTTCAATTGATTAGTCTTATTTATTTATAGGAAAGGGGGGCTCCGCCCCCAACTCCCGGCGGGGGTTTCACCCCCTGCACCCCACCACCCAATCCTACATCTCTTCTTAACATACTATATTAATTTCCAAATAAGAGGAAATTATTTAATTTAATTTTATTCAATTCAAGTAAATTGCAGGTATAACCTTAAGAGAAAACCGATAATATTTTTTTTTTCAAATTCAACGATTTACATTTTATGTTAGGGCAACTTATTTCAGAGCGAGTATCATTTGGACTTCTAGATTTTATACCTGTCGATATATCTAATTATGACTAACACATGGGAGGGGGGAGGTTGATATTCTTTAATTCTGTGGGTTTGCCGTTCAATTTTTTGTGCATTTCTTTGAGAAAGAAAAAGCGCCCTCGTATGGGAAAATAGTATGTGACACACGGGAGCAAAGACATTTTCGGACTCGGGTAATTTGACGCCCTCGCAAACGCCTATTTTGCTCCCTCGTGTCACAATGTACTATTCTTGACTTTTTATACATTTACATAGTCCAAATGAGATTACCTTTTCATCTTTTTTTCGTGAAATAAACTTATTTCTCGAGTTAGAAAAATCGTTAAACATTCTGCTGAACTTAGTGATTAAAAATATTTTGTCAAAATAAATAAATAAATCATCTCTATTAATTAGTCTAAAAAACTATTCCATGCGGTTCATATTTGGTTCACCATATGGTTCTATATATCCATCAGTGGATATATAGAACCTGATAGAACCAATGATGGTATGGATTTATGTCATTACTTTCTAATAAAGTTGTAAGCAGCATAAATTACTTATGAAAGATATGCTTCCTAGTAAGAAAATATTAAAAAAATTAACTTCTATTACTTTTGTTAATACAATTTAATGATAATTAAATAAAAATCTTTTTATGTAACGAAGAACTTTTCCTCATTCTAACTTACGAATCGCACCTTCATCGCTTGAGTCCGGTTATCATGAGGGAAAATATAGTCCTTACCTAGTATGAAAAGGCTTTTACAAACCTCGTTACAACCCTCGGCCTCACCTCGGGCCGCAAACCTTTTGTTTCGTAAATAAAGCCTTTCCGTACTCGGTAAGAAATGTACTATTATTTACTTATTAATAATAAATAAAGTTTTAATAAAAATCTTTAACTTACTTCCACGGTGGAAATATAAAGCTACTCATAATGCGCTCAAGTTCAGCTCTATATTCTGGATGTTTCCAAACAGGATCAAAATATTCATAAGTACAGGGATAAGATCGTTTATTCAGTAGGTATATTTTTAATTCTGGAGCGAAATCCGTATATGTCATTGATTCTGGATCCAACATTATGTCCATGATGTGGTTAACGGCTTCATTATGTAAATTAATAATGAAATTTGGATCGTTCAACGCTTCTGAAAATCGTTCTTTATGTAACAGGTGCCCTTGAATTCTGAAATTATAAATCTTTTAAATTTGATTTTATTAACAAAATATATTGCAAATACTAGCAGGTATTAGGTAAAATAATTTTTTTAACCAGAAAAATTTTCATCCTGTCTTCATTCAAGAATTAAATCTATTTTTCTACTGAAAACTATGAGAATATACAATTTTGATTATCTAATTATAAGCAAAATTGTAAAGTTGGAGAGTATAATAAAAGATAACATAAAATCATTTGTTTGATTTCTTTTATTTTACTCTCTAGCAAAATATGCATTATTTTACAACGGATTATTAGAAAAAAATTTTAAACTATATTTAATTTTTTTAAAATTGCTTCAAACTTTTTAAATTATAAAATCTATATAGAAAGGCTTATGGTGGCTCAATCCAGATGCTCAATCGCTAGAGCGAAGGACTAGTAACTCGGTGATCCGAGTTCATATCCCGGTCTCGGCCGATTGACACAAGCATCGCTGTAATAATTTACATGTGCTTTGTTGACAAACACATCGTAGACAACCGTCGCTGATTAGCATCGGTATTTGGAAGCATAAATAGAGCGACGTTAAATAACATTTAAAAAAATGAAATCTATATATATTTTTTATTAATTATAGTTGAGTAAAAGTTAAAAAAATCGATTTATCCAGTGCTTTTTTTAGGAAGCAAGGGTAAGTTACCTGAGCCAAAGATCCTCGGTCAGACAGTCATCGAACACCCTTTTAAGATAGTCCATTTCGAGAGGTATAGCCGGCGATCTGTTTATGGCTAACCAAAGTATGGCACTCTGTATGGCTTTGAGTACGTCGGATTCTTTAACGCTACACTCACGCAGAAGCGTATACTCCGAGACGTAACCAGATTCGAGGAGGAGTTCCACTATTGGAATCACACTGGTATCATTCAGATCCTGTTCTTTATCGGCAAAAATACAAACGACAAGCGGCACCGGCATCAGCTTTTCACGCGACAACACGGCTTTGGTCAATCGACGCTCGATCGATTTGGGACTTTCATCCGCAGCGGCGATGAATAACAAACCATCCATGCCGGTCAGACAATTTTCGTAAACGAGGCCTTCGAAGTGACGGATGCAGATATTAAGGCACTCGTATGGGCTGGGTTTGTGTTGAATGAAAATCGGTTCTAGGGTATAGTCTTCCGGGCTCAAATATCTATATATTAAAATTATCTGACAAGTGAAAAAATTCAAAAACAATTTCCTTGTAAGAAAAAATAAAGATTTTCTCACTAATTGTTGGCAACCTGTGAACTTATTTTGCATTTTTTCAATTGATTGAAGTTACGTTATTAATAAAATAATATTTTGATAATAAATAATTTAGAAATAATATTACGATCGGGTAAGTTTTTTTTTTTAATTTCACATTTGTTATAACTGTTATTATGTTGTAATTATATCACAACATTTTTAAAATAATTTCGGGAATAAGCATCAGGAATTAATAATAAATCAAATTGTAATTAAATGTTTAAAAACAATTTCGTTCACATGATAAGAAATTAAAAAAGATTGTCACAGAAACGAATATAAGTGTGTATTCTTTTCGACTCACTTGTTAACAATTTTTTTGTGTCTCCAGAGGTTCAGCCTATTCTCCAGCAACGGCCACGAGATCACCATTTTCCAAAAATATTGCTGATTATTCTCGATATCGAGTGAGTTTGCATTTTCTTTGAGGCCAACGTGGACGATGAATTGTACCGGTGTATGCCTGGACTTCTCTACGTCGGTGGGAGATTCAATGACCGAGCTTTGTTTTTTCATCTCGCGGGCATACTTGATAGCAATCTTCTGCTGGGGATTGTACAATTTGCGGGCGCATTCTTCGATGCTCTCGCACTGCAGCCAGACGGGTGTATTGTCGAGGGCTTCTCGGCGATGGTTCCGTCGCTTGGCCGCCTGTTGTTTCCAAATGCGATAGTACTTCATCACGAGGTGATCGTGTAGTCTTCGTTCGACCTCGATGAGCATGTCCTGGATAAAGAGCTGCTCGTCAAGGATAGCCTCGCAGATCTGACGGAATATACCATCGTAGATCTTTTCACTCAGGTTTTCGATCAGTTTGATACGTTCGAACTCCGCTTCGATGATGTCCGCGGACATTTCTTCTATGACACTTTCTTCAATTTTATAGTATTCTTTCAAGCTTTGCTTATTTATCATCTCACGACGCTGCAACTTTTCTTGCTCAACTTTTAAACGCTGCTCGTTCTCTTGTTGCTTCCGAACTAGCTCATCTTTATCCAATAAGCTCTTCTTTTCCAGGACGCTAATCGACTCATCCATACGTCGTTTCGTTGAGAGACGATCAATTTTCTGTGAGCTAATGGGATTGCTAATTTAAAAAAAAAGAAGTAAAGTTATGATAAACGATATTAGTTCAATACATATAATGTTAAAAATTAATACTATTAACTGATTTTGTAAAAACATAAAGTAAAAGTTTAAATGAATTAAAAAATCACATAATTTAACTATATAGGTGGTGGAACTTGGCATGATTACTAGTTATACAATTAATTAATAACACAGTAATTAGATTTATAAATATTAAACATAATTAAGCACTAATTTTTTAAGTTCAGATTCAGTAATACAATCTAATGCAGTAATATGGTTCTTATAACGTGTAAATCTTTTATAGCGTTTCTCTACATAGAACGTACAATGTAATAGGCATAGTTCTTATAAAATATGATTCTTTTATAATGCATTCTCGAAACAAAGTGCAAATATTAAAACATATTGCTCACGTAGAAAAAATTGATATTTGAAAATTCAGTTTTTTAACAAATTACTTTAAGTACAATTTGCCATTTTTGAAATTTAATATAACGCCTTACATACGATAAACGGCAACGAAAAGAAGGTCTAAGTACAATGACGATCAAAAGTGCCAAATATTATAAATTTTATAACTATAATGAATAAAATCAACTAGTCACTTTTTGTCGTTATTTTAATTAAACTTTTTTTTCATTCTTGCTCACTATGCACATATAATATAATTGGTATTAATTGGGATTTTCCTTTATACGCGGTTTGCAAACAAGAAACTAATTCCTTTATAATACAATAAGGAATTAATGTAGTTTTTCTTCTTTTATATTTCTCATTATGCGATTTTTTATAGAACATCTTTTTCAATGACACTTAATTTTTAGTTTCTTATAAATAAATATTATTTTTATAGAATTCGGTAGGAAATTTTACTATACATATAAAAAAAATAATTTGATCTTTATAATAGAATAGAAAACTTTTTTCTATAAATTTGTGTTGTTTCATGCAATAATTTTACTAGATAATATCTCTTTTTAACTATACAAGTAAAAAAACTGCATTATATAAATGAAAGTGTAAAATTAATTGTTTACCTGAGTATTTCAGAATTTCTGTTGGTCTGCGTCAAATCAGGCAGTGGAGCAGTAGGTTGTTTAAAAAGATTTGTTTGACTACTATTACGACCAGAGAATATGCTCTTGTTTACTGTCAAATTGAAAGAAGAATTAACTGGAATTGATGATGGTTTGGTTGGAATTGTGGAAAAAATTGTAGATGGTGGTTTTGCAAATATGGCTGAACTGGAAGAAGTAGCATTAAAGTTTGATTTTACAGTGTTCGAAGTTAAGCTAGTACATGTTGTAGGTAGAATTCTGACTGCTGCAATAGGTGCTTTCGGCACATTTGTATTGGACTTTAATTCTGTGTTTAATACACTGGAAAAATTAAAGCTATTTGACTTATTTATTTCCTTATTTTATACAATTAAAATATTCTATATTTATAATATTAAAATATGCAATAAATAATAAAATATTAATTAGTTAAATTTAAACAAGTTCCAATTTAAGAAATAGAAATTAAATAAAATTATCATACTTAGCCATGGGATTTATCTGTTTATTATTCTCTGCTTTATTTGAAAATTTATCAAGAGTCTTTGAGTTTTTCTTCTCATTTAAAAACTGTGTATCCTCTTCCATAAACTCATAAGGATCCATGAAACTTTGATCCTGAGCATTGATCGATGATGGTAACAGATATCCCTGAGAGTCAAAACTACTGTGTGGCTTGTGATTCTCATAACTTTTATCAGGTAATGTACATCCTGCAATGCACTGGCCAATTGATTGATTATTTGACAGTCTTTTGGAAAGAACAAGATTAAAGGCTCGACCCTGTTCCAAGTTATTACTTGGTTCACGATAATTTTCTTTATTTAACTTTATATACAAGCTCTCCTTGTCACATTTAAGCCCTAAACGAGAACAGAATTCAAATACTTCATCTTCATCCTCAAAACCCAATATGTCAATCAGTTCATAAAGAGGATATTCTGTAGAACCAGATGTTCGGCAATAAGCTTTTACCATTACTGACAAAGCTTTTACTCTTATCTGTAAATTCAATTGCATTAAAATTCTATTTCTCAGAATGGCTATGGTTCATAAAAAATTTAATATTAAAGAAAATAAGGAAACCTAAATTTTTTTTGAAAATTACTATAATTTAAATTTATTTACGTTTTGTAAAGATAAAGCTGAGCATTAAAAAAAAATTTTGTTAAATTTTGTCTTTTTTTGTTTGTCATATACTTCCCTTTCAAATAAATCTGAACTAAAGTATAAATCATAAAATTTAGTACCAATTGATAAATTCTATTGACTAATGTTAAGTAATTTATTACTTTTACTCTTAAAAATAAATTTTCATACATAGCAGTCCTTAGCTCAGGTGGTAAAGACATCGGTTTATTTACAACTATGTAAACACCAAGCTTTTCTTTCTGAGACTGAGGCTGCTCATAGGTCAGAGTGCAATTCTGCATCATGTTGAATTTGTCAGAAGTATTTTACAAACAATGTCTACCAGATTTTTCGATGGCGAAAAGTGAGATCAGTCTGGTATATTGTCCATTAAAATAATTAAATAATTAAATAATAAAATAAATCATTAAATAGTAAAAATTACATTTTTTTATATTAAAAAATAAGTTTATCTACCTGATTAAAATAACGCAATAAAATGCATCCATTTAAATAAGTAGTTGTGCGTACTAACTTAAAAAATCTACAATAGTTATCCATGGCAATAGCTGAGTAAATATCAAGTGCAAACTTTACTTCTGGAGAATGTTGAACAGAAACTGATAATGTACTCAATTCAGATATGAAGCTGCCATTATTTAAATTCAATAAAATAATGTAAGCTCGAAATTCTGGTTCATTTTTACAAATTATAGAATTTTCCCTTAAATCAAGGTACATATACTTTAATGACTGTAAGCATTTGGTTAAATTCTCACTATTTATTTTGGGATCAAATACAGAAGTTTCTTCAGCGCATAGTCTTTCTGAACACAAAATATGAAATCTAGCACATTGTTCAACAAGTTCAACAGTTTCTAAGCAGCATAATTCCTGCTGAGTTATATCTTTACGTATACTTCTCATTCTATCCCACACAAAATGGTACCATTCTGTTAAATTTGTATTCTCATCTTCACATAAATCAACAATTTCATGTAAAATATAACTCATTGTCATTTTCAGTGACTTTAATGGTCTTAAATCATGAGGCATAGGTTCTTCTTGATCAGCAGATGAACGAGAATATTGTTTTATTGTCTTCATGTGGTTAATTTTGTATTCTGTGCTTTCCATTTGCTCATAAGATCCAAGTTGTCTTTGAAATTCTCGCATATACCGTTCTTTTTCAGGACACATATCTGGACATGTACCTTTTGTTACTTTAGCAGTTGCTAAATTTTTCTGTTTTTCTTGTTTTAATCTCATGAGTCTATCACGAGCATCAAGTATCTATAAAAATTAATAGATTTTCTAAAATACCTTATAAATAATAAATTAATTTAGTATATTATTGTTAAAAAAATTAAAGATAATCAAAAGATCTAGTAATATAACAATGTAAATACATATAAAGATAAGGCTTATTTTTTTTTTAAATTGATAATGCATATTTGCATTTTTAGATATTTTAATTAAAAGAATGAAAAGGAGATATAATTTAATTATTGTTATCAACCTTATATTTTTCTTCTGAAGTTAAACCTGACAAACGAATTTGATTTTGCAATTCTTCGATAGTTACACTTGATACTTTAGCAATATTTTGAGAATGTATTTCTGTTTTAGTTACTGCTTTTTCTGTTTTAATTGATGGTTTTGATTCTTTAATTACTGACTTTATTGCTTTCACTGGAAGCTTTAGAACTGGTGGTATAATTCGTTTTGGTATTTCTTTATTAGCAAAAACTTTAGCCCTTTTTACTTTGGCTTTTGCAGCTATTGTTAATGCCTTTAAATTCTGTGAATCTGGCAAATTATACTCCAAGCCCTTCATAGCTTCCAATTCCTCTTTTACTTCATCGTCTAAATTTAAAATACTTGTTATTCTTCCTTTTATAGACTCTTTTTTCTTTGGTTTTGATAATACTCCCAAAGATAACCATTGAGTTGCAAATTTATGTCCTAAAAATGATCCTGCTTCATTAAGTGCTCTTACTGCACCTTTCTTTGTAGAATAATATACTGTAATAACTTTTCTTTTTGGCCTTATAGTGATTTTAAGAACCTCTCCAAATTGTTCAAAATATTCTTTAGCTACAGATTTTATAATGAGAGAATCTGGTACTTCTGAACAAATAATGGCATTAGAAGCTTCAAGTTTGACATTTTGGATCTTTTTGGAATTTTTTTGTAATTGAGTAAATGCAACAGTTTCTTTTATATCTTCAGCAGAAAAAGAATGAGATTGATGAATTTCTTTTTTTTCCAAACTTTTGGTTAAAGTTTTTGATTGATCTTTTGAATATACATTTCCAATAGTTGATGATTTTTCAAATAATAAAGAAGTATCAGTTGGTTGAATCACTTCGTTTTCAATATTAGTAGGTTTTGCAAATATAAAGGAAGCTTCTGACGATTGAGATGATCTACCCCCAAATATATTATCTGACTGAATACCAAAGGTAACCATTTTATCTGGACTAATAATAAGATTTGGTGATGAAAAGATAAATCCACTTGCACCAACATCATTTGTAGAATCTGAATCAATTTGCATATCTCCATCCATAATGATATTTAATAATCTGTCCAAAAATATTTGAACATTTGTTTAAAATAGCAACTTGTTTTATGAATAAATAAATAATAAAATATATATTTGTCATTATTTACTTTAAATGTAGATCTTACATATTTCAAACAATATTTAAAATATTAAAACAATGTTAATGTAAGCTGAAAAAAAATTATTCTACATTTATGTATTTTAATACTTTTTTTTTTAAATAAAATATTACATTTAAAAAGTACTGATTAATTTTTTTTATTATAAAAGTATTTTTATGATTTTTTTAATGATATAATTTTAATATTATAGCGTTTTAAAAATTAAATAAAGAAATTTCGTTATAAAATTGCCAATACTCCAATTTGCATAGTAAATATTATTTTTGATCTAAAATATAATTCAAAATCTTGTAAAGTTAATGAAAAAGTATTAAGACTTTAATACGTTATAGGCATATTCTTACAATTAACTATTTACATTTTTAACTAAGTAAACAACAAGATTAAATTGAAGAAATCGAAGATTATAAGTATATTACACTATAAATATTTTGCTCTTAAGATATCAATAAATTCAGTGACATGATTTTTAAATTATAATATACAAAGTAACCTATTCTAATTGATACTCACATTTCGATTTAATAAAAAAAATATTTACAAAATTAAAATTACATTTCCGAACATTTTTCATAACAGATAGAATAATATAACCTCCATAAATGGAGGTAAAGGCTTAGGCAAAAGTTGGATTTTAATTGGATTGGATATATAATTTGGATAAGGTAAGCAATTCAGCGATAGGATCGGATAAGCAAAAACATCAGGTATACCAATCATAACTGCAGCCCATGTCAAAATTAGGTAAAAATGTTGACAATACTGTATACCTAACCTAATCCTTACCCGAATTTGCGAATAATTACTAATGTTTTAAATTTTTTATAGTATGTCATATTAATTTTTTATTTTTACTTCAATAAATATTTTAATTATTTAAGCTTAGCGTCTATCTTCGCCAAATTAAAATTTCCACAAAAATAAAATAAAATCGAGAATAAAATAGTTTTTTTCGTACTCTGACAGACAAAATAATTTTTGTAAATTAAAATTTACCCCATACCGGAGTTCGATTAAATTATTTTTATTATTTATATTATCATAATGGATATTATGAAATAAAATTCATAAAAATTATGTTTTTTATATTTATAACTTTATAATTATCTTGACATATACAATATTTGTTAGATGTTACTTTTTCATTATAATTTGAAATTAATGTTCAATCAATTTTCTATATAAAGTTTCAGTTTTAATTTCAAATTATAATCCATGGTACGTCCAATAGGATTTACAAAAATTATTTTAAATTAATAAATATTTCTATTGTTCTTACAGTCCAATTAAATAAATTAAAACTAATACATAATAATATCAATATATATTTATATCAATACTAATACATATCAATATATAATTAATTGAAAATTATAATGACAGTCAGACTGTCCTTGTTTAAAATCACTCCCGTAGACTAATCTGAAATAAAAATATATTAGCTGAAAAATTCTTTATCAGTAAAGTGCAATCTGACTTTCCCCACCACCTTTACCCAATTGAAGATTGAATGAGGTTGTCCAAAGTTTCGAACTCGTTACGGCTCCTCATCAGCGAATAAACTGACTAAGAATTATTTTGTCTGATGACAGATCATCGGCTATAATAAGACTAGTAATCTTCTGCCTATGCTTTTATAATTGTTCGTTTCATATAAAAATTTCAAGTTCGGCTGCACTGTATGACGTATACCTGGTAGCAGCAGGTAGCAGCAGGTAGCAGCAAGTAGCAGGGTAGCACTGGTAGTAGTGGTAGTCTGGTAGTACGTCGCCTTCAGCCGAAAGCTGTGCGGTGCAAGCTCATGCCTGCACTTGCTTATACCTAGCCCATACATAGCCTACACAATCAAAATATATATATAGTGGCATAGTGGTATTGATTGCGCATGTCAACTTTTGCACGTGGACAGAAGAAAATATATACACATTGGGCGGTACATTTCATAACCAAAAAGAAAAAGTAAATAAATTTTATAATACATGTTATTTCATTAAAACTACAAGTATTATGAAAACTTTATTATCCAACTTTATAAATAAATTCTATTTTATTGAAATAAATTAAAGATATTGTGAATTTCATCTTTATCATTTAAAAAATGTTTGATAATCAGTTTAAAACTTATTAAGAAACTTATTAATAAACGTATTAATGAAAATATGCAACAATAATTCATATAGAATATTATTTTTTAGCTACAAAATAAAATAATTTAAATTAAAAAGATCATGAAAAATTTAATAGTAGAGACTCAAAAAATAAATACTTTCAAGAATGGTGAATTCCTCCAAATGGAAAACTTCAGTTGCTGTTACAATATTGACAATGATAGATATTATATTGTTGAAAGTGATGATAATAGATTGATTGCTATCGATCCAATAAATAATAAAAGATATTATTATAACAATATAAATTTTAAACGATTAACTGCTAAATGTATTGGGATTGAATACTGCAGTATTACACAAGAACTTTTTATTGCTTCTGATTCTGGAATTGTAATTTGTGTATCAGAATTAGATAACAAATACCTAAAATATGCAGAAATAGCAGAATTTACCAATGGACTATCTTGTATAAAAATAAGTCCAGATCATGAAGTTATAGTACTTTTAACAATAGACAATCATGTTATTACATTAAATTCTAATTTTGATATTTTGAATGAGGTAGATGTTTATTTAACGTTGCTTTTTAATAATATTATATTTTTAAATTATTGTAGAACTATGTAATCACTTAAATTTTAGACAAATTTAACATCAGCAGAATTTGGCGAAAAACAATTTATTACAGTTGGATGGGGAAAGAAAGAGACACAATTTCATGGTTCTGAAGGTAAAGGTGCAGCAAAAGTTAAACCAACAATTACTGGTAAAACTACCACAGACAATGGCTTACCTAAAATAACTTGGAGAGGCGATGGTACATTGTTTGCTATTAGTTATATTGATCAAGATGTCAATGCACGGAGATTTAAAGTATTTAATAGAGAAGGAATTTTACAATATACTAGTGAGTTAGTAGATTGTTTAGAAGGAACTTTATCATGGAAGCCATCTGGTAATCTGATTGCATCTTCAAGAAAGTTACCAAATAAGCATACTGTAGCATTTTTTGAGAAAAATGGACTTTTACATAGAGAATTTATTCTTCCTTTTGGTACGAAAAATATTAAAGTAAGTACTCATCTAAAATATATTTATATTTTGTCCTTTCAAAACAAATAAAAAATATAAATAATTTATTCCAGATTTTAGACTTAATATGGTCAAGAGATTCTGATATCTTATGTATTTGGTACCATGATTTTGATACCAATACTATTATAGTACAGTTATGGTCAGAAAAGAATTATCATTGGTACTTAAAACAAACAATAAAATATCCTAGCAAAAATCCAATTGTATACCTTTACTGGTATCCTTTAATTAATAAAGATTTGTTGATATTATCATCAAAGAATAGTACAATTTATACATTTTCTTGGACTGTTTCTCATAGTTACGGAAAACATGCATCTGATAAAGCCGTTGTTGGTGTAATAGATGGTGATAAAATTCTTCTAACAAATTTTAAAGATCGAATTGTTCCGCCCCCAATGGCTCAGCAAACTTTACAATTTAATGAAGCTATTAATGCTATTTCTTTTGCCCCTAATAATTATGAAGATCTTGATATGAATTCAAATGATTTTTTAGTACTTTTATGCAATAATCAGATTATATATTGTAAAAATATTAATGTATGTTAATATTTATTTAATACAACTAATAAAACGTAGGTTATAAAATTAAAGTTTACAATACATGATAAAATATTTTTGCAGGAATCATGGGAAATTCAATACTTTAAGAAAAAAACGTATAATCTTGATTTACAATTAAAAGATGCTGCAAAGCTTTCTTTTCATTCAATACAACATTTTTTTTGGTATAAGTCACACATTGCTTTATGCTCAATTACCCAAGATACAAAAAGTTCACTGTATGAATTAAATTTATTGGATATTGAAATTTTAGATGAAATACTTATAGAAATCAAGTAAGTATAAAATATGATATAATTAAACGATATTTAACATCAGTCAATTTTTTTTTTTTTATTAGCATTATTAAAGAAGTTTACAATGTATGTTAATATAATGTAAAATAACTTAAATTAAAGTTTTGAATAAATATTTTTGATTATTTAATTTTGAATTTCAAATTTAAAAATAAATTTTAGACATGAAAAATGTAATATTTGTTTATTTATTTATTTATTTAACATATACAGGTAATATGGATTTATAATTAAATTAAAACATAAGTTTTGACAATAGTCATCTATATTAAAATTCTACTTCTAATTAGTCTAATAATAATTAACTGTAAGAATGACATAGTTTTTTACATTTTATTTTGTAAAATTGTAAATTATTTTCTTTAATAGATGAATCAAGTTTATTTCCATCTCTTATAAACCTGCTTATTGAATCATAAAATGAAAAATTATTATTAGAATAGGATTTTGTTATAATTCTAGGCTTTTGTAAACTATACATTATTTCTCTATTTACAAAGAATTTAGAGATCTACTCAGACTTAATAATTTTATTCTCAATTCTAAAAAACAATAATAAATCATGGTATTCATATAATAATTTAATAGTTACAATACGCATCAATAATATACAAACATTATTACAGTTTACTTGGATGAGTGATGCTTAAAACTAATTTATTTACAGAAATGTACAAGAAATGCCAGGTCAAATAGAATACATAGTTCCATCCTCAGATTCAAAAACAGCTTTCATTGTTGTTAATAGTAAACTATACAAATATAATGATCGGGATGGTGTGCAGAAATGTGATTCATTGATTACGAACAATAATTTGACAAGAGCTGCAGTTAAAATTGAATTTGTTCAATTTGATACCAAAGAAGTAATTCTGGCTTTAACACAAAAATATGTTCTGTATGTGGATGGCAAAGAAGTTGCTAATAATATTACTTCCTTATTTGTGCACTCTGAATTTTTGCTTTTAACTACATTGCAACACTCGTTGATATGCTTAAGATTGGACGAGAGTGGTCTAGAGCAGCTATGTACAAAAGATTTGACAATTCAACCATGGGAGAATGAATCGAGCGAAGTAAAACTTGCACAAGGTTTATTATTTTAATTAAATATCTTTTCAATTTTTAATTTTTAATTTTTGCTATTAATAAATATATTCTTTACGTTTTTTTTATAAAATAAATATAACATAAACAGGAAGTGAAACTGTAAATCTTACAGTTGTTATATAGATTACTTTTGATGTAATCAAATTGAAAAAAACAGGCTTATTTTATCTACTTCTCATCTTTTAATCATAAAATTTTTATTTTCATAATATTTAAAAAGAACCACTTTTAATTCAATTTACATTGCTTTCAAATTTAGTAATAAACTTATTCATTAGAAGGGTGATTTTATATAAAAATTGTAGTACAAAATAAGAATTTTTAACTTTTAAATGGTTTTTTCTCATGATTAATATTGAAATAACATAATTTTATTTTATGATTATTAATATTTTTTAATTTAGTATTATATAACTTAATTTATATTTTTAATGAATATAATTTAAAAATAAAAATTGATCAAATAAATAAATTGTATTATTTTTCCAGAAATAAATATTAGACGTGTCGAAAGGGGCTCAACTTTAATAGTGGCTGTACCTAAAGATGCAAAAACAGTTCTACAAATGCCACGTGGAAATTTGGAATGTATTCAACCTAGAGCTTTATCTATTACAATTATCGGTGCATTTATTGATGAACTTAACTATACTAAAGCTTTTGATTTGATGCGTAAGCAGCGAATCGATTTAAATCTATTGTATGATCATGATCCCTCAGCATTTATAAGCAATGCAGAAAAATTTATAAATGATGTAAAAAATTCAAGTTGGTTAAGTTTATTCTTAACAGATCTCAAGAATGAAGATGTTACTAAAACAATATATGCTAGCAGCTACAAACAATATAAGTCTCGTAAGTTGGAGGAAAATGGAATAAAAAAAATCGATCTGGTTTGTGAAACACTTAGAGTTATTATGGAAAAAAATGACAAAGATTTTATACAGGTAATAGTACTTATTTTTATGATAAACTATATATTTCTTTTCAGTGAGCTCTATATATTTTATGCTGACATTTTATAACTTTATTTTATATTCTAATTCATTATACATTAGACTTATTATACTATTGATTGAAGCAGCAATATTAATTTTCTGATGATGAGCAGAAATGATCAGCAGAATTTCACATTTTTTCCAAAGATTAAAATTTTTTACGTATTAAAAAAAAAAATTATAATGTAATATTGACAACTATTTCTTTATATTTTATTCTACAATTTTACGTAATTAAAAAATTATTTATTTACTGGAAAATGGATCAAAAATTGTTATGAGTGAATTGAAAGAATATAAAAATATAAAAATAATGAATTTAAAAAGGCAAAAACTATATACTACAATTATAAATTTTATTTGCATAACATTGAATTTATAGTGTATCATAAAACAATAAGTAGAACACATTAAATATTAAATTATTTAATGCTAGATTGCAAACTAGTATAAATAAAAACCATTTGTTTTCTTTATAAATTAATTAGCCTATCCTCATAAGTTTGGTGAAGAGTAACAAACAACTAGGATTGGAGAAAGCTTTAACTAAAGTTAAAGAGTTAATTGCTGATGATAATGAAAATCAAACTACCTGCTCAGCTGAGGAAGCTCTAAAATACTTAATTTACATGGTAGATGCTAATGTGTTATATGACGTAGCTTTAGGCATGTACGACTTCGAACTAGTCATGTTTATCGCTGAAAGGTCGCAAAAGGATCCAAAAGAATACTTATCCTTTCTCAATGACTTAAACAACCTTGATGAGAATTACAGAAAGTACACGATCGATAGTCATCTGAAACGCTTCGACTCAGCGCTCGAACACATCGCTAAAATACCAGAAAAATCCGAGGAATGTTTGACCTTTATTCAGAATCACAGCCTATTCACGAAAGCTATGAAGATATTCAGTACCAAGAGCAGTGAATATAGAAGAATAGCTGTTGCTTACGCAAAATTTTTGCTAGGCAAAGGAAAATCACGAGAAGCTGGAATTATGTTTGTTAAAGGTGAGAACTTTGAAGAGGCGCTCGAGGCATTTAAACAGGCAAACAACTGGCAGGATGCGATTATTATGGCAATGAGATTGAAATTGAGGTATACACATGAATCCCTTATTTTTATTAATGTTAAATTTTTCGAATTAATTTAATTTAATATGACATTTCATTTTGATTTCAAATAACGTAATTCAAATAACAAGTTCTACAATGAAGAATTTCGTTCTAAATATTTAAAAAATGAATATATTACACTATTTATTCTATCATTATTTACGTAATTATGATACCATTTACGGCTACTATGTAAAAGATTATATACAAAAAATTTTGATGTCAGATTTATTAAAATACAATATTTAACAAATAATTTTTTTAGTGCATCAGATATGAATGATTTATACCGGCATTTAGCAAATCGTCTTCAGGAAAGCAAAAGATACGAAGAAGCTGCAATAATTTTGTCAAAGTACTTAAACCAATTGGAAGACTCGGTAGCCGTGCTATGTGAAGGTCGACATTGGCATCAGGCTTTAATGGAGGCTTACTGTATGAAACGAGAAGATCTAATCGGTATATCATAAAATACTTATATATTAATCATAAATATAATTCTTTTTTATTATTATTATTAATCAATTAACAAAATTTTACGTCTTAATTTATGATATTTAAGAAAAGAAAAATGCTTAAAACTTTATTCGTCAAAATTTCACGGCGAAATTTATTAGATAACTTAATTTTCTTCAGCTTCTAGCCTAGAATAAAAAAGATCTTACCATGTTAAAAACTAAAATGACATAGTATTAAAAATGACATTCAAAATATTAGAGCGGTACTTAAATTTATTTTATGTTAAAAATGTTGTTCTTTTAACTTTTAAAGTAACTACACGTATGCCAAGCACAATTAATTGTAGCCACGCAGGAATGAGTGAATCGCTCATCCTGATAACAAATATTACCGATTTTGCAGAAACTCACGTGAAACCGGGTCTCTTGGAACATGCAGAATTCATGTTGTCTCAGATACGTCAACACAGGCAAGATTTCGAGCGACATAAAGATAGGCTAAAGGTCCTCCGCGACCAGTCCGCAGCCCGCGATCTCGCTCAGAAGATGCAGCAGCTGGAGCTGGACAATGAAGAACCACAGCAGTTGGGCGATCATAGACGAGAGCTGAGTGATCTGCTAAGCGACACCACGAGTATCGCGGGCTCGGTGATATCCAGGAGCTCGCAAGCTTCACGCACTACGTACCGCTCGAGTAAGAATCGCAGGAAGCACCAGCGCAAACTCCAGAGCATCAAGGAAGGTAGCGTTTACGAGGATCTCGCTCTAATTAGAAGCCTGCATCAACTGGCTTGTCAGGCCTATACTCAGAGAGGTGAGGTATTAATAGCATATGCAGCTTTAATCTACAATAATGAAGGAAAGCAAAAACAAATATCCCACGTGGTAATGAAAATTTCAAACGAATATTTCAGAAAAACTTTTTTACGCTATAATTACTCTACAGCCGGATAATTTATAATAATATTTATAATATAATATTTATAATAATTTCCTTTTAATGTTGAATTGTTTTATAATGGCTGAGCCACTAATAAGCATCAAAGATATTGTTTTTATATTTTCTAATCATAATATTAATGAAAAAGTTATCGCTTTATCTTACATTGTATTTCAATACGTAAACGACCGTAATTGATGCGTAGAATATAGGAATAAAATAAACTCTTCGGAGTCTGGGAGTCAGTGGTATTTTGACGTTTAGTCTGGTCGGTATCTTCTCTGCAATAGCTTCTCATGAAGGAAAAAAAAATCTTGCGTTACGACTGCATGGCTTACGAAACTTTTTTAGTAGGCTGCGTGTTTGTTGTAAAACAACAAAAAATTATCAGCAGATGGAATGCGGCCGTGTTTTTCTACATCAGATATTCTTGTAACCAAATGAAAAAAAAATATATATTTACATCACTCCAACATCAAAATCACAACTTTAGCACGATTTTTCGGCTGTCGTAACGTAAAATATCATTCAGCTCTTGGGATAACATAAAATATTATTCATCACTCCAAGCAAGGACGGTATATGCCTTACGAGGAAAATAGTCAACTTCCGATGAAATATAATATATTTGCTCCCAGAGTCAAATTTTATAATTATATCAAACCTAAACAATTAAAAAAAAAACAGTCTGCTGCATTTTTTCGGATTCTAAAAGTTGTCTGTTAAATCAGCTAAAAGTACAGAAATGCGATAAGGCCGCTCGACGCAATGCTTAAATTCGTATTCAATTTAGAAAACATGTTCGTTGCTGGATCTAAAAATTATGTATTGACACAAATTTATATTTTTCGTTGAATATTATTATGTTAAGGAATATACGGTGAACGGCATCAAATGAAGACTTAATGGTTAGCACTCAAAAATTTCGTATCAGAGCAGAGCGGGCGGATACGCACATGGCCTTAAATAATCATTATTATTTAAAAAATCGTTAATGACAATACGTAACAATTGTGTATACATATTTTGGGAAGTAGTTTCAACGGTGATACAGTCTGAACGTTAAAATGTCGCTGGATTCCAGACTATCATGTATATTTTTTAATAACACAATAAAACTTTTGAATAATTTATTTGAGATAATTCGTTTAATTTAGTGCAATTATATTATTTACATCTTTAATACTGTAACTTTATAAAAAGTCTAAAAAACGAATGTATGATGTAATATTTTATTCATATATTCGTTAAACAAACTTTTTCATGTTATACTTCTAACCAGGAAAAATTAGTTCGTATAAAGTAATGAACTAATATTTTTATTTGTAGATGAAGTTCGAGCTATCTCAGAAATGCTTTTATATATAAATAGCGATCATCTGGCCAAAGAACTATATATAGTGATAAGTGCATTTTTGAATGATATAAGTAAAAGCAAATGTGAAATTTGGCCTACAGTATCACAAACAAAAGTAACAGATATCTCTGATTCAAATCCAAATCAACAAATATATAATAATATACCACAAAATCTTATAGGTATATTTCTACTTTACTCATAAATTTATTATATGTATATTTCTTCAATTCAATAATTTATTTATAAAACATTTGCAGAGCCACATCTTCTGCTTGCACCAGAAGAAAAAGAAATGGATTGGAAACTAGATATGTTTGCAGTTTCTTAGAATTGTAAAAGAGTAAATATTAGGATGAAATTTTTATTATAATATTTATTTTTGAGATGAAGATTTCAGTTTGATATTTTTTGTGCCAAAATTTATATTAACTGAACTAGTTAATACTATTTTTATCTATTATGATTAGATAATTTGTTATTTATATAACCCTATTTTATAAGAAATAATTTTTATTTAAGTATAATATAAAAAAATAAAATAATGAAAAATATTGTAAACGCTTACGCTTTTATTTACAAACATAAGATATTTTACATACGACGATTAAACGACTTCTTACACACTTCAATGTGCTCGTTCATTAATTTTAGGAAATTAGAATTAAAACTATACAAAATTCATTTTATTTTAACTAAATTATAAATAAGAAAGAATTTTGCAGTGTAAAATTTTGAAATCACAATTTATTATATTGCGAAAAACACATGTTCCGCAAGAAATATTATATTAAATTAAATCGGTCTCTAATAAACATTAAATTAATTTTTTCGATTTTTATTAAATGATGAACATGCACTTAAAAAAAAATCCTTTATAAAAGTTATTGTGACCGCATGACAAATATTTTTATCAAAATATTTTTTCTTAAACAGAGATTCCATAAATAATAAGTGTATTTAGATAAAAATAATTAATACACTTGAATACAAAAATCTTCGTAATTTCCAGTATATTTTGATTGAAAGATTAGACTATACTAAATAAAATTATTTTTAAATATATTGAAAATGGATAAAAATATTTAAGTATCACGTGAAAATATTTTATCAAGCATTCTAATAGTTAGAAAAGTGACATTCAGCAGTCATTTTCTTACTAATGCAGTGAATATAAATATATTAGCAAAGCAGATTAAAAAATTTAATGACATTAAAATAGCCATAAGTGTTAAAAGAATTTAGTGTTATACAGGCTCAATAAAATTATATTCAGATTAGAAATTGTTCTGTTTTGTCTATGTATACAATTTATCAAAAAATATTATACTAGGCTAAAATGAAATGATAATAAAAAAGATATTAAAAAGATTAAATTATAAAAAGGCATTGTCACACACTTATGGCTGTTAAAAGCTTAGAAGCTTGAATTTAAAATTAATTGATTTTTAAAAATCATATAATTGTTGAAAAATAAAATTTTGACGTAAGAAAACTTTCCCTCTAATTTTTTAAAGCACAATAGGGGGCATCAAAATGGGAGATAAACTATCAAAAAAAATTTCGTTTCTAATGCTGCCAGAATGGCACAAACAGTCACTCGATTGATCATTAT
The DNA here is from genome assembly GCA_018907035.1 of Sycobia sp. Sy_11. Taxonomy (NCBI): domain Eukaryota; kingdom Metazoa; phylum Arthropoda; class Insecta; order Hymenoptera; family Epichrysomallidae; genus Sycobia; species Sycobia sp. Sy_11. The sequence continues at coordinate 1,056,540 of JACCIC010000187.1, forward strand.
GCATTGCAGCTATGTATAGATTTCATTGGACTATCTTACAAAATACATTTATTCATTCATTCCTATGATTAACTAATGCGCTCAAAGTTGGAGACTTTAACTCTGGACGGAGACTAATTTTCATATGCTTAGAATTCGTATATTTTCTTCTTGCAGCTTGATATTTACTCTTCTCCGCGTTTATCATTATTGCAGAAATCTCTTCAACTACAGGTAAAATATCTTTTGCTTTATACGTACTATAATGCATCAAAGTTTTTGTCCAAATGACATCTCCTTCTTGGAGAGAATCATTCCCCAATAAACTACAAAAAAATGTTTAAATTTAATACATCTAATTATATAATTTTATCTATTTAAAATTGATATAATTAATATTACATATTTGGTAATTTAAAAAATTGATATATAATTAGCAATTTAAATTTATTTACAAAAGCAGTAAACAACTTACAGGAAAGAAAGGTAAATTGCAGCAGCTGCTATCAAACTAGGTGGATGATGGCAAACTTCATAATGAACTAAACACTGTTCCAGAAAGTATTTTGACAGTGTATGATGAACTGGCATAGCCTAAATGTAAGCAAAAAGGAAAAAATATTATTTCTTTAATCTTAAATTGATACAGATCTTGTTCTTTTTAAAATAAATTTACCTTCCCAGCTTTACTATATCTTCTAAGAAAATGTAATGGTAGTGGTCGTCCAAATGAGAATTCTAATGTTTTTATTATAAGCATTTCCATTTGTAAAATTTCTGCTTTTGTATATGCATTATCTGTAATGTACACAAAGTCACCAATATCTGGAGAGTACATTTCTTCATACTTACTAGCTATAAACATAGCTGTTACTCCTACCAACTGCAGCCTTTTACGGGTGATTAATCGGAAGTCCTATAAATAATTAATTTATTTATTCATGAAATTACGAAATAATTAAAGCAAATTTAAATAATCATACCTGCAGGAATCGATCAATGATAGCTATTGTCATATACAGTGTTTCTTGCATTAGATGAAACTGTTCATGGACTTCTATTAACCAATCAACAAGCACGCACCTCATTTTTGGGGTAACCTCTTGCCCTTGTAAATAACCCTTTCTTATAGGAAACTGTATTTCTAAATTTCTTAGGTGAGCATAAATATCATTACTATATACAGAAACAAGGATGGGATTTTTTCTATCCTCTTCGTCAATATCTTCGATGGTTATTAAATCCGAAGAAAAGGAATCCGTCTCTTTTTTGGGTGTACGCAAATCTGGGTCTTTCTTATTCACATTATCAGTCTCATTCTTATTTACCTCTGGTAATGGGCGATTATCAACAAGAATATCAGTTTTAACAACTGGTTTATGTGTTTGCCCTTGGATCTTTTGAACAACTTTTTCAGTTTTTTCATTTTTATCATGTTTGATTTGAGAATGTTTTGTTACCAATGGTTTTTTCGCTAAACCTTTTTCCTTAGTTGCTTGGCTCGATTTACCTATTAAGTCATTAGTCCTCTGGATGATAACTTTATTACTTATTTCACCCAGGGCAGCCCTTCTCCCCAAAACTGGTGCAGTAGATTTGAAATTCTTAACATTTTCTTGGTTGACATTCTAAAAGATTTATATAATAAGTTCTTTTTTTTTATAAAAAATATAAATTAAACAACAAAATAAAATAAAAAGAATTTGCTTCCGAAAAGAATGTCACACCGTTTCTTTTCGCTTATAGAATATATTTTATGTATTTGAAACCATTCATATTCAACATGACCGAAAATTGGCGCTAATTAAATCTTGATGACAAGAACTATAATTTTTATAGTCTTTACTAAATACGTATTTCATGTTCTATATACGATTTTATCTAAAGCTGATATTTTTGAAACAAAATAACAAACAAGAAGTATGATTTTATCACGATTTCGATTTCATTGTACCAATGGTATTGATAGATTGCTAAGCCATCAACATTTATCGTAGATAACGATGTCTTTCATTACGTTTTTCTTAAAAAGTCTCGAATATATGGTAAAAAGATATAGAATATCAAAAATATATTTTAGTAAGATCTAGAAATTCTTTAAAAAATTTTAATATACTTTTTTGAATTTTTGATATAAAATAATTGAGCAGTCGCTGACTCAGGCGGTAAAAGCATCCGCCGCGCCGTTTGACTACTATATAGTAAACACCGAAAACCGGACTTTGCTTACCGAGTCGAAAGACTGCTCGAGGGCCCGAATAGTTCAATTATGCCGTCGATCGAATTGTTCGGAGGCATTTTATAAAACAGTATCTGCCTGATTTTTTAGTTAAAATTGAACACGTTAAGTGTATATGTTTTCCAAAAGGACTCTCTAATCCATCATAATAAATAAATAAACAAATATACTCATTACCGATTATTATGTATTTTCATCGTTTTTATCTAGAAGATTTAATTTGTATCGATTTTTCTGCGACGATCGTAGAATATAATTTCAAAGGAGGGTAAAATATATTAGTTCCAAAAAGAAATAAAAATTGGAAATCTTTTCAAACATATATACACTTACAAATTTTCTTAAAATATTGTTATATATATATATATATTAAGACTCGTAATTTTTATCAAAAAATCATAACGCTAAAATATTAATTAAGTTATAAATAATGTAATACTTATTTTTTAATATTTATTATTTATATGAAACTAATACAATTAAATAATTGTAATGGTCAACAATATTTAATAGAATATTTTCTTTCTCTGCTACATGCAAAATTATATTAAAAAGAATATAGAATAAACTGTAGCTAATAAAAATGAAAAAACTACATGAATATATATAAATATAAATATAAATATATATATATATATATATATATATATATATATATATATATATAACAATAAAACGGAAATTATAACTATATATTTCTACAAAGTACTATGTTTTCAATGTCAGAAATTTATTATACAATAAGAATATTCATGAGATTTAGGTTTTGAAAAATATGAATAAATAATAAATTTACAAAACATTTCAATAATTTTTTGAAAGACAACAATATTTTTGTAATTGCATTTGCATTCAAAAGACTTAGTAATAAAATGTTGGTAATATTGGTAAAAATTGATTTAAAAAATGCACGTACAACTATTAGAATCTCGAATAGTAGATGCCTACAACCACAGTAGGGCATATATATGTAAGTAAACCATGTTAATATCGTATATTAGTTTTAATTTTAATTAACAAATTTATGGCGTTGCTAATAACAAACAATCGGACTTTTAAGCAACTTAAAAATCCGGTTATTACGTAAGCTATTATCATGGAAACGATTACTCGCCTCAACGTATACAACGGGTTGCGAAGCGGTAGGTTTTGAAAAAATGTATACAAGAAGCCAACCGTTCACATCAGAATATACCCTAACAAGAAGCCCGACAGATATATAGAAAGAGAGGGAGAGACAGTGAGAGAAAGTGAGAAAGAATTTACACGTACACTCATGAAAATAAGAACAAATTGCCGCTCTAAAATACGTATAGAAAACTGTTTTTTCCCCCTGAGCATCAATAAACGGACTCACAAAATTGTATTATTGACCTTTAAAATCCATTAAAAGCATAGGCCATACAATTCATCGCTAACGCGGCTTTTAAGACCACAAGGCATTTAAACATCTCGTGATTTCCAACGGCCGAGAGCTGCGCCGACCCTCACTCATCCCTTCTTTTACTTCATACAGGCTTCAATCATATATATGTATCACCGATGTCGTTAACGGTCGCGCGTTCAGAAATTGACGATAGAAATCGAATATAATTTCATAAGAAAATAAGGGAGCACTCACCACATTATTTAATGCTCGACTTCTTAACGCCATCGTCGGAAGCTTGATCGTTTGTTACTTTAAAAGAAAATCTTTCACTCACAATAAACGAAACTTCTTCCTCTTCTCTAACGCAAAGACTCGCGCGCTCTGCTGCCGCCTCTTGCTGAGCTGAGTCGCCAACTCTCCAAAACCAAAGTCCGATCACCAAACTCTAACCGTCAATTCAATAAGTATTTTCTGTCTCGCTTACTTTATGTTAGGAGTAAGGTAAAAGGAGGGAGAAAAAGAGCGGCTGCAGACATTGGGCATAACATGGACATAACACTGCGCCACCCTTTTTAAGGATGTATAGGTATTTAACCTAACTATATTACGAGTATATGAGCTTTTAAAATAGGCTGGAAGTTCGCCCTCTTTTGCCAGCCAATAAATGAACAGGGGGGATAAAGAAATGATATGATTGGCTGAACTGAAGCCGAAGGGAGCCGAAGTTGGCCGAGACCAGACATTTTTCACAACCAAATAGGACCAAATACTGAAGGCATTTAACGGATATTTTTTTGAATAGCCATACATCTGATCTGATTACGTTCATGTCATATATTGCATTGTATTGATGCGATGCACTGCTGTTCATGTTTCAGCCTTTTAAACTATAGAGGGTTTTTAAACCTGTCCAATTAGGAATTTTGGTTGTTTTTATATGGATGTTACTTTATTTGTTGATCTTACAATTATATATTGGTCGTTGTACTGTTCATTTCTTATTATTATTGCATAGAGTATTCGTAATATTTCGAGTAATTAAAGGCAGATTAAAAAATGAATGTAAAGAAATTTATAAAGCAAGTAAAATTTTTTAATAAATACTGAATTAAAAAGTAAATAATAATTATAATGTTTAATATGTTAGTATTGAATAATGTAATAATTATTTTTATTTTACACGTACGAATCTATATTTTGATGACTATAAAAAAGTAACTAAATGTGGAATAATTCGTTCGGAGTATAATTGCTGAACAAATATTAACAAGATGTGTCATTTTTTAGCAAAAAAAAAACGTGGTTGAATTTTTGTGTTTTTTTTTTTATAATATGGTTCTTCATTCTTTTAAATGGGTGAATAAATTTTGACCTCATACAATTATATGGTATTATTAATTGTAATTTAAAAATATTAAAATAAAGTTAGATAAGTATTAATTTTTTTTTCTTCTATTTTTAGTGCGATATTTTCCTTTTATTGATCGGTTACGATGATGCGAGCAGAGCGACCAGCATATGCAACGGGAGGCCGGTATAAACATCAATATACTCATGGAGATTTATAATCTGTTAATAAAATAAAAAAGATATAAGATATATAGATGATAACTATCGAGATATAAATTAAAATCAATTCTAATAATATTAAAAATTTTCGTCATAAATTTACAATTATAGTTTAGATTTAGAATCACGTGACATTTCTATGAGAATGTATACTTTTGTTTTGTTATTTATATAAGTACTATATTATCAAGAAAAAATAGTATTTAGCTGGCACTCCTGACTGCTTGTAGGTTGTAGCAGCAGGTAGCAGCTGGTAACAGCTGGTATCAGACTGGTATAGCCGGCCTGGTCTGGTATTAGTTTTTTGACATTTTTTAACGTACTGTACCCAAGTATCTAGTACTATCGTACTATTTGACTATATATTATTTTTGTAAATTCATATTACAATAAACCAGCTGATAAATTGCATATTATATTCGTGTTGTATGAATAAGTCATAATCGCAATTAAACAACTTTTAAATAGCCGAACCTATATGTCACATTCATATCAGACCCGATCAAACCACTTGATTTTTGAGGTTAAACTCATATTTTTTTATTTGTAAACAGATTTGTATCAACATATTGTTCTGATAGTGTTTCCATCAATATGCTCTTTTAGTGCTAGAAACTGGAAACTGATGGTGACAGATAGCGACAGATGCTGAAGTTGAACTGGTTGAACATGCGCTTAACCTGACTGAACTGAACTAGAACTGTTGATCTTTGACTCTTTGCTAGTCGTATATATACATGTTTCTGTCAGCTTGTGTTATGTTCTGATCTTTTCTTCTGATTATCTTCTGATGTTTACCAGATAATCTGATTGAGACACGAGTTCAAAAAATTGACTCAATTAGAAATTTGAGCAGTAGAAACAAATAGAAAGATGATCATGAAAAATCAATAGTTTTGTAAAAAGATTAATTTTTTAACTGTATAAAATGTCAATTAATATTGACATTAAGTTAAAACGCGCTAGTAAAATTTATCACGAAGGTGTAAGTTATCTGTAATTGTAATTATTAATCATAATAATTTATAGGTTAAGATATTCTTCTGATTCATGTAAAGCAGTTTTTAAATAAATTTTACATATCCAAATTACAGAAATACTTTTACAGCTAATTAGTTCTTCAAAAACATTTTATTATAATCTTTAAATCTAATAATGTACAATTTTGTTTTAATAATTTAAATGTAATGTTTACTCTTTAACTTTAAAATTATAAATAAGACATTTTAGAATATTAAATTTACTTTTATATATAATATGTGTAATAAAAAGTAGAGTTATAAAAACACTTTATTATCTGTTTTTGTGCTATTTTCACATTATTGAAGAAAACATTAATTTGCTGTCTTTATAAATTTATACATAATATATAAAAACATAATATAATATTTCAATAGAAGAATTGATTTAATACTATTGATTGAACAATATAAAAAATTTAATGATGTTATGTAATATTTATCTATTACTAACTTAATTTTCAACTTTTCAAAATAGGAAATTATTAGTGGTTTAATTTTATTACAATCAAATTCTGATGTGAAACATGATGGAATATTTTTAACAATGGAAGGTGTAGTAAATTTGCAGCCAAGTTCTAAAACTGTAGGAATATTTGAAGCATTTTATAATTCTGCCAAGGTTTGTAAATTTCTTTCTGACAACTTTAATTTATAATCTAACTATTTACATATTTCACTTTTAGCCTATACAGTTAGTGCAATATACAGTAGAAGTTGCTCCAGTGGGCAAAATTCCAAGTGGTAAAACTGAAATACCTTTTGAATTACCACTGAAACCTAGAGGTACAAAAACCCTTTATGAAACATATCATGGTGTTTTTGTAAATATACAATACATGATTCGTTGTGATATTAAGCGAAGTTTCTTAGCAAAAGATGTCAGTAAATCAGTTGAGTTTATAGTAGAAGACAGAATCGTTAAGAAATCTATAAAGGAAGAGAATAAATCTATAGACTTTAAAATAAAACCAGAGTCACTTCATAATACTAAAGATAAAACAAATGTTCCAAGATTTTGTATTTCTGGAAAATTAGATTCAGTTTCTTGCAGACTATTAGAGCCCTTGACAGGGGAAGTAGTCATTGAAAATTGTGAAGCTACAATTAAATCTATTGAACTGCAATTGGTTCGAGTAGAAACATGTGGCTGTGCTGAAGGATATTCAAGAGATGGTAATAATATATTGTTTGTAGTTTTTATAAATTCAAATGTTTGTTCTTTTAATTGTTATATATTTTAATTTCTCACTGTATTAATTTAATTTTAATTTAAGCAACTGAAATTCAAAATATTCAAATTGGAGAAGGAAATGTATGCTCAGGACTTGCTATTCCTATTTACATGATTTTTCCCCGTCTTTTTACATGCCCTACATTAAGTACCAGTAATTTTAAAGTTGGTAAGAATTTGTAATATTTTCATTTAACTACTACTATTTTTAATAATTAAATTTTTGTTTTAGAATTTGAAGTTAATTTAATTGTTGTATTTGAAGATGATTATCTTGTATCAGAAAACTTTCCAATTATTCTCACAAGGCACTAAATCTATTAAATTATGTAGTCCACTGTACAGTGTTTATTATACATAGCTCATATTTTATTGTACATATATTATATTTTGATAAATTAATTTCATTTTTTGTCTTGGAAAAACTTTAAAATTTATTTCCTAGGGAAATCATAAGACTGAGTAAAAGTACCCAGTGTATTAAAAGAAGACGTAGAAATTTGTATAACAAACAATTCATTTAAATTGTTATGCAATACGAAAAATATAACTATTTATTGTATCAGTCTAATCCAAATTTTTTAATAAGCAATTCAAAATATCTTTCAACATTCCTATTGCGGGACAAACCAACAGATGCAAGCAAGACGACATATCCAAGCATAAATGTTAATAATTTATGTTGTTTTAGCCATCCCAAAACTCCAGCATTATCTAAAGACCTAAAATATTAAACAATAATAATTTTTACTATATTCTAAAATTACTATAAATAATTTTATTGAAAATTTTATAAATTACCTTACACAGCCAAATTCTTGGCTGTAAACTAAAAGATATCGAATTCTGACTAAATCATTGTTTAATACTAGACAATATTTATTTGGTACTTTTCCACCAACTGATTCTGGTGCTATATTCCTGGCACTATCATCTAAAATTTAATTTATTATAAATCTTTTTGGGAAAAGGTTGAAAAATTTAATTTTTAAATGTTTAAAATATTTCATATTTAAACAGATTTCACATTTTAGTTAAAAAAAAAACATTACAAATAAAGGTCTTAAGAAACTAAAAAATCTTATAATTTTTCTAATAACAGCTTAAATTATTAAATATCAAAATATCTATAAAAATTTTTTTGGAAATAGTACACAATACTATTTTAATAAATAAGTATGATTTATAAAGACAAAAACTGAAAAAAATATAAGATACATATTTTAATACAAATAAATTTTTGTTGATTTAAAAAAATAAGTAGTAAATGAAAATTAATCCTCGTTATATAACGTACTTGTATCACCTATTTTAACATCTGTATGATTAATAACTTCGCACAATGCCACACAACTCATATCACTTCCTAGTATGCTTCCACCCCATCCATAACCTACAGGACTGTAGGATAAACTTACTCCTAATTCACTCGACAGATAAATTCCTTTTCCAAATAGGGATTTCTATAAACATATACAAATGAAATACCCTAATTTGTTTTAAAATAATTAATTATAGATTATTTTCTAACTAATACAACTTATATAAATTATATTGATTGCCTTTAAAAAAAATTTGTTTTCTAAATTTAGTATAAAATATAATTTGATTATACTTTGCACATGTGTTGTTGTAAGCCGTAGTGTATTATGGAATGAAAATTGTCTAATCGACTGCCATGATAAGCATAGAATGTGGAATGCCCTTTAGCAAGTTCTTTCCACTTTTCTTCAAATGCAAACTGTTTGTTACTTGCTATTTGGAATATTAAATTAGGAGCTGCACAAGCCATTTGAGAATTTACCCTTTTTAATACAGATTCATACTGAAATTACAAGCATTCGTTTTAAAGGAATTATGGAATAATTATATTATAAAAGTATAAAAAAAAAATAAAAATACTTACACAATCTTTTTTAATGCTTTTAATGTGCACGCCTCTCAACTTCACCAGAGCCCAAAACAACAATTCTATGGTACTCTCCCAGCTCATGTAAATATTTGGTTCTTTTAATTCTTGAACTACTATTGCTAATGGTGGAACTAATTCTACTGCTTTCCTCTTAAAATGTAGAAAAAAAGGTAATAAGAAACATAAGTTTTAACGAGCATATTATACTTACCAAAGCTTCAATATCTTTAGTTTCATTTTTAATGTACATTGGTGGAAATGGCCTAAGGCAAGTATCATAACGGTATGTGTGACAGGCAGCTACAAATAGAGACCATTTTAAATCTGCAGCTTTTAAATCTTTTTCTAAAATATATTTTAGAGCCAAAACTTTCCTTTGTGAATCATCCTTATTATTAATAAGTGCATCAACAGTAGCTGAACCTGAACACAAAACCTCAAATTCTGGTTGATTTGTTGAGTTAGAATTTTCCTTAATATCTAAGCATTCTTCAAACTTTGAAGGATTTTTATCCATACAATCCATGGTGTTAAATGTTTTTCAAATCAATGCACGTTTTTGGATGTCTAGGCGAGCAATGGTTTTTCTTAATTAGAGCAATAACTGATAGTGAATGTTTACTTTACGTAATGTAACGCATTATAATTTGATTGGCTGAGCTGAATATAGCGATACTTACAATCAGACTACAATGAATTTATAATTAAATTAATAACATTATTTATTGAAAAAAATAAAAAATAAATAAAATAAATCCGGCAGTTCTTCGGGACATAAAATCAATTCGAGCTGTCCGTTTTACGCCGTCTTTTGTTGTGTTTGTGCATCTGTCAGATGTGGACACGTAGTTTTGCCATACTAACAAAGTAACAACAGATGTAATAGCAGGCAAGATTAAGTAAAAGTACTATCGTGCTATTCTATAATAGAACCAATCACATCGTTATTAGATTATATATGTTCTTTCCTATGAGCACTTCGAAGCCAAAAGGAGACTATAGAGGGAAAACTGACGTCAGCTTACAAGTTTCAATATGGTTTGAATTTCAATATAATTCGCATAATTGCAAATGTAAATCACTATTACGAGTGTAATTCGACGCCATGTTATTAATTACGTCAATTTTTGTTTAAGCAAAGATATTAAATAATTGATTGTTCACATAGAATGCGATACAGATAATAAAAGCATGAAAAAATTAAATTACTTATGAAATTATTTTAAATGTTTTAAAGGGGATAATTTCTACTGCAATAGAACATTCATGATCCCGAATGATCCGAAAAGACAGATCTGTCTTAATAAAACCTATAAAAATTATTTTATCAATTGTACTTGTAAATATATAGTTTATATCGAACAAAATTAAATGTTGATAGAAGTTCGCTTAAAAAGTTTTGTATTTTTTTTTACTATTTTTAGCAAATTAATTTATACTCATTTTGATGAATCTACTCTATTAATATTAATTAACATCAATAATAATGGTGATAATCTATATCATTATAAATAAAAATGTTTTAAATATATATATATATATATATATATATATATATATATATATATATATATAACAATATATACAGTAATATATATAGACTGCGATTCTGTTTGTAAATTATATTTATATTAAAATAATAGTATTAATAAATATTGGCATACGGATTAAAAATATTAATGTTTTGAGAATTGTTAGTGATGCTTGTCGATATAATAAATTTTTATAACAAATCAGTTGGCATAACTAGATTTTAAAAGCTAAGAAAGTGGTCTTGAATAGAAAGAATGGGAAATTCTTTATTTGGGAAAAAATTAATTTAAAAAAAGTTTATTGTACTTCATTTGTGTTTTATATATGACTTTCAATAATCCAAATTGTTTTAAATATTACAGTCTATTTAATTTTGAATTACTCATTATCAGTAAAAAGAATTAAAGGAAGCAAAAAAAAAGTTAAAATTTGTCACTAATTTTTGAAAAGATCTTTTGGAAAAAATTAAACCGGGTTTTTCAAAAGAACTTTTTGAAGTTTATCATTTTCATCAGATTTTAATATAGCTTTCGTTATTTTAGTACTAACTTTTTTGATACGTTGAGTATTATGGTTTTTTAATTTTCACATAATGTTAACCGTTTACATTTTTCATTATAATAGTTTAATTATATATTTTAAGCTTGTTTCTATTCTTTGAGTAAATTTAGTAAATCTACATCACATAAATTAGAATTTTCTGCTTGACTAATTTTAGATAAAATCCAAAAAGCGTCGTAAATTTTTAAGAACAATTTATAAACAATTCTTTTTAAATTAATCTTTTTCGTAATAAATTAAACCTAGTTTTGTGTGATGACTAAAAGATTGAATTAATGCAGTAATTGAAAAAGAATGAAGTCAGCTTCGAATCAGAGGACAATGGCTTCTTGGGCTGCGCTTCGGAGAAATTGGAGCATTATTAAGAAAAGTGAACAAGAAAACTGAAAAACTATTTTGAGATCAACAGATGAATATTGAGAATTTGAATAAGACTGTCACATGTTGAATTAAAACTATTGTGTAATAATATTTGGTTTGGTTTTAAAAGTCTGTGGAAATGAGACAATGCATTAGAAGAGACGTTATAATACATATATAATTGTATTTGATCAAATTAAGTTGATGTACAGAGAGAAATATGTATACCAAATCGATAAAGTTTGTAATTTTTCTTCTGAGATGATGTATTGTTTTATTTTCTCATATTTTTAAACAATGAAATTGCTACTAATAATTTATCTGTCATTTTCTCGAGAATGCATCGTCAAAATTTATATTTGCGGCTTCCACGTCGGTGGTGAATGTGTATAACTTGCGCCTCCTTTTAACCAATCGGATAATAACATAATTAATTACAAACTTTAAAATAAAATATGGAATTTGAATACATATAGTAGTAAGATGACTAAATACAATGTGATCTTTAGTTAGTAATATGTAACCAATCTTTTTATTCAACAATGGCTCAATATTTTGTTTTCAATTTTTTTGGAAATTTACGACGACAGAAACGAGGACAGTTTGCTAAAGGATACTGGAACATATAGTGCAAAAAAGGCTGAAAAGCAGAATAATGTTTATATAAATATAAGCTATATTATGTCTTAACTCGAATTGTCCCATTTCTTTTTAACCAGCCGCATCATATACAGTTGCATTATAACGAAATTTATTTGCACATTAAATATAATTTTTCTTTATAAAACTTAATTCGAATAACTTTCTTTTATTGTAGAAAAAGTAAATTATTTGAATTTTGAAATAATTTGAGATAGAAAAATTATACAGTTGTTCCATTATTTCAAAACATGATTTAATGAATAGATGTTTGTGCAGGACAAACGTGAGCTCTACATAGAACAGATCTTGTAATATATTATTTAAATGTACTATTCTAGCTTGAATTCCTTTGATTCTATACCAGATCTATACCTGTCATATACGCTGTATTATCGTATGATTGTTCAGTTGTGATATTTTTAATTTTATTATGTCTAATGTTAATTTACTTTCAATCTTATTCGAAAATCTCTCTCTAATTTTTATGAGTCATAATAAAATTTATGGATTTTTTTTCATTGATGTATTTATTTTTAATATAGGATGAATGTTAACTAGCTCAAAATTTTTATCATCTCCTGATGAGAACTGTAAAGTTTGTTATTAATAATAAAATAGAAAAATATTTGGCTTTCAAGATCATTCCAAATTATATTTTGTCTAATTCCAGCAAATATATTACATTGATTAAATTATTTTGTATTTTAGATAAAAAATAATTTACTTGGAGTCAAGCAAACAATAACTGTAATTAAAAGAAGAAAATATTGCGAACGTTAGTGACGTGTTTAAGTTATGGTTAGAAATAAAGTAAAAAATACTGAATTCAATCAAATTTAAACACAAAATGTGTTAAATTTAGATCTGCAAAAGAAGCATTATGAAACAAACTTTAAATAATTCAAACAGTAATGAATTAACAGAAATTACACTTTTTTTTATATAAAACACAACTTTTTTTAAGTTATAGCACTCCCAGAACATTATATATTTTAATCTTAATATTTTAGCTGGCTGAATCTCTATCAACTATATAGATGGCAAGGAATTAAAAGAAAAGCAATATTGCATTTTTCTTCATTATTTCATCAATGTTCGTTTTCTTAATTTTTATTTTAATTGTGTACCTGAAACTTTTTTGATGAGATTTAAAGTATTATTAAAATATGTTAAATATTAAAACCAATGCAGATGTCTAAGATGTTAAATCAAATGACATATGGTTGCAGGTTATTTTCAATCTCTGAAGATAACATAATAGATAAACGAAAATAATTGATTCGAGATTCTTATCTAATACTTTCTCTATTAAAGTTATGGCGAATATTTATTAGTTCTGAAAGAATTCTTTTTCTAACAGTTTTGCTTGCTATTGCTCGGTTTATATACAACAATATTCCTACTAATTAAATTGTTGAAAAAAACACTTCTATTTGTTGTATTTGATTAATTACTGTAATTATTGAGCCTCCTTAGCTCTAGTTTCAATAAATACTGATCAGTATTGATTATTATTTCTAACGTAATTATTCGATTTTTCATGTTCATTTTCAAGCTCGCTTTTATTATGCAAATGATGGAGGAGCTCAATCGAACCTGACTATTTTACCAGCAATTAATCAGCCATCATGAATTATAGACATATAATTTGATGATTTTAAAATTATTGATTACGTATATTTTATAATAGCATTATAAATTTATTATAAACTTAAATTAAAGTTTTGCGCGTGTGTTATTTAGAATTAATTTATTTAAAAATAGCTTTTATTTTTATCAGTTTTGTTTACAAAGATAGAAGCATAGACTTACGATAAATATTTTCCCAAATTTTGATATAGCAATATTTAGACTGGTTACAATAACGATATATATAGCTCATTGTAAATCTGAAAGATAATTTTTAGTATATTAAAACGTATAAAAATCATTTACAGATCTACAATGCTTAATGATTACATAAAACATCTTTTAATATTAAGAACATAATGCATACTAATCAGGATATAATATACAAGTTTTCAAAATCCACCAATTAATAAATATTTCGAAAAGATGAAAATATTTTACATTTTGGCTAATTCTGATCATCAACTACCAAATAATTTTATGGGTCTTACAGTCATATTAAATAAAATATTTATTTAATTATTTATTCATAAGTAATTTATTTAATACGACTGTAAGATTGATAATAGTACATTTCTCACCGGGTACGGAAAGGCTTTATTTACGAAACGAGAGGCTTGCGGCCCGAGGCGAAGTCGAGGATTGTAACGAGGTTCGTAAAAAAGCCCTTTCAATTTAGGTAAGGACTATATTTTTCCATATGAGAACGGGAATCAAACGGCGAAGGTTCGATTTGTAGGTTAGAATGAGGAAAAAATATTTGATTAATTATTTTATAACATTTTTTCATAAAACTTATTATTTTCTGGTAAATAAGTACCGACATTCGACTTAAACCAGACAATTTTGTAAGAACATTTCGAAGTGACCATTATTATTGTGAACAACATTTGAAAATTGTCATTCTTTATTTGATACCTAAATAACCTGTATTTATATAAGATCAGATTATAAAAAGTGCGTACACTCAAAAATCAGTCTAAAATCTGAAAAAGTACTTTCAAAACCAATAATATTGATATATTATTTTTATTTCTAAAATCTGGAACCAAATTAGAAACAGACCATTTGGTCATGAAGGAGTTAATGAAAGTTTTGATATTGTATAAGTTTTAACGTCAATGTATAAAATTTTCATTCACACTTAACTTTTACGTTATCAGTAAAAATGATGAAAATTAATCAATACACTATTTATTTAAAA
Source organism: Sycobia sp. Sy_11 (assembly GCA_018907035.1). Classification (NCBI taxonomy): domain Eukaryota; kingdom Metazoa; phylum Arthropoda; class Insecta; order Hymenoptera; family Epichrysomallidae; genus Sycobia; species Sycobia sp. Sy_11. Next base: position 1,071,790 of record JACCIC010000187.1, read on the forward strand.
ATATAATTTTTTACTTTTTCCAAAAGTAATAAATCTGATCACCGGTTACCCTCTTGTAAAAGTTTATATATTAAACTGTTATTAATCAAAAGGCTAGTTGTAAAAATTTTTGACGATTAATAGAGACTTAAATAATAAGCGACGTTAGATAGAAAATTTTAAAGACTTTAAAACTGCAACTATATGTCATCAAGAATCACGCCTATGACATGGTATTAACGATATAGAATTGTAGGAGGTATGCATAAATTTTTGTATTATTAATATATAGATCGTTAGAATGTCGGATTAGTTTAAGAACGTTATGACCTAATATATATGCTATATATATATTCTATAATTAAAGTATTTATTTAATATAAATAATTATTGTTATTAATTTATAATATATTAATATAGGATTCAATGTGTGCTTTAAATCCAATGTGTCTAGTTTTAAATGTTGGATTTGCATTATTTTATCTCCAAAATGGTACTGATATATTAATCTTAAATTTTTGTTCATAAGCTTTGAAAGAATATACTAAATATATACAGTCTACACTTTATACATACTATCATAAAATTAAAATTAGCGTTTATTAAAAATAATATATAACAGCAAGAAAAATCGATTGTCTATAATCGATATATTAATTTCTTAATTTTATACACCAATTTATACCTAACTATCCATCTGTATTCTTACAGGAGTGAAAAAGAGATAAATATGCTTATCAATAACTTCGGGATTTGATTGTTACACTAATTTCATCTGTACAAGAAAATGTCACAACACGCAAAAGCAGCTTTACATTTCTTTTTCAAATCGTTCTAGGAGTAGATTAAAGTAAAACCCATAAGTATACCTGAATAAACTATTAACAACTTGATAACCTATAGTTACGTATTAACATATATATATCCATTAAGAATAAAAACAGCCCATACTAACAACTTCTTTAAATATGAAGGTATCGATGAATCCACAAAAATACCTTAAATCGGCGGTTAACGGCGAATTAGGGTAAAATATAAAAATTTATAGTTAGGCATTCTCGTAAGCGATCTTTAGCTAATGGAATCGAATTCATAGCTTTTGAAGAAATCAAGTTTATCGATGTGAATGTAAAAATCTATTATTGTGTCCTTTTCATTACACAGGAGTTTGATTGGCGTTAATCCATAAAAGGGATTTATAGCAATTTTCATAAGTGACCATTGAAAATAAAAATTTAAATTATAACATTTGATAACCTGTAGTTATTTAACAAAATGAAAAAAATACATTTTATCTATGTTCATCTGTTAGGACATGGATTGACAAACTCCAGAAAAAGGTTTGTACGGATTTTCATAAGTAGTCATTGAAAAACAAAATCGAATTCGTGACTTTTTAAAATTCGTGTAGATATATAAAATATATAAATACATTTTACAAAAATACATAAAAACATTTTGATTCATTTTTTACCCATTTAGGGGAGGTTAAGGTTGGCATCAACAAATGGCTTTTACAGATTTACGTATAGAGAGTCATTATCAGCAACAAAAGAATTGATAACTTTTTAAAATTTGTAATTATCGATAAAATTGTTCAAATAGATAAAAAGATTTTATTCCTTTTGCACCCTGTCAGTACTGTATTGGGATGAAATCAGCAAAATGGTTTATAGGGATTTTCATTAGTTACCTTTGTAGGTTGTAGTCTTCAACGAGGTTGATTACGATAAAATCCTTTCTGATAACTGTCCCTACAAGCAAGAAAGTATATACCATGAAAAATCCAAGCCTATTAAGTTAGTCAGTCGTAGTTTGGTCCCTGATGAGGAGCTGTAGCGAGCTCGAAACGTTGGACAACAGCAGCAGAAACTTCAATTAAGTAAAGGTGATGGGAACAGTAAGATTGTACTTTACTAATAAAAAAATTTTTATTTCAGATTAGTCTACAAGGACATTCTGACTGTCATTATAATTGTCAATTAATTATATTTTGATATCTATTAATATTAATACAAATATATATTAATATAATTATATATTATTTTTAATTTAATTGGACTGTAAGACCAATAGTAATTAACCAACAGTAAGACCAACTGTAACACACACACACACACACACACACACACACACACAAATTAAATTAACAATTCAATCTCTATAAACAATAATATACAAGATAACTCTCGCTGATATTTCTTTTTCTGTATGTAAATATAAATTAGGCCTTTGCCCATTTTAATTCCTTAAAATCAAAATTCGTAGATCATGATAAAAAAGTACTCTCTAAATTTAAAGTTGCTTAAAGCTTTTATTTTCTATTGTTAGATTATTTTAGCCTTCTATAAATAATAAAGCAAAAAATACTTGAAACTAAATATTGGAGAGTATCGTAAAAGGATGTAAACATATGTGTCCACTGGGTCTTATTACGATCTGCGTCTTTGCTGCCCTGCGCGGCAAATGCTTTATGAGTTTATTGCCTAGATGCCTGATGTGTTTTTATAGGTTTAAGTTTCTCACAAAGGCTTGCAGAGTTTTCAATTTCGAGTACTGCAGTTAGTTTTGCGTTGTCCTTTCGTTTGAACAGACGTCTTTTCCTTCCTCGTTTGAAATAATGTTCATGTTAAAAGATTATTTCGTGTATCTTTATTTTAACATTCCATCTACTATATCTATATTGATTATGCATTAGTCAGTCCAGTTATCAGTACACCTATCTATACATAAAGAAGAATGTATCTTCTTGATTTAGGTGCTTTTTTTACCTAGAAGAACACGTTTGTCAATATTAAGCATATCTTAATATGCTACTCTACAATACTAAAAACCAGCAAGGACTTGTTAGGTTTTTGTAACCATACGGAAAAATGCTGCTCCTTTATATTTTTGTAGTGTATACATTTTATTTTTTGATCTAGTTGTCCATTTTTTTTTTCATATTAAAACGACTAATTTTGATATGAAGTATCTTAATAGACATGGACCGTGATAGAAAGAAATTGTACATATAACCAACATTTCAAAAAGTAATTAAAAGAAACAGAATATTAATACGATATAAATATCGTGACTAGATAAATGAAACAATGCTCCAACTACTTGCGTAATCCGCAAGTCTTCAGACAGTTTCGCGGAGGCTCAAAAAAAAAATGATATCTCAAAAGTATATGACATAAAAAAAAATAAACCTGTATAGATATAACTACGAAAATATATCCGCATTATATACATAGAGCCTGAGAAAAACAGACTGCAGTCACGCGAAAGCTCAGGCGGGGTCTTTAGGCGCAGCTCGATTGGTAGCACTGCGATTCAATGTCATGCCTCAAGGTAAACTATCAATGACGTCAGCGCACGTCACATTAACAAGTGGGAGTGGAAATGGTTCCATGGGGTAGGGGAACTGGAGGGAGGGGGGCGAGCAAGCACTGACAGGCGCAACACGCAGGCGTAAATACACATACACACACACACGCGCGCGCGCACACACACACGCACACGCACACAGTAGCAGCACTCACGATAGAAGCTCCCCGCGCTCTCGTCGACGGCGACGCTGGCGGCGGCGTGAAGAGAGTGCGCTTTGGGGGCCTCCTCTTTCTCGATCTCGGACATATATATATATATATATATATATATATATATATATATATATATATATTTATTGTATGCTTAATGCGTGTGCGCGCTCGTCGTCGACGACGACGGGTCCGTCTGGCGGCCACTCGCTTTTTTCCTTCGATTTTTCAAAAGCACGCGGACTGCGGAGCAGCGCGCATGTAGTATATAATATATATAGGAGTTCTCCTGGGTCGTGTCTCCGATAGCTCGCGGGTTAGCTGCATCAGCGCGCCGCGGCGGGATCAGAGAGCTGCACAGCCGAGAGACGAGAAAAAGAGAGAGGGTGGGAGGGAACGAAAAGTGAGCGATATATATATATATATATATATATACATGCCTGCATACGTAAGATATTTACACGCACATTGCCGCGGGTGTGAAGAAGACGACGCATATAGACAAGTGTGGAAAATATAATATATATATATATGCTATAGTGCAATTTTTGCTCCTCCTTCTCCTACTTCTCCTCATTATTATTACGCTACTCGATCCCCTATCAGCGAAAGGGACAGTGCACGCAAATTGTCAAGAAAAGAGCGGGCAGCGCAATTTATTACGAAGCAGTATGATCTTATAATAATTAATAAAAAGTTTATTATTCAAATATATTTAATGTACTATTTATAATATATATATATATATATATATATATATATATATATATATATATATATATATAGAGAGAGAGAGAGAGAGAGAGAGAGAGAGAGAGAGAGAAAGGAGTAGAGCAACGAAGGAAAAAGAAGTCAGTAGTAGCAGCCAGTGCCTCAGTCGGATAGTCAGTAGTTACAGACGATACATCCTCAGACACACATATATATATATATATATATATATATATATATATATATATATTCTTAGTATATATATATATAAATACTCACCTATCGGGGAACAAGCACAGCGTGTCGCGTTTGCGCCGAGCGCCCTATACTCGGCACTCGCTCATAAACGCACACCAGAAGCCTGCAGGCCCCGCAAGGAGGAGCTTTCTAGATATATCGTCGTGTTGATACACATATACATATAGATATATGTGTGCATTACCGCTCGTCGCGCAAGTGTAAGATCGCACGAGCGTGCGCACACAGATGCGCGCATGCATGCAGCAGCAACAGCATACAGCAGCGGCAGCGGCATCCAGCGTAGCAGTAGCAAAGTGAAGCAGCAGTAGAGTTCTCAGATGGAAAATCACCGAAAAGCCCGTGCGCATGTCCGCGCCCGATGACGTCACGAAAATTGTGTGGTTTTGATCCGTGTATTGTGTACATATATATGTGTATATATATAAAAATATATATATATATACATACTATATAGTGGCGCACAGATATCGGCCCCGCGGCCTGCGCGAGCGTCGTCTGTGTATATTGTCCGTGGGTGCGCGCGCCCGATAACTCCGCATGTGTGTGTGTGCCTGTGCCTATTTTTTTCGCCCGCTATAATGATGGGCCTGTGGTAAAAGTTCGAATAAACGCGTATATTTTAATATAAAGAAATAAATAAATAAATAAATAAATAAATTTAAAAATATATATATATATAATATATATATGTGTGTGTGTGTATAATACTGTTATATACATATATATTACATTGTTATTAAATTGTTGTGAATTAAAAATTATAAGAAGAGGAGAGAAGGAGCGCTTGCGCCGCGCACACTTGCTGCTGCAGCGCTCTCAGTGTGAATAAGATAATAATAAGATCGGCGAGAACGCGGTGTCGTCGCGCGGGGGAGGGAGGGAGATAGATATATTGTTTTGCGAGCGGCATAATGTACATAATATCGCGATGTCTGTTATGCAGGTGTTATAGTAATAATAATAATAAATTAAAAGAGAAATAATGTGCTGTCGCGTCAATGTGAGCAACGCGGACGCGTTTTGTCGTGAATAAAGTAAGCTGTAAGATCATACATACATTTATATATCTATATATACGAGAGGGACAGATCGCAGAGATATCTTCGCACGAACGGCGATGTCGCTCCACGAGTTTGTCGACTAAAAGAGGGAGAGGGGTGGAGAGGAGAGGAGAGTAAGAGGAAGAGAGAAAGAGAGAGAAAGAGAGAGAGAAATAAAGTGAGAGAGAGAGAGAGAGAGAGAGAGAGATAAAGGGCGATCGCCGAAGGAGCTGGAGGTGACACCACCCGGCCGGTCTGCGCGAGGGAGACAGTCTCTTTGGTAAGTACCGGAGCCAAGTTTAACATGCGGGTAATCGTTGGTACGTGCACGATATTCGCCATATTTTTCCTCCTCCGTATCTGCACGCGCCTTCGGCGTTCCTTTTTTCTATCAGCTTTCGTCTGCTTCTCTCTCTTTTGCTCTTTCTTGCTGTTTTTCCTTTTTTTCGTAGTATATATATATATATACTCTGCTTCTCCACTCTGCTCTGTTCTGCTGCCGATACTCTGGCTGCCCTGGCTACTCTGCTCTGCGTGTTGCTTACTGCTTCGAAAAGTATGTGCGGTGAAGTGAGAGGAAGAGAGGGAAAGAGTGAGCGAGCGATCGAGCGAGCGAGAGAGAGAAAGAGAGAGAAGAGAGAGAGAGAGAGAGAGAGAGAGAGAGAGAGAGAGAGAGAGAGAGAGAGAGAGAGAGAGAGAGAGAGAGAGAGAGAGAGACAGAGTGAGATGGCCTTCGAACGCACCAACATATAACACACGTGCGCACTCTCTTTAGATATGCGAGCGAACGATGCGCTTATATACATACATACGTACGTGCATGTGTAGGTAAGAGATACTGGATTGTGTACACATTTTTTCCGAAGGTTTTTCGAAACGAGGCAAGCATCTCAGAAACTTTTTTCGATTTAGTTTCATTAATAATAAATATCGAGATTGTGCACGCTGCCAGTTTTTAAAGGATGACACTCGTTCCGAGGCGACTAGTTTAGAAAGGTTATGTGACGCGTTGGAGATTTTATTGATCTTGGCGGGCCCGGATCGAATTTTTACAGCAGTTCATCACGCTTTTAATATTACTTTGACCTCAGAAATTTTCTGTTTTTTATATATATGGGTGTTTCCAAGTGCAAGTTAAAGATGCATGAAAGAGAATAAATGCTTAACATCATTAACTCTATGCATTTAATATTCGGATGCAGTGCGAGTTCGAACGTTATTTGAGAAAAGGTCACTTATTTTTTGTCCGATTGATAAATAAAAATAATTTTCTAATATTTTAATTACTTTTTTTCAAGTTTTCACTTTATTCTTTTTTAGTTTAAAACATTTGTATTTTATAGCTGGCATTGTGCACCTAAGACTATAAAATGCAAGGACAAAACTTTTAATGATATTCTGCTAAATGGAACATAAATATTCAGTCAAAATAATTTCTTTAAAGACAGAGGATTCTATATTCTTAATTTTATTGCTGCACATTTGCTTTGCGAAGCTTTTGTTGATTTTTACAATGATCAATTATTTGATAAATAATGTTGCAGCGTATATTAAACAGTAATGTGTATTGCATTTTATATTTTTTCAATGATTTCTTATTATTCTAATAAAAAACTAATGTTTAATTATATTTATGCAAAAGCCATTTTAATGTCTTAATAAAGTTGCATTCAAAGCACTTGATTAGCGTTCAAAATATACTGCAGCATTAAATTTAAAGTTACATAAAGTGATCAAAGCTTTTCAGTTTCATTTTGTTTTCTTTTCATGATGTGCCTTTGTCAATTAGACTTTTATCGCGCTTCCAATAGATAGGGAGGAGAGAGAGAGAGAGAGAGAGAGAGAGAGAGAGAGAGAGAGAAAGAGCACCAAGATTGTCTGATGCCTGGTGATGAGAAAATTTCTGTTATCCTGACTTTAGTACCAGCACTGAACTGTAGATGATGACCTGTGATTAATAATTACACCATATTAAACATAGAGTAGCCACCTTCTGTAAAATTCGCGAGAATCATATTCATGGTTATTATCATTCAGGCAGTTCTTTCGCTGAGCTATGTAATGCAGTGAATATATATAACAATATATGGTATCAAGTATATAAAACAGCTATATACAGCGGAGGGGAACATTTCCGAAGGCAAAGCGTGGCGGGAGCAGTGTGCTAAAAGGCCATATTATATACGTGCATATACACATACAAGATGCATCGTTACCACAAACATTTCTCTATATTACCAGGAGTCCACTGATTAGATCCTTAGCAGAAGGGGGTATCGCTAGTGGGGTAGGGTTGCTAATAAACAGTAGTGTCTACTATATATATATATGTATTATATATATATATATATATATATATATATATATATATATATATATACTATTCTCTGATCTCGATCTCGCGCGAACGCGGGGTTACATCACGTTGTTTCCGTGCCACACCGCATTGGAGCCGCATCTCTACGGGCTAGGAGGCGCGGAGGCGCGTCGAAAAATTCGCTTGCCTTGGCACGTTCGCCCGTCTGGCGCAGCCGATCGCTCATTATTCTCACGTTTCAAAACAATGCAGGCGCATACACACACACACACACACACACACACATTCCCTCGACATTCTCTGGACTGTCTGCTGCTATATACTACGCGATATATGGGACTGCTGTAAAGCGAGAGCGAGGAAATCCCTCAAATAAATTGACGCCTTTGCGTAAACCCAGGCATTTGGTGGAAAAATAGAGAAAGAGAGAACGAGAGAGAGAGAGAGAGAGAGAGAGAGAGAGAGAGAGAGAGAGAGAGAAAGAGAGCGAATCGCTGGACATATAAATATTATAACAGGGCCAAGGCTTACAAAAGTTCGTCCTACCGGACATGGGCCGTTACTACTTAGGATTTTCCTCTCCCTTGCACGAGCACTCCCCGTACGTGCATTATCATCTATAATGTCCTGATACTATACTGTAGCGCTGCATTTAAGCTTTAAGAAGATTTTTTCTGTTCCTTGGTTTCTTGCTTAGAGACAGTGTATATGATTTTTATTGTTAATTTTCTTCCCGTTGGTTTCACAAAATTCTATACAAAACATAGCAGTTTTATAATAAAAGGTAAAGCTTTCTATTTTGTTTATCAATGTAACGAATCAAAATTTCATAAATTTCACATACACACACACACACACACACACATACAGAGAGAGAGAGAGAGAGAGAGAGAGAGAGAGAGAGAGAGAGAGAGAGAGAGATACATAGAAGGTACAGAATGAATCTAAAAACGATATGAATTACATAAATGCAGATAAGAATGAATAAAGAATATAATAATATCTTCCTTACGAATTTATTTATATGCTCTTGATTTGAAGTATAAACTTATTTGTATTTAGTCACGGCTTCCATCTATTGGCGTATAATTTTTACAAATGATTAATATATTTAATTTTATTATAATTTATATATTTACTTAGAGTAGTGTGTACGCTTAGCTATATACTATTCAATATACTTTTAATTGTTCTGTCCTTTTTTACAACGATAAATAAAACATCGAAGAGCGCCACATTATATATGTATAAGGCTTTGCGATCACCATAAGCGCGCTAGTGATTCGGTTAGCATTTATAAACTTGCAAAATGAGCCGGGTCGTTAGTTTTTTTTCAATTAATATATTGTGTGCGTCCGTGTGTGCGTGTGTGAATCTGCAGGAGTGAGACAAGAAAAGAGAATTTGTATATACATTGGAATATATCCCACCATGATCCATTTTTTATACTCATACGCTGATTTTCATTCATCCAGGTTCTAAATATATGAAGCTTTTTTCGCGCTCTTATACGATTGGTAAAAACGAACGTGCAGAGCAAGATCACAAGTAGTATAATATACAAGTAGTAGATAAACAAAGGTGTATCCTAAAATCAGTCACAACGGAAATATATAACTTCATAATATATATGAATATAGAGAATAGAGAGAGGATGAGAATGTGACACAATTACTATAATAAAAAAGTTATTTTATTTTTTCGAAAATGTCGGGAAAATGTTCATTTTGCTCTATAACTGAGCATTATTTCGGAATTAGGCCGTTTCAGGGCCTGGCAATCTGGAAATACAGATTAAGCAGACGAAAAATAGCAAGCAGTATAAAATTGTATAGAGAATCTCACTGTGTGAATCCCGAATTTGCTTCACATTGATGATCACTTAGTTTACAATTTCGTTTCTGCTACGAGCATCTATCTTTAATCGGTCTCGCTTTAAAGCTAAAGCAATAACCTATCGAGTTCAGCGATAATACTATCATAAAATGTTCTAAGCATTATTAACTTTTCACATTTTTAAAAATAGCAAAACCATACAAGTTTTTATTTGTTTATAACGAAATTTAACCTCTTCGTTTCAAAATAAAAAGAAAAACCAATATAGAAAATTATTCCTTGTTTAATCACGAGCAATTTTGTATATGGTAAGGCTTTGTTATTTTGAAGCACATATTCCCAGACGAGGTGCACGTGTAGACCGCAGAAGGCTGCGCTGTCATTTGTTCTACAATTATGAATTTTAGGAAAAATACGTAAGAAACGAGCCATCTTCCCAATATAATTATTTATTTACATGCTTGGATTATGCAATGATTTTTTATTATTTTTCCAAAAATACACTATTTTTGTCCATCAACGGGATATATTTCGAAAAAGATAACCTGGTAACCTCGAAATTTCTACTCAGCCATCCAAAAAATATATGCAAACGTCAAGTTGCCACGTGGACCTAAAAGTAGATACTCAATCATATGTATAGCGCTAGGATTCACAAGAAAATAATACACCATAAGAACATAAATGATCCATAAACGATCGCTTAGTTCTTGAGGATGAACCGTAGCAGTTCGAAACGTCGGATACCAAAGGAGAAAATAAGGTGGTGGGTGCCGTCAGATTGTCCTTCACTAACATAGAATCTAGTTTATTATTTTTATTTTTTTTATTTCATTATTATTTTATTTTATTATTTTCAATTTTTAATCTAAGTTATTTTTAGTAATAAGTTTTATTTCAAATTCTTCGGATGTGATAATAAACAAGGACAGTCTGACTGTCATTATTTTAGGTAATATATTATATTATAAGGACTGTAAGACCGATAAAAATATTTATTAATGCAATTCAAAACAGTCAAATAAGTACAATTTTAATATAAATGATCCATACGTAAATTTTTTAAGCAAACACCTACAAATATTTAAAAAAAAATTTTAAGCATATTGTTTAAGCAAAAAAAATATATATAAAATACCTAATAGAATTTTTTTTAAAAATAATTGTAAACTACAGTTTTATGTTTTAACTTTATTATATATATATATATATATATATATATATATATATATATATATATATATATATATATAATTGCATAACACTTCTTGAGAAATTCTACCAAATAGTTCTAAAGAAATTAATACACAGACTAAGCGCATTTTGTTTATTTTCTAAAGCGCATTCTCATATATATATATATGTAAATTCCTAATATTGAAATGAATTGTAACGAACCAATCGATAGGGTGGGCCTTATTCTCATGATAAATCTCTGCGCGCGCACACACACACACACACATCATCGTCATCATACGGTAATCTAGGCGCGCACGCGCGGGATATTGGCACATATGTGTATGTATGTATTATATGTATATATACACAGATTGTTCACGTGCGACAACTTTTTAACCGCTATATGCTTAACTTTGACCGTGTTATTATGCCATTACGTTGCGCGATTACGAAACGGTGATTTAATATTGTGTACTTCTCCCACGCACATTTATGGAGAAAAAAAAGTGAGCGTCGCAGTGCGCGTGTGGGCGTGCTTTAAACGTACAAATACACGTATGCGCGCGCACACGCGCACCGACGCACACCGACATAGATACTGTATTTGTCGAAATATGTGTGTTAAGAAAAATTTTTTCCTTAATCGTCTGTAAATATATGTATATATATTTCAAAAAACGTGAGTATATAGTGCAAATACAAATTTAAAGTCTACACGCACATAATCTCTCTGTTAAATTTTATATGTTCTTATATATATATATATATATAGATGCATATGCGTAAAGCTTTAATAAACAAATAAGTATAATTAAATTCAATTTCATTTAGATTTATATTCTTATATATTTTAAAAACTTATGATATATATGGATATATATCGTTGATATTACAAGTTAAATGGATACGCGTAATAAATTAAGAAGTAAATAAATATTCATTTATACTTATTTATACTTATTGTATTTGGCTTTTCTCCCGTATGTGCACAAGTTACACTTTTACTTTTACGTATATGCACATACAAGAATGACAGAGTAGACAATAGAGAGAGAGAGAGAGGAGAGAGAGAGAGAGGGAGAGAGAGAGAGGGAGAGAGAGAGAGAGAGAGAGAGAGAGAGAGAGAGAGAGAGAGAGAGAGAGAGAGGGAGAGAGAGAGAGAGAGAGAGAGAGAGAGAGAGAGAGAGAGAGAGAGAGAGAGAGAGAGAGAGAGAGAGAGAGAGAGAGAGAGAGAGAGAGAGAGAGAGAGAGAGAGAGAGAGAGAGAGAGAGAGAGAGAGAGAGAGAGAGAGAGAGAGAGAGAGAGAGAGAGAGAGAGAGAGAGAGAGAGAGAGAGAGAGAGAGAGAGAGAGAGAGAGAGAGAGAGAGAGAGAGAGAGAGAGAGAGAGAGAGAGAGAGAGAGAGAGAGAGAGAGAGAGAGAGAGAGAGAGAGAGAGAGAGAGAGAGAGAGAGAGAGAGAGAGAGCGAGAGTGAGATATCGACTTTCTCTCTCCTCTCTCAATCTACTATCATCTACTATCTATCTACCCGACGGAAACAACACACACGCGCGAGCGACTCGCTAACCTCAGCCTGTCCCCACGACGACACGCACACATTGATGAATTATAGGTGAAGACCCCTACGGAGAGCCGAGGGAGCTGAAAGAGTGAAGAGTATAGAGAGAGGAGAGTATATATATATATATACGTTACTTTTACTTAATATTCGTTCTTTATTATTTAACAATGCGCATGTATCATAGTAGTACAGCCAGTAATATTAAAAACACATACACGCGCGCGCGCGCGCACATCTACACGTAAGTGTATATAAGATGCTTTATATTATGTCGGCACGGATTATACATATGTTGTGATATCGGTACTGTAGGATAAAACGCAAGATCTTGATTTCGGGTAGTATTAAAAATTCGCGTACCCCGCTTAATTGACG